>JAQFVV010012948.1:17500-383465 GCA_028023455.1 Epiperipatus broadwayi | reverse complement strand
GAAAGAATGGGTCAACAATTACATGCTTTACTTGTTTGTGTGTTGATAGAAAGGTAATACACACATTTAAACTATTTAATATTTAAATTTTCTGTTAAAAAGCAAAGTTATAATGCATACATATAGGCAATGTATGTGTAAATTATTTATTTGTTTTATATTTCAAATATTAAACATTTTAACTTTCTTTAAAACTAACCTATGCTTGATCAATTCTAACATTTTATTCTATACTTCTATTTTGCTTTTCTTTAATTATAAGTGGGATTTAAAAGTTACAGACTTAATTAAATAATTGGGTTATAATTACTAAGCTAGCAATCATATTATTTAAGGATAGTTTATGAATGATTTGAAAGAATGAAGGATGTGTGTACATTACATACAAAATTTTACATTTCCTAAATATTGAAAGAAAAGGAAGTATTAAACCTGTCAAATTATTTTTTTTGTACAATTTTTTTTGTTAAAAGAGGAAATCTGTTTAATCAGATATCGATCTTTGTAGTAATTTTTTTTTGTAAATGATTGTCACTTTGGAAACTTATAATGAGTCAGAGCTCTAAATTTTGAAATTGTCTTATCTCAAGATCTATAGAAAGGAAGCTCAAAGATTTGAAGTGTTACCTGGATGTTAAAAAGAAAAAAAAAAAAACAAAAGAAAGGAAATAAGAATTGAGTCTATTTTTTTTTTAAAACAAAAGTGTCTGGAAAAAGGATTAAACTTTTCAGTTGAAAAATACTTTGGTTGAAAATAAATTAGAGATCTAATTAAAACAAATTTGTCCAAAAATAGCAAGTGATGCTATCTCTGATTGGTTAAGGTAGCTAAAAATTGGATATAAAAAGCTGTCTTAGATTATTATTGTGATTGATTCAGATTATTAAACTATCAAATTTGAATGTTGAAAATATAAGAAATGGCGGGCTAGAAAAATTATATGTATATTCCATTTGCTGACCATCTGGAGGAAGCTGCACATCACATAGGAAAGAAAAGATGTGTCTAAAATAATATTCTACACCTTTCAACTGACCAGAGAAATAAGATGTTTTTAATAGAAGGAAGAAAGCATTCACCTGCATTCAAAGAAGATGAATTAATCTACTGATAAATATTAATCATCAAGTCCAATTAATTGTTACAACAACTGATTTTAAACTCAAGAAAATTTATAAATGTGAAAACAACTGCTGTATTTCATCCACATGCTTGACAGGAAGAGAAGAAAAATTAATATAATGATTTCCAAATTGTCCACTAAAGCAAATAACCTCAATAGAGTCATCATCATCAAATAGTTATACACCTCAAGAAAGAGATTGTTCCCAGTAAAACGGAAATGGTAGCTGCAGAAATATAAACATTATACAAGACAAGTTTGAACCCTTGGAAATTCGCCACAAACAAAAGATCGGTAATATGACTTTTTATATCTATTTTCTTTATGATATCAGTCTTAATAAACATTTTAGCAATAAAGTGGTATATTTTTATTTAAAGAACTTTTAAAGACTATTCAGATCGATTAAAACAAGAATGTCTTACTAATAATAACTTTGAGCTTCATAAATGATCTTGAATGTATAAAATGATATGTTTATTAATTTTACAGCTATGAAATATGAATATGTAAAACAATTTTTTTTTATGGTATTATGATTTTAGTTTTAACTAATATTATTATTTTGGTTTTAATAATATTTTGTTATCATGGGATAAAACACGCACATACATAATAATATTTTTATATGTGTATAATTGGAAGTGAATGTGGAATAATGAGTAGTATTAGAATATTAGATTATTTTGTTTCAAGTTTAGTATAGATTTCAGCGCTTGGAAGGGAGGGGGAGAAAATAATTTAAAATTTTTTCTAAAACTTGCTCTTTCAATTTTACTAACATTTTTTTTTACATTCTATTTACATGTTGGATTTTAAAGTATGTGTGCCAATGAGCAGATAATTTTTTTTTTTAATACTTTTCTCATGGAGTGAAAATCATGGTCAATGTGACGTCCAACTTAATACAAAATACATTTGAAGGGAAAGGGGGAAGAACTTAAAATTAATCTGAGGATTGTAATATAATCAATTATTATTATTATTATTCATGTCAATTTTCATATTATCTAGAAATTTTTCTGTATATGTTAGAAATGTAGTAATAAATATTAGTTTGTTTTATTAAACGAGGCGTATATATTTCATTAAGTGTAGTCTTTGTTAAGTGTGATTATTCATCATCATCAATGGTTGAATATTAGTTATTTAAGATATAAGTAAATATGCTAAAATTAAGCAATAATTATGAATTTCTTTATAAAAATTAGTTTTATGTTTAGGCTTAGTCCTAGAGCTGTAGTTGAAACCCTTGTCATTATCGTTATTATTATCATCATCATCATCGTCATCAACGTTTTAATTAATGAGCTGTTTAACTGTTTAAAGGCCATAAATAAATATTGATTTTATAATATTTAGTGATTTCTTAGTATTATTATAACCACATCCCATCATCTATTTCATGCAAGGATGAGTGAATTGCCATCCTAAATTAGTTATCTATAATCTGAGCTAGTGAACTTATAAAAATATTGAAACACATTTGTTTTGTTAAGATCTGAGAAATGATTTATGTTCAATGAACTCCACTGTGGTTTAAAGATGTTTTACTTTTACCTAACTATTAGTGCTTATAGTGATATGGCTCAAAAAGCAAAATCTCTCATTTTTATTAGAAATAAAGTACCAAGAAGGGATTCAAACCCGGTACATGTAAAAGGTTATCAGATATAACCGTGTCTAGATTCAGATAATCTAGTGGCGCCCTGCTAGACCATATTCACTTAGTATTTGTTTAAACATGCACTTAACATCAAACCAAGAAATGAAAGTGGATAAAACCTACTGCCTGTATACCTGAGTTATATATTTTATTGAATTACTAGTGTACTCACCTCACCTGAGTTAATACATTGCTATAATAATTTGCTTATAATAATTCTTGATAGTGTTATATTTTGAACCACATTTAATTTTGTTACAATGGACACCCAACTGGGGCCTGATATTTTGCCATATACCTGAAAAAGAGAGTCTATAGAATGATGGGAGATGTGTGGTTAAAAATAGAGAAATTTTTTAGTAAAATTTTTTTTTTTCAGTAAAAATTTTTTTTTGGCTTACAAAATTTTCTTGGCCAAACAGTCTTATTTTAGATGATGATGTTTAATATGATTTAATTTTTCATTGATG
This sequence comes from Epiperipatus broadwayi, assembly GCA_028023455.1. NCBI lineage: Eukaryota > Metazoa > Onychophora > Udeonychophora > Euonychophora > Peripatidae > Epiperipatus > Epiperipatus broadwayi. The sequence continues at coordinate 380,205 of JAQFVV010012948.1, read as the reverse complement.
ATGATAAAATGGGTACAGCCATAAAACAGCTTAGTTTTGTTTTATCAATTTTGAAAATAGAGATGAATATCACAACTTAAGACAAAGGTGAAATAAATAATAGATTTTTTTTTGTGGAACATTAAAATAATTTATTGCCAGATAGGATAGGCATAGTAATAGTGATGAATTATGGAATAGTAGTCTCATGTGTGTTTGGGGAGTTCATTTTGTAAAAAGTCTATGATTTTAGAGGTTTGATTGGATGGTTGATCGTTGGAGTTTGGTTGGTTAGATTGCAGTTTTGATGATGAGTGGAGAGTTTTGTCATTGCCTTGAGAATGCTATGTATTTCGTGTAACTTATGAATGATCAAACCCATTCACTGCTCCAACCCAATTTATATGTTATCTTTATTTTATCATGAAGCAGTTAACAGCAGACCTGCCATGATATCAGCCTATAAGTCTCCAAGAGAGAGAGCACGGCATAGTTTTCCAATCAAGTTTATATGTTATTCTTATTTTATCATGAAGCAGTTAACAGTAGTCCTGCCATGATATCAGCCTATAAGTCTCCAAGAGAGAGAGCAAGGTTTCGTTTTTGTAGTCTATAATAAGCAGGGCATTCCTTGATACTTGCCACATAAGACTCCAAGAGAGAGAGCAAGGCATAGTTTATCTATCTTAGCCCCTAAGACTTAAAATAGTTCTTTTATTGCAACAGAGTTTGCTTCATTCAATCAAGGGTTGTGGTAGTTAATAGTGATCGAATTGGGATGATCTTCTGAGTGCTCGTGATGCATTGTGTGATTATAGTGCTGTGACTGAATTCTTTTATTTATCTCAAGATTGTGAACTGCTAGTCATTCTGTGGACTGTCAATATCTGTTGGATTTCTGGGAGAATGGATGAATGTATAATTTGGGCTATTACAGACAGACATGCACTATATAGATTATTGTTGTGTAGTTCATTAAATAAGGATATTAAAATTTTTTTTTTTTGTTGTTGTATTTGTAAATGCATAATAAGGTGAAAATCAAATCAGTCAGTTGGTCAGAATAGGTGTCAGACAGGGAGAAGATGTGTGGATTTTTGATGGTCAGGGAAGTACAGATGGGATATATATAGTTTTATAACATGAGTGAACTAAATTATAGTATGGAAGAGGTTATGGAAGAGGAAGGTGCCCCAATACCAGGAATCAGTGATCGTTTTCATACTGAAGAAGAGGATGGGGAGGTTTTCTTAAAAACACAAAAGGAAAGAGAGGAAGTAGAGGAAGATGCCTTTAATGTTAGTAGCAGTAATACGGCCTCAAGTGTGGAAGTAGATGAGGAGTCAGAAGTGGGCCAGGCTCAAATAGCAAAGATGGCACCATCAGACATGGACATGATAATGCAGATGCTCAGAAGTATGAGAGAAGATAGTAAAAAGTACAGTAAATATAGAGTCTAAAGAGAAGATAAGTAAGCAAAAGTATGGTAAATCTAGAACAAAAGATAGAGAAAAATATAGAAAATCTAAGAGAAGATAGTAAGCACAGTATAATAAGTATAGAGAGTCTAAGAGAAGATAGTAAGCACAGTATAATAAGTATAGAGAGTCTAAGAGAAGATAGTAAGCACAGTATAATAAGCATAGAGAGTCTAAGAGAAGATAGTAAGCAAAGGATGGAAAGTCTAGGACAAAGGATATGTCAATCCATAGAGAGCATAATAGAAGGTAGTCAAAGATCACTAGTGTTAAAAGATAAGCTAGATTGTCAGACTACTGATAATAGAGAAAGGAGCGAGAGATTAGAGGAAGAAATAGGTAAATCAGCTAATATACTGATAGAGGAGAGTAGATCACAAGAAGTGGAAAGGCCAATAGTAGCCATAAAATCTAATCTCTCAGTAAAAAGAATACATGAGGTGATGGACAGAGAGCAGATTGGGATAGATCATGAAGTGAAAAGAAGGAAACGAGAATTGGAAGAAAAACTTCATGCATCCAATAAGATGATTGATTTAAGAGAGGCAATAATGGAGATGAAACCAGTTATTTTAGAAAGAGAACAAAAGTTTCAACAGTCTGTAGTTCTCAATCTAGTAACATAACCAGCATGTGTGGTTTCAAAAATCTGTCTTCTTAAATAGATTGGAGATACCTTATATATGGTATAGAGAGGCAATCTCTCTGAAAAATGTAAATGTCCAAATCTCTCTGAAAAATTCAACTGCTCTGGAAAAGTCAAAAATAAGTTATATCTGGTACAGAGAGGCAATCTCTCTGAAGAATGTAAATGTCCAGTGTGTATCAGACAGAGAATCAATCTCTCTGAAAAATTTAAATGCTCTGTTAAATTTAAGTGTGCCTTATATTTGGTACAAAGAGTCAACCTTTTTAGAGAGTTTAAAAATAAATTATACATGGCACAGAGAGTCAACCTCTTTTGGAAAATTTAATGCTTATATTGGACAAAGAGTCAACCTTTTTAGAGAGTTTAAAAATAAATTATACATGGCACAGAGAGTCAATCTCTCTGAAGAGTTTTAATGTCCATTATATATGGTACAAAGAAAATATCTCTATGAAAAATGTAAACGTCCAGTGTGTATCAGACAGAGAATCAATCTCTCTGAAAAATTTAAATGCTCTGTTAAATTTAAGTGTGCCTTATATTTGGTACAAAGAGTCAACCTTTTTAGAGAGTTTAAAAATAAATTATACATGGCACAGAGAGTCAATCTCTCTGAAGAGTTTAAATGTCCATTATATATGGTACAGAGAATCTATCTCTATGAAAAATGTAAACGTAGGGTGTATCGACAGAGAATAATCTCTCTGAAAAATTTAAATGTCTGAAATTTAAGTGTGCCTTATATTTGGTACAAAGAGTCAACCTTTTTAGAGAGTTTAAAAATAAATTATACATGGCACAGAGAATCAATCTCTCTGGAAGATTTAAGGATGAATGATATCTGGTATAGAAAGCCAACCTCTCTGGAAAACTTCAAAGTGCCTTATATATGGTACAGGGAGTCAATCTTTCTAGAAAGTTTAAAAATAAAGTATGTATGGTATAGAGAGTCAATCTCTCTAAAGAACTTCAAGGCATATTATGTATGGTACCAAGAGTCCATATTTCTAAATAGAGTTTGTAATAGGAGGTTATATAAAATAATTCCTCCAGATATGTTTTATAAATATCCAGTCAAGATGAAAAATGGAAATATTAAAAAGGGACTGGATGTACAGGTGCATTTTTATGCAGACCACAATATGGTTTGAAAAGAAAAAGCCATTCCAAATTACCAAGAAAATAGGAGAGAATGCCTTTATGCTTGCTGCTCTTGATGGGAATAAGGGGACCTATAATGCTAGGAGTTTGATCCCTTATACTTCAGCAGAATAGCCTGGCAAAGATCTCCAAATAAATTATTTTTAGGTTTTTTTAATGAAAAATATATTTACCAGTAGTTAATTTTTTTTTTATATATATTATAAGTGTTTATTATTATTAGTGTATTTATTAGTTAGGATTTTTTTTTTTTTTAAAAATATAGTTAAAACAAAAGTGCTGATGATTTTATCCGAAGGGGGAGAAAGTTGTGCCATTACAATTTGGTCACTAGCCAAATTTATAGTAATGTGCATGTAGAAAAGGTAAACCAAAAATCATCATCACAATTTTATATAATCATAAAAGAAGCTGTAGGGCATCCAAGTTCAAACCCTTCCAGATCAAAATTTCAAAAGCTTTAAACAGAAAGAATGGGACAACAATTATATGCTTTATTTGTGTGTGTGTTGATAGAAAGGTAATACACACATTTAAACTATTTAATATTTAAATTTTCTGTTAAAAAGCAAAGTTATAATGCATACATATAGGCAATGTATGTGTAAATTATTTAATTGTTTTATATTTCAAATATTAAACATTTTAACTTTCTTTAAAACTAACCTATGCTTGATCAATTCTAATATTTTATTCTATACTTTTATTTTGCTTTTCTTTAATTATAAGTGGGATTTAAAAGTTACAGATTTAATTAAATAATTGGGTTATAATTACTAAGCTAGCAATTATAGTATTTAAGGTTAGTTTATGAATGATTTGAAAGAATGAAGGATGTGTGTACATTACATACAAAATTTTACATTTCCTAAATATTGAAAGAAAAGGAAGTATTAAATCTGTTAAATTATTTTTTTTGTACAAATTTTTTGTTAAAAGAGGAAATCTGTTTAATCAGATATCGATCTTTGTAGCAATTTTTTTTTGTAAATGATTGTTTCACTTTGGAAGCTTATAATGAGTCAGAACTATAATTTTTGAAATTGTCTTATCAAGATCTAAAGAAGGAAGCTCAAAGATTTGAAGTGTTACCTGGATGTTAAAAAGAAAGAAAAAACAAAAGAAAGGAAATAAGAATTGAGTCTATTTTTTTTTTTAAAACAAAAGTGTCTGGAAAAAGGATTAAACTTTTCAGTTGAAAAATAATTTAGTTGAAAATAAATTAGAGATCTAATTAAAACAAATTTGTCCAAAAATAGCAAGTGATGCTATCTCTGATTGGTTAAGGTAGCTAAAAATTGGATATAAAAAGCTGTTTTGAATTATTATTAAGATTATTATTGTGATTGATTCAGATTATTAAACTATCAAATTTGAATGTTGAAAATATAAGAAATGGCGGGCTAGAAAAATTATATGTATATTCCATTTGCCGGACCATCTGGAGGAAGCTGCACATCACATAGGAAAGAAAAGATGTGTCTAAAATAATATTCTACACCTTTCAACTGACCAGATAAATAAGATGTTTTTAATAGAAGGAAGAAAGCATTCACCTGCATTCAAAGAAGATGAATTAATCTACTGATAAATATTAATCATCAAGTCCAATTAATTGTTCCAACAACTGATTTTAAACTCAAGAAAATTTATAAATGTGAAAACAACTGCTGTATTTCATCCACATGCTTGACAGGAAGAGAAGAAAATTTAATATAATGATTTCCAAATTATCCACTAAAGCAAATAACCTCAATAGAGTCATCATCATCAAATAGTTATACACCTCAAGAAAGAGATTGTTCCCAGTAAAACGGAAATAGTAGCTGCAGAAATATAAACATTATACAAGACAAGTTTGAACCCTTGGAAATTCGCCACAAACAAAAGATCGGTAATATGACTTTTTATATCTATTTTCTTTATGATATCAGTCTTAATAAACATTTTAGCAATAAAGTGGTATATTTTTATTTAAAGAACTTTTAAAGACTATTCAGATCGATTAAAACAAGAATGTCTTACTAATAATAACTTTGAGCTTCATAAATTATCTTGAATGTATCAAAATTATATGTTTATTAATTTTACAGTTATGAAATATGAATATGTAAAACAATTTTTTTTTTATGGTATTATGATTTTAGTTTTAACTAATATTATTATTTTGGTTTTAATAATATTTTGTTATTATGGGATAAAACACGCACATACATAATAATATTTTTATATGTGTATAATTGGAAGTGAATGTGGAATAATGAGTAGTATTAGAATATTAGATTATTTTGTTTCAAGTTCAGTATAGATTTCAGCGCTTGGAAGGGAGGGGGAGAAAATAATTTAAAACTTTTTTCTAAAACTTGCTCTTTCAATTTTACTAACATTTTTTTTTTACATTCTATTTACATGTTGGATTTTTAAAGTATGTGTGCTAATGAGCAGATAATATTTTTTTTTAATACTTTTCTCATGGAGTGAAAATCATGGTCAATGTGACGTCCAACTTAATACAAAATACATTTGAAGGGAAAGGGGGAAGAACTTAAAATTAATCTGAGGATTGTTATATAATCAATTATTATTATTATTATTCATGTCAATTTTCATATTTATCTAGAAATTTTTATGTATATGTTAGAAATGTAGTAATAAATATTAGTTTGTTTTATTAAACGAGGCGTATATATTTCATTAAGTGTAGTCTTGGTTAAGTGTGATTATTCATCATCATCAATGGTTGAATATTAGTTATTTAAGATATAAGTAAATATGCTAAAATTAAGCAATAATTATGAATTTCTTTATAAAATTTAGTTTTATGTTTAGGCTTAGTCCTAGAGCTGTAGTTGAAACCCTTGTCATTATCGTTATTATTATCATCATCATCATCGTCATCAACGTTTTAATTAATGAGCTGTTTAACTGTTTAAAGGCCATAAATAAATATTGATTTTATAATATTTAGTGATTTCTTAGTATTATTATAACCACATCCCATCATCTATTTCATGCAAGGATGAGTGAATTGCCATCCTAAATTAGTTATATATAATCTGAGCTAGTGAACTTATAAAAATATTGAAACACATTTGTTATGTTAAGATCTGAGAAATGATTTATGTCTAATATACTCCACTTTGGTTTAAAGATGTTTTACTTTTACCTAAATATTAGTGCTTATAGTGATATGGCTCAAAAAGCAAAATCTTCCATTTTATTATAAATAAAGTACCAAGAAGGGATTCAAACCCGGTACATGTAAAAGGTTATCAGATATAACCGTGTCTAGATTCAGATAATCTAGTGGCGCCCTGCTAGACCATATTCACTTAGTATTTGTTTAAACATGCACTTAACATCAAACCAAGAAATGAAAGTGGATAAGATCTACTGTCTGTATACCTGAGTTATATTTTATTGAATTACTAGTGTACTCACTTCACGTGATTTCCATATACCTGAGTCAAATACTGGTTATTAATAATTTGCTTATAATTCTTGATATTTGAACTCCTTCACTTATATGGTAATAGTTATATTGTAACCATCTATAATAATTTGATCAACCTTTAATTTTGATATCGGACTCCTTTACTCAGATATAATAATATCTTTTGATCATCATTTAATTTTTGAACCTTTACTTAGTAATATCTTTTTTTTGATTCATTTATTTAAGTTACAATATATAGAAAAGCATAAATATACATTGAATTTGCAAATTGCAAAGATATTTCAATAATTTAGGGGAACATTACCGGTAACTAGATGGGTGGGTCAAAAATGAGTTCATTTGATGTTTCCCCGCAGGTCTTCTCGGTTCTTCAAATTGGTTTTTCCATGTTTTTGAGGGCAGATTTTTTTCACGGATACAGGGCAGATACTTTTGTTCTCTGGCTGGCTCACATGATTACGACTCTGACCTCAGGAACAGCTCAGGAGAGCAAAGGCAAAAGAGGTTACTCCCGCATTTTTGCAGAGCAACACATTTCTGGATTTTTATTTATATGCCGAAAAATAGAGTATAGCTTGAAGTAAGTACAGCAAGCAAGAGTTCGCTATATTGTCTAATTTTTCAGCAAAATTTCTTCCAACTAAATTCTTAAGATTTTCTCTCTGACCTTCAGCACTGGTTACCCACAAGCATAAGACCAAGGACAAAAGAAAAGTTCTTTATTTATACCCTTTTTCCATTATGTTTTTAATCTGCTAATTAGTAGCGAATCATGCCCGTTGTTTCAAATTTTTCCTGTTATCTATTTTTATCTAATTCAGAAAAATGTTTTACTAATTAAATTCCTTTTCTTAATGGATTCTATTTAATTAAGAAATTCATCGAATTCTACCAAATATATTTTAAAAATAATTGCAATTATAATTTTAACTTTCTATATTTTATTTTATTAAAACTTTTAATTTAGGCAACCATTTGAGAAAACGATAAATTTAGTTTGAAAAAGAAACATACATTCACTGTGGTTGGACTTAGGGTCTTAGTTAGTCCACAGTGAATGTTGAAGCCAGCATATATATTTTTATATATATATGCACAGCTTCAATAAAAATAATTCTTGCTTGTTTAGAAATTCATTATTATTTTGACTTACTTTTATTTACAAAATAACGTCTAGTCTAATGGGAAACAAAAAAGTCACTCCCGAGGAAGAGATTCACTTCCTGACATTCCAAAAATAATCTAAGAGATTTTTTACACAGGCCATCTCAATCTAAAATATTATAAGTCTTTGGATAGATAGAAAAAATAATTGGTGTTGTAAAAAATGTATTCTGAAAATATTTTTTGCCTGTAAATTTATTTCCTTATTAAGGAATTAGGAGCAAAGTCAATCAAAAGATTCATACATCTGCTAATTTTTTAATTGATAAGCATTTATTATTATTTAATAATTTATTTCTGTCTGTCCTTTAAAGTACTTGTTCTTGTCTTGTAAATATAAAAAATAAAATATATGACAAATTCAAGGAAACCCTAATCTAGTTCTTTGTTTTGTTTATATTTTGAAAAATAATTACATATATTATGAAAAATAATTACATATATTATTGCTTGCCTCTTTTATATCTGACATACTGGTCATCTACAAATTCATAGTCTATTATCAGTTCCATCACTTCAAAAGTTTCAAACAAATTTCTTTTTTTAAAATTCAACTGTAAATCCAGATAAATTTATCTTCCTAAAAACAACTGGACTCTCATCAACAGAATCAGGACAATCTGTAATTGTAGCAGTTGTCTGCAAAATGAATGGAATTTAACAGTCACTGAATTTATTTAGATATGGATAAACACATAGTCAATGATTGTAAAATATATAGCTACATTGGAAAAATTAAAGGATATAATAAAGCCACTAGTGAATTCTTTGTATATTTCTTTGAAATACTTTGTTACTAATTAAACTATATAAAAAAAGTCCAGACTAAATAAAGTAAATATATATCTGCAGAACTTGCAGTACCAGGTTTTAATTACTTGCCTGGTTACATTATAGCTGAAACATATCTTAATAAATACATAGAAATCCACATTATAATTTTAATATTTATAAAGTTTATAAAAACCTTCTAATTATAATATATAATTCTTTTTAGAAGCTTGTTTTTTTTTTTAAAATATCTACGAGGCTGTAATACTTCCAGCTTTCACAGTATAAAGTATTTATGTCTGATAAAACTTTTATATAATTTAAAATAGACTAAATTAAATGTGGATTTACTTAAGACCCAATTTTAATTTAAGGGTGAGTCAGACAAAAATATTGTTACTGGATATTGATCTTTAATTTGCAATGCAATGCCAGTTTTTAATTGCTTATTTGCCTGCTAACATTCTAATCTAGATAAATACACAAAAAATTATCATTATATTTTTAGTATTTATGTTTATTTTTTTTTTTTGTTTGTCATTATCTCTAAGAAAAAAAAGGGGGTAAAAGGGAAAGCAATCGGCTAACAAATGTCTGAAGGTTCTAATGTTCACGCCGCCGTCTAGCAGTTATAACACAACAGCATAGACTCGATAGATCTCTAAATAGAAAAACAAACAAGCAAGATAGTCGGAACAACATTGTAAATCTGTTATGTTTGGTTTGATATCACTATATACATTAGAAATAATAAAGTATATTAAGGCAAAACCAAGGTCATGAAATGAAGAAAATCTTTTTTATTGCTATATAATTCTACTTTGAATATATAAATATATACTATAAAAAATAAATATGACAATAATTCTACTATTTTTTTTAAAAAAAGATTTCTTGTTCTTACTATTAATTAGACACATTGTATATTAAAGAAGATTACTGAAAAGAACTTTATATAAATTTAAATTAGAGATGAGAAAGAAATGATAGAAGCCAGTAAACTTCTGTAGCATTTTATCCATGAGTGTATTCATCTAAACTATAACTTTGTGTTACATAGAATAAAAAATATAATTGAATAATCAATTGATCAGGAATTTATAAAACTGGACATGTTATAACTGAGTCATGATCCATGGTCCTTGAGTTCCAGAGTCCACCATTTTACTATTGAACTAATCCAAGCAGTAACCACAATTAACCTTGGTAATATAACAATGTCAAAGCTACTAAAGCTAATGTTATAACATATCATATATAGGTAAATTACAAAATATCTCTTTCACAAACTCACAGCAGAAGAGTGGCTTTTCCAACAGTGCGTCTTAGAAAAATTTAATACTATAGATTATCAGATGCTTCGATGGTAGTAATATCTCTTATGATGGCTCACAAATAACAAACAAACACAGTGAGAACCATTATTTTTATATGGCCATTGAACATATCTATTCAGACTATTTATTAATTAATTAATATGATGATGATGATAATGATGCTTCCAGCCACAACTTTAGAACTAACTCACAACACAAATCATATCTTTTATCAATCTATAATTATTTACCAAAATATTGTTATATTTGAACTATATTTCAATGATTGACATCCATCAATGATAATGATGACTAGATTAACTTCACAAGACAATGATTAACTCTAAGAAATATATAAACTTCTTTTAATAAAAACAAATTAAAATTTATTATTGGTTAATCATCAATAATACAAATAGAAAATTTACATAATTAATAATAAAATTAGTTACATTTAAATAATAGTAATAATAACCAAAAGTCTTCCCCATTCCCCTTAATGAAACTTAAACTCAATGTTAATATTATATAGCATGATATATGTATATTCATATTTCTCACGGGTGAATGGAAATCTTATATCATAGAAACATTTTAATTTTAAAATAAACACACGATACATGCACATACTCGCATGTTGCATATAACATACATTTTTATATCTATAATCTTAGAAAAATAATAATCGAAAAATAAAAAAAAGTTAATTGAGTTATAAAAATAAGAATATCTAAAAAAATTTGGTTTTAAATTATTTATCTCAATTTCCATTAATCTCGGTTATTAACTACTTTAATAAAATCTATCATTATATCAAATTTCCACCCTTACCGATGAGTACATTTATACTCAACACGTACTCATGTAGGCATATTTATATTACTAGGTGTGTGTGTGTATATGTCACCTCCCATTATCAATAAAATTTGTATGTAATCTTTACATATAATATGAAAAACATATTATGATGATACATAAATTAATACACAATAAAGACATTTGATTAAAAAAATACACATATAAATGGGTACCGATAATCGAATAGAACATAATATATTGATTGTTTTAATACTTAGAGAGAAAGAGAGAGAGAGAGAGAAATGGATTTATTTAAAAAAAAATTGTTAATAGTCATTGAGAAAACACAAATAAAATCAAAATTGATATTACCAAGTTCTGCTTTTATTTTCGATATAGAGACAGTTTCAATGAGTCCAATGAATTTCATTTTGAAGTCAGCTTGTTTAAGATTAAGAATTTGAATTCAGCCACATATCAATGTTTAACACGCATAGCAGTTTCCTGGAAAAGGTCAATTTTAGGCTTGGGTTTGAGATTCTTCTGTGTTACTGCGATGATAATGATGTGGTGTAATAAACTGCATTTCTTTAGGGACCATTTTAATACTAGAATGGTTTCTTCACTTTTACTTTGGGTATAGACAAATGGATATTTCTGCTTTTCATATAAATTTCAGCATCTTTGCTTTGTGCTTTTATTTAAATTCAGCAATGGCATAGGTGAAACAATAACAGGATTCTAAGTTTTCTTTGGATTTTGGAAATCAGCCATAGGATGCTATTTGTTATTTCCATATTTGATTTTTACTTTTCCGATATGCATATATATATAGTTCTTGGGATCAATCATTGGGAAAATCCAACAAAATATCTTTTTCTTTACCCCTCCATTATTTGCAGAAATCTTCAAATATAAAAATAATGATGTGTGGCTTCTAAGAGGCAACCAGATTTATTCTGCTCTGCTGTCTTATTTTTCAGACTATATATATTATACTGGTCAAAATCGTGTGTTCATTCAACAAGACCTAGAATCCAAGCAAACATATATCCATCTAGTATGTGCAAAGTACGTAAGTCAGGAACAATACCAAATATCAACATACTTGTGCTCCAGAGTCTATGACTACATGAACAATGCTTTTGATGATACTAACAAGCTTTTCATTATTCCAGGCCCAGCAATGAAAACAGGGATAGCAAAAGATTTGAAACAAGATATATATTTAATAGTGTAATTAATAATCTTTATAAACCCTAACCATTCATGAATGGTACTGACAATTGTTTGACATTGATTAAAGATTCAAGTCGTAATAATATTCAAGGCAACATTAACAAAGAGGTTTGAATTTAAACATTTGATTCAAATAAAAAATTATATGTCTCACAAAATAGCAAATAATAGAGATTCAAGTAATAAATGATGAATGCAAGAATACAGATAAATAATCTAGAGTAAATTCATTAGGTGATTATATATATATATATATTAATAAAACAATATAAGCTTCGGATGTCTATACAATCGAGGTTACATATCTGATAATAATTTAATTTGCAATTATGCACTTCCGAATTAATAAATAAGTCATTCGAGACCATATACAATTAGATACATATTTGTTTTAACATGAAATTAATGAGTGCAACTGCATTACAATTTAACATATAAAATAACATTATAGGTGCGGCTAACATATGGTGGTTGGTGCAATTAATATATGAATATAAAATGGATTAGTTTAGTTAACACGCCAAGGTCATGGAAGAGCTTAATTAAATCATTAATAATACATAGTGGTTTACTCTCATCTAAAAGATTACCAAAGTACAATAATTGGTTTATTATACTAGAATAGATATAAGTAAGATTTTATAATGCACGATTCTAATCATGTATGTGGCTGCATGATACCAAATCATAAAGACCAACCGGATGAGCAGAAATAAAATAGTTCAGCCTAAAATAAACCGCAATTATACATAATTTAACCTAAGTGACTAAAATAAAATGGTTAGCAAATGGCATGCTATTATGGATGACAGAGAGCATTGCAGGTCTTAAAGAAATGGATAATAATGAAGGCGGTATTCATTATAGATTCCCATTGCTTGTAAGAAATGAGAGATCACTTAAAATACTCTGGATGGCTTTGTCATGTTTGCTTAAAAAGATATGCTGGCCTGACAATCAAAACATATCTTTGAAGAATAGTGGCACAGGATAGCATGTTGGGATGGTTCATCCATTTGTTCCCATACACTGATTTATTAGAAGTGCCTGAAGTCAAATCCCTAGTAGGAAAAGCATCTACTTTGTGGGTAATAATGAGGAGTGGGATTGGTTCTTTCTGAAGATCCTGAAGATATGTCAAACAACAAAATTAATAAATAAACTATGGCAACTATACACTTATAATACCTAGGCATAAATAAATCAGTCACTAATGACTATAATAAATTAATTAATACCTGATTTAAACAACATGCTCTCCAGCATATTGGAATTCTCAACACAATTACCCTCAATCGATTAACTAATAATGATCAAAAGTATATGGACAAGATTTTAAAACTAAGATGGACTAAATGGCTTTCTCACACACACCCCAAAAGGTCTTGTTACTGGTTATAACTTATGATTATAATTAAATATTAAACTCACTTCTGGTGAGATTTAATTATAAGACAGGTAAAACAACTCAATAATAAAAGGAGGGTAAGAGTAAAATTATTAGAAAACAAATCAAACAATTTGTACAAAACTAAGAGAGCTGAACAATTAGTTTTTTTAAAAAATTTTATGTTTCTCTTGTGTAATAGGAGAAACTATAAAAGATCAGATTTAAATTTATTTGCTGAGTTTTGGTACAAACTTGGCAAACCAAATAAATCAAAACAACAAATTAAAGAAAAAATTTAAGAAAAAATTATATAGCATTAAAGTGAACTGTATAGACATTTAACATTATATATAACAATTTTTTTTAGAATTAAATAGACATAAAAGAGAAAGGCTTATAATATAGTTTGGAAATAGACACAAACTAACTAATCAAGACTTCATCAGCTGGTGGCAATATAGGTATTTTACCTTTGGATTGAAGGCATGTAAGTTGACTTGGGTTGGCAACTAGCATTGGTATATCAGCAGATTTTCATTCAGGAGGGTATTTCTTGGAACAGTTCACATTTTTGGGGTCGATGTTTTAGACCCCAGCATTGCAGGTGAGATAAGGTCCCAGAGGTATGAGGAATGCAAATGATTTTCTTCTTACCCCAACATAATTTAGATTACAGGGTAACTGGCTTGGAGTATGTTAACTCTGAGAACAGGATTCTAACTAACTTTGATAGCAAAAATTTAGCTATTTATATAATCCAACCCTGCTCTATAGGTTTCAATACACATGATGTTTACTCATGATTTCCCTCTGTAGTCTGCATTTTCCCAGTGACCTCTTCTATTGGTTGGTTTTCCTCAATATAGGAAGTCTCCTGCCAACATTGAACATGCCCCAAGGGTTCATTTGCTAATTAAAGAAAGTATTAAACAAAATATAAAATATTACAAACCTGATTATATTTCACAAGTCATCGTATTACACAAAGAACTATTTAATTGGGATTGATATTTGTAATAAAACAATAAAAAAAGAACATTATTCACAAAAATTTGAGGAATTTATTACATTCTAAAAATAAGAAATTTTAAAATATGATGGCTTTTAACACTTACATTTAATAAGGTTTTAACAATAAATTTACAAAGTAAATAATCAAATACTATACTTACAAATACTTACTGACCTATATATACTACCAACTCTAGTGAGACAAGTGTCAGTTAACATATATAAGATTAGGTTCAAACTCATACTAGTGCTGCTAATATTAGTATTACGTGAAATGTAAATAGATAAGACAATATTTACAGTTTCAATATGTGCTGGCCTTTTGATGACATTACACATATGTTGTTATTGAAACACCCATGCTGTCTTTCTGTAATTTTAATAGCTTATTAATAAGTAATTGTTCTCATCCCCCCAAACTTCACACATTGAAGTTAAGTCAAAATTGATCCCATATTTTTCTCTCAACCTGGACAATCCTTTCTTAATCCTTTCAAATAAAATAAGTAAAATTGGATTTAAAACAACTTTTTACACAGAAAATACAAATTATTTAAAAAGTCTTTTAATATATCTGTAAAGTGTTTAAATTTCAATGTTTGTACAAACACGCATATGCACATATATTCAAGTATATAAAACTTGCTTATTGAAAATAATCCAAACGATTTGAAAGTTACAGAATACTAATAATATTAGTATTAAAGTCAGAATAAATTAGTGATGATAAAATACTAAAATCAAAGCAATAAGAAAGAATATTATAATTTTATAGACATAAATAAACATAAAAAGTTAATGAATTGTAACAGACAGCCGACTATGCCTGGATTCGCACTTGCCCACACACCAGATGTAACAGATGGGAAAATAACTTGTGGACTATGATAATATGCAGATATAGCAATCTGGAGACTATGACTTAATGTGCCCTAATTTATTTCCCCTGATGATACAGTCTGCAGAGACCTACCAGGCTTGGAAGGGGAAAAAGTTGCTTCTAACTACAGTCGGACTTTGGGTCTTCAGATAGAATGTTAATGAAAACCTGATGAAATGCTTAACCAATGATTGCATGCACTTTAATTGACTAGCTCTATCCCTATTTAATAATATCAAATGCAATTTAGGTTAGTTCATCCACTTTCACCCCTTTCCAATTCTGTTATACTTTAATATTCAAGCCCAGAGAGAAATATTGCTTTTGACTCCCTTAACAGGTATGAATGCAACTTCTGCACCTATATATAGGTTACAACTGGCATTTATTCTATTTGTTTGACTTTACAACTTTTATATGACAAGGAATATAGATGTGTGTGCATGCATAATTGTTTATAAACTGTGAAATGTCAGGACAACTCAATAAACCAGAGACCAGAATAATATAAACTCTTAAACATTTATTAACAATAATAAACAACATAAAGTATAATAACAATAGTAATGTTAAAAAACAACAACATTAATATATACATGTATCACATGTGACCCTCTACCATTTTATTAACTAATGATTCTCCAGATCCATCCCTTATACCCCATGGTAGAAATCCATCTATGTCACTCATTCTTTACAAATCATAATTATATAGAAAAATAAACTTTAGTAATTTAAGATAATTGAGATGCTGGCTAGCTAAATTATATATTTACTGATTTTAACAATCTATTTAATTTAATCCCCCCCCCAAATTTATATATATGATAGAGATAGAAATTAATACTAGTTGATTAGTCAATCATACTGGAAAAATATATATACAGGGTTAATCAACAAAATAAAACATATAAGATGTATTCTGTATCAAGTATTGCAATTTAATCTATAAAAATAAATGTAGAGAATCTTACCTTACTATTTATATGGATAACCTGATGTGAAGCAGGTGGGTTAACCTAAATTTTATTTACAATAAAAATAGAAAAATATCTAAGTGAATAATCCCCCCATTTCTTCTTTGCTAATTCTGAAAAATGAGGCTTCTAGCATCAGAGTGTGAAAATACAACATAGATAATAAAAAAAAAAATCAAACAAAAATTTACAATATTAATTTCTTGATTAAAAATTGTAGTTGGAACAAAGTTCATAAAAATCATCCTAATAGAAGTAGTAGTTGATAGTTAGGCATGTTGTTCTCCAAAAGCAGTTTGACTCAGTAAATCATTTTCCTTAGCAAGGATAGATGGGTACAATGGTGTCTCCTATAGTTGTGTATGGTAAACACCTTGATCCTTAATTGATTCACCTAAATATTAAGTGTTTATGGTCATCCTCTTGTGTGTTTTACAATAAAGTAGAAAAATAAATAAATAGAGGTTTAATGAGCTGTTAAGAAATAACATGATGCACAATAGCATGTTTTGCTTTAGCCCATATTCATATTAAAGTACAGTTCAATAATTATTTGTAATCATACAATTTATACTAGATAATATAGAAACACTTTACATATATATATATATATTAAGAAAATTATTTCATTTTTGTCTTTTTTCAATTTTCAGCAGATTAATTTTCATTATTCTTTTTGAAAAGATTTAAAATATTGAAAATTACTCCAACAACTTTCAAAACATGCTTTAATTATTTCAAAATTTATCAATTATTCTTACTTTTATTTCTCACTTCCTTTCTTCTGAATTTGGCAAAATTTAAGTTACAGTATTTGACTTTTAAAAATTTCTATGATTCAAATAAAAGAAAAAACAAAACTCCAGTTTAGCGTTTGAAATTTTAATTTAACTGCTGTATATTATTATAGCTGGAATATTATTGACAAGAAGAACGATTTGTAAAAAGTTTCTGTTTTATACAGTTTGTGCATAGATCTCCTGAAACACTGAGATTTTTAACTGCCTATTGTTTAAATACATTTCATTTATTACATTTCATTTATTACAGTTAAAAAATAAAATCAGTTTTATTTTCACACACAGCCACCTAACTTGACCTCAGGCTATCCCTAAGTCATTTGACTATAAATTAATATTCAATTTTAAAAAATATATATATAAAGATATTACAGTTTATTAATCAAATAGTTATATATATATATACAATATTACTTTCTAAAATATTGGTCGTATTTAAATTTATTATAAAATAATAATTTATTGTGCATTCCCAATTCACTTTAAAAAAATATTTTTTTTTTGTACATGTATATATGTAATAATAACAAACAAATAATCTTCCCATTATTAATACAAATTCCAAATGGATTGAGTTCAATAAGTAGGCCAATCTTGTTAGGAATATTTGTGTTGTAAGCTACCCTTTACAACCCCCTCTCCTTACAGGGTTAGAATTTTAATGTCACAAAAATTTTAACACTTACACAAGGTTTGCATTTGAAGTTTGATGGCTTTTTTTACACAAATATAAGAAGGGTAGTGAAACCTCTTTCTATTGTTTTCTAAACTCAACTACGCAAATTGCTTTCTATTCTTCTCTACTCAATCTCATGAAATACTTTTCAAGGTGGGGTTCAAACATAGGTTTTTTTTTTAAACTACTGATGGTTATGTTTTGAGCACACTAATAAAAATATGTTTCTGTTTCAGATAGCACTTTTTTTCTTGTTATCCTCTATCCTGCTCCTATTGAGTCTTATTGGATTTCCTTTGAGGACTAACAGAAGATTGGAGCAACCATCACTTAGTGTGGTTTAACTCTTTTAAATAAAGTGGCTCTAAAGTATCCTAATATCTGCTTTGGCATCCATTAGGGAATACTCTCATCATAATTTTTAACCTAACTTCATAATATCTATTTTTTTTTTTACTTATCAGCATTCATCTCTTTTTTTTTTCTACACATCAGTTGAGTATGACAATTCTATAATTACTAAGATTGTCCATAATATGGTTTCATAATTCGGGCATTATATGTGCCCCTAACTTGTCCTTCCATATCCAACCAAAATGCATTAGGACTCCATTGTTTAACTAGTGTGTAAGGTCCTTCATATAGATGGTAAAACTTACTTTATTTATTATCGATTTGCTTACTAGCATGAGCGTTTTTTATAAAAACTTTATCTCCTACTTTGAAAGTATGTGGAGTTCCAGTCTTATTTTTGTTCCTCTTATTAGCCTTGCTTATTAACCGAATATATGCTTTCTGTATATTTTCCTCCATGTAACCTTGTTTATATCTAGTCATAGGCTGATATTTAGTGAACATGGGAATTGATTTATTAAAATGTAGTTCAGTAGGTGTAAATCCAGTGGATTCATTCACACTCCAGTTGATATAATTAACTATCTGGTCTATCTGTCTTACCCACCCTTTATGCTCATCCCTTAGGTAAGTCCTGAACAAACGACTGAGCTCCCGCATTACACGTTCACAAGGGTTTGACTGTGGATTCCTAATGGAGGTGAGCACATGCTTTATTTGTAATCCTTCCATCCATTTTTCCCCATTCTTTGGATAGGAAAGGGGTACCATGGTCTGTTAAAATGGTTTTGGGTTTTCCTATCCTCACAAATTGGAGGGTGTCTAATACCTTGATGGTATACATGGTATTAGCTTGGGGTATTGGGTAAGCAGAAACATACTTAGTAAAGAGATCATAGGTGACCAATAGATATGTTTGTTTATTAAATGGGGGTGAGGGCCCATAATAATCGATCGCCAAGATCTCATTTGGTCCTTTCAGTAATATTGACTTTGCAGCATTATAATAATTTTGATTTTACTGGCTTGGCTCGAAGGCACACTAGACAATCTTGAAGTGACCTTAATATGTCTTTATACATACCAGGCCAGCAAAACCAATTTTTCAAAGTATGCTCTGTTTTATGGGCACCATAGTGTCTATATAAACAGTGAATATATTTTATGAGTGGCATATGCAATGTTTCTGGTATTACTACCTTCCACTCATCTGTAATATTATTTACTCTATATAGCAGGACCTCATTTTCTATCTTATACAAATCAAGATCTTTTGGCACATTCAAAACTTTCTCTCCTTTTAATGCTCTCATGATTAAGTTTTAAATTATTATTTTTAAGTTGCAATTTGGGTAGGTTTTCCAAATCATTCTCTACACTACCATCAGTCATCATATTGACATTTGTAATGTAGGCATTCTCTACCAATAAATGGCTCTGTTTTGATCCACATGGGTTTTGACTAAGCACATCGGCCACAACATTCTCGGATCCCTTGCAATACTGCATGGTGTAATTTAATTCCTGCAACAGCAAACTCCATCTAACTAGATGGCTGTTAGTCAAATAACTGTGGTTCAGGAATTTGAGGCTTTTGTTATCTGTGATCACTATCACCTCTGATCCAAGAAGCATCTGTCGAAACTTTTGGAAGGCCCACACTATTTCCAGTGCTTCTTTCTCTGTTACTGTATAATTTATTTCTGGACCTTTCAGGAGTCTGCTGATAAAGTAGAGGATCCCAGGTTGGCCATCCTCCTGGATTTGGGATAATGTTACCCCCAATCTGAAACCACTACTATCCATCTGGACTATAAATGGTTTACTAAAATCAGGGAAGGCTAACATGATTTGCTCTAAAAACCCTGTTTTAATATTCTCAAATGCCTGATCCTGCTTTTCAGTCCATTTCCATCTCTCATCTTTCCTGATTAATTTTAATAATGGTTCTGTGTTGTCAGAGAATTTTTGGTAGAAATGATGGTAAAAATTACATAGGCCTAAAAATGATCGGATTTGTTTTTTATTGGTGGTTTGGAAAGTTTTGAATGGGATGATTTGTTGGATGAGGTCTTATCCCATCACAACCTATGATATGACCTAAGAAGATAACCTGGTTTGAGACTAGGGTACTCTTCTTGAAGTTGATCTTGATGCCTTTACAGAAGCACTCCTGGAAAAACATAGTCAGATGTTGAAAATGCTCTTCAACAATGGTAGATGCAATAATCACATCATCCACATATATCTTAATGATCTGCTTCACCTCAGGAGATAAGGTCTGATCTAAGCATTGTTTCAAACCAGCACCACTATTTATCAACCCAAATGGCATCCTATTAAATTGGTATGTAAATACCCCATATTGAAAGGCAGTGTATTGGCAATCATTCGGATGGAGTTCGATCTGCCAATAGCTAGAGGTTAAATTGAAAGTGGAAAACACCTTTTTGTTTCCAAATCTCATGAATAATTGATGTATGGGCAGTGGAATGTTTCTGTCAGGGACAGTAATTTTGTTTAGTTGTCTAGCATCCAAACAAAATCTCATTGACCCATCTTTCTTCTTCGCAGTTACGACTGGATTACAGTATGGTGAAGAGCATTTGGAAATGATCCCCAATCCAGCATTTTGTTAATTTGTTTGGTTATCTCTTGCCGATGCTGGTATGGAATAGGATATGATCTGGATTGAAATGGTTGGTCATGTACTAATCTTATTCTCTGCTGAAATCCTTCTATCACTCCTGGTTTCTCTGAAAAAATTGGGCTAAATTTATGTATCGCACATCTCAATTTCAATGTCTCCTTGCTTCCAAGCAAGTTGGACTCTGCAAACTTACTATCTATGAGTACCTTTGGGATACTAGATATAACACAGTCAACTTCAGGGAGATCATATCTCGGAAGTAATGTCATCTCCAAGACCTCATCACTTATCTTAACTACTTTATTAGAGAAATCAATAATACAAGTGTTCAAGTGTAGGAAGTCTGACCCAAGAATGACATCATGGATTAAACCACTCAGTACAAGGAACACATGATAGAGGATTGTTTGGCTGACTTTCATTTTAACCCAGATTTACTTTTGTACAAGTTTTGCTTTCCTACTGTTAGCCATGGTAACCTGAATAGATTTCAAGGGTAAGGTTTTAATTTTGGGATTTTTAATAAAAATTTCCTGGTAAAATTTATCTGAGATAACAGAAATCTGGCTACCAGAATCTAACAGTGCTTAATGAATAGACTTTAAAAAAATATCATGGAGTTTATATCTGCAGATTATCTATATATGCTTAATATTTTTAATTCTTAAATATAACTATCAAACTATTCAATGATATAGATATTGTCCTCTTTCACTAACAAAATTAGTTGAATAAAGAAAAAAATATTTCTCCCACTTTCCTTCTGATGCTTTTAGAATTTGTAATACAGGGTTTGAAACCAATACCCAACAATATATACTGTATATATAAATATTTGAATACCAGGCACTCTTCACAAACCTGGGAGCTTAATTGTAAGTATAGAGGATTTGAACTCAGATTTTCAAGCACCCCTCAACTATCTACACTATCTCATACAACTGACACACATGACCACACACAATTGGTGATTATTAATCTTTTCTACATGTGTGTGTGGTCATGTGTGTCAGTTGTATGAGATAGTATGGGGTGCTTGAAAATCTGAGTTCAAATCATACTGTATATATGTAAAATCTTTTTTAACTAACATATAGATTATAACAAGAACTCCCACTAATAAGTAATATATAATAAAAATGATGTATTTCAAACATTAACTTTGCAATTAATGAAAATCTATTTTCACTTATTGCCTAAAGAAAAAATATTTAACTTATACTGATTTAAGTAAGTAAACAACTTTTGAATAAAATTAAGGTGATTAACTGATCCTAAATCAGTTTGGAAAAATATTCCTAAAATTAGTGGCAAAAGTTAAATACAAAAAAAAAAAAAAAATTGAATTAATTAACAAGTGGACAACATATTTCAAAATCTTTCTTAATGTTGATAAATGGATAAAATAAAAGCCAAAGACTTTTAAAAGCACTTTCAAATGGACATTTAAAAATATATAATAATGAATATTTTTATCTTAAAAGATTTTGATTACAATTTAAATGGATGGATTTGAAATTTTTAAAAAAAATACTAGTTATTGTTAAATAATTTAACTACAAAAAGAGAATTAATAATTGAAAAATTTTAATTTTTATATTAGAAAAAGCACATTTGGGTGCATTTACTATAAATTTCCCATTTAATCATATATATATAACTAAATGAATATATATGATTATATATATATTATTAATAGAATACTATCGGTTCATAGATTAAGGAAGTTATTATTAATAAATGAAATATGTGCAATTATCTATACACATACATATATATCTAGAATTATTCACTATTATTAAAAAGAATATTTATTGACTTACAGGTGATTATAATTTGGTTTTCTATGCAACCATGTCTGTGTCCTTCCATATATACATTGTTAAAACTATTTATAAATCTTTGTAAATTTGAATGTTTGAGTTTATCAATTTATAGAAATAATATCTGATATTTGTGAATAGTTAGAATCAGAATGATGTATTTGTATTATAAAATACTTATTAGACCGTTAATTTTTTATTTCTTCTAATTAACAAATTTATTAGACATTGTTTTAAGTTATTCCAGTGGAGTTATTTAATATTGATGTATATTAAGTTTTATATGTGTATTTGCTTTTGTTTATAGCATAGTCCCTAGGGTTCTTGTGATCGCAAACTAGTTTGAGAACAGCAGTGTTTATAATGTATATGTATAAGTGTCTTTATGAACATCCAGATGATTCTCTGTAAAATTATTTGGATGAAATCATCATAAAAATCGCGTTTAAAATCCACATACTTTGTCATTTTATAGAGTTTATAATATTTGTACTATTTTGTTGACAGCCAGCACATTCATGGTACCACATGACCAGGAGTATTGATAATAATTAGAATTTATATAGGAGTACCAGCTGTTTTATTGCAATTTTTATAGTTATTTTTAGCACTTGCGTATGCAATCAAAATATTGATGATTGCTTTTATAATATGGCTACATGATGATTAGTTTAGATTTTATGTAATACCTCTTTTAATTCCAGTGATAAAGGATGACTAATGACCTGTGAAAATTGTTGTTGTTAGATCATGATTATCACTTATATATTGCTTATATAATTTACTTTCAATCTTAATTTTTGTTCATTTTTTATTTGTTGGTGACTTATCAGTGCTTGAATGCTGTTGATTTCTATCACTCTATCTACCCTGTAATATTCCTCATACATATCATTACTATATATATTTTAATGATCACTGAATGAGCCTTCATGTGATGTGATGTGATGTGATGTATTATGGCTTCTCCTTAAACGAAGTCAAGAATATCTCTGCAATTATGCCCAGATAAACCTGTTAGCCACTTTCTTTTACATTCCCCACTCTAAATTTACCCATAATCTGCTCTATCCCATTTCCAGAACATAATTTTTGTCAACTCTATAACCTTTATATCTAAATCCCCCTTAACTTTTCCCAAACCCAGCATAAAAAACAATAATTCACTTTCTGTAAAATCACTCTTTTTATATTTATTTTTCCAAAACTTCATTATATGTACCCTTTCTGTTTTCAAACATTTACATTCAATTAACAAATGCCTAATATTTTCAATTCCTTCCTTACATAATTTACAAAATAAATCACCCATATTTTTCCATTTACATGTATATTCTTTTGTAGCTAAAGATCCCGTTCGAGCCTTAAACAATAATACTTTCCTTACTATTATCATATATTAACTCACACCTAATATTCTCTTTATTTCTATATATATTTAAACTCTTTTTACTCTCCATACTATTTCTCCATCTCTCTAACTCCCTAGTCTTTATTAATAAATTTATTCTTTTATCCCATTCCTTACTACTATAACATTCAATAATCCTCTTAACACAATCATCCCATCTTTTGTACAAATATACTGATATAAATTCTTTATCCAAATCTTTTGCATACCGCATTACCTTTCTCACCCATCTTGTTACCTGCCCTTTACTCATAACCCAATTAAATACTATTTTAGCTATTCTTTTATTATCCATAAATTGCAATCTACCAAATATTTTCATTTTACTTTTTGCATCTCTCATATGAAAACTTGACCATCCCATTTCCCCTTGAATTGCCTCCCTTGCTGTCCATACTTCTGCACCCAATGCATGTCTTCCTACTTCCCTTTGAGCTTTTTCTAAATAATCTAATATCTTTTTACTAACATATAATGCATCATTACCATATGTTAACCCTGCTACTGCAACTCCTTTCCATATAATTCTAGCTACATCATATTTATTATATGAAAATACTGTTAATTTCTTTATCAATCCCTTTCTTTTCTTTGCTTCATTTATCAATTTTTTCTCCCATTCATCCAAATAATTTTTCTGATTACTTAAAATAATTCCCAAATAACTATATCTATTCACCACACTTAACTTAATATCTCCCAATAAAAATTCTACATCTTCTCTTTCCTCAGTATTAACCATCATTATATTTGATTTTTCTTCACTAAGTTTAATCCCCATCTCTTTACCCACCCTTGCACATGTCCTCAACATAACTTCCATATCTTCTCTTTTTTCTGCACACAAAAATATATCATCTGCAAAAAAAAGACCTGACAAAATATATACTCCCTTACTACCTATTAACAGTATCTCTATCCCTCTTCCTAATCTTTCTATTGCTCTTTCCATTTCACTCAAATACAACACAAACAAAATAGGTGACATAGGGCATCCTTGCCTTAGTCCCACACCATTTTTAACTTTAATTGATTCTATATTCTCTAATTGATATATATAATAATTATTTTCATATAATTTCTTAATAATATCTATTAAAGCTTCATCCATTCCCAAATTTGCTAAACTTATCCATAATCTATTTCTATTTACTCTATCATATGCATTCTCTATATCTATAAAACTCATATATAACTGTTTATCTGCATTCCTACTCATATCCATAAGTTGTGTAACTACAAATAAACTATCTCCTATATGCCTATCTAATCTAAAACCTCCTTGCATTTCACCCACTACATTATTCCCTTCCATCCATTTTACAACTTTACTAGCCACCATATATGAGAAAACTTTATATAAAACTGATGTTACCGCTATCGGTCTATAATTATTCAACTTTCTATGATCCTTACCTTTTCCTTTAAATAATAACCTTACTCTTGTATTACTCCAACTACTTGGGAAAACTCTATTCTGTGCCATTTTATTAAAACAGGATAATAACTTTACTTTTGCCCTATATCCTAAATTCATTACCATCTCTGCTGCCCATCCATCTAAACCTCTTGCCTTCCCATTTTTCAATTTCTTCTCTGCCTCATTTAGTTCATTTTCTGAAAAGCTAATATTTCCATTACTATATTCTTTCATATTTTCTAACATTCTATCATTCACATCTAACATCTTTTCTATATTCATTACATAACTATTTAAGATACTCTCTAAATCTTCTCTAGAACTACACTCAGTTCCCTCATAATCTAGTAATACTAACTCTCTCTCCCCTACATTTCTCCTTTTAATATAATTCCAAAATTTTTTACTTCCATCTCTTCCACTTTTATTAATATCCTCCAACAATTTACTATTCAATTTCATTCTCTCTCTATAATTATCTATTTTAGCCAACTTCTTCTTTTCTAAGTACTTTTCCCATTTAGCATTAATATCTTTTTCACTTTCCTTATTCTTAATAGCACACTTATATTCTCTACATGCTTCTTTCCTTTCTTTTACACTTTTACTAATTTTAATTTTTTTATTACTTTTATTCTTTTCAATATTCTCACCTAAAACCCTATTTGCAACTTTTTCTACTTCCTTACACTAATTCTTATACTCATCTCCAACCCACTCTTCCATTATTTCTTCAACTTGTATTTTATACTCTTCCAACTTATTCTTATCATTCACTCTCCATCCACATCTTTCACTATTATTTCTACTTTTATTTCTATTCTCTATCACATTACTAACCATTTCAATTACAATGAAATTATGATCACCAGTGCATACTTTTTCTTCATTATCAAATACCTTAATTTTCCATATTTTATTTATTCCCTCTTTTTCTACAAATACATAATCTATTGTGTGAAATATATTATTTCTGGACCATGTATATTGTCCCTCATAAATATTTAATAAATTTCCAATACTCAAATTCACTTTCTGACAAAAATTCTTCAAAAGCTGTCCATTTTTATTATCTACATCATCAATTTCTTCAATATGTCCATTCATATCCCCTATAACCATTATTCTCTTTCCCTTTTCTTTAAAACTTTGTATATCCTTAACTAAACATTCGTATATGTTACTATTCCACTCCAATATAATTTGACTATCTCCAGTAGCTATATAAACTATAGCCACCATCCATTTTTGTCTACCCAACCTTATTTCAAACCACAAGTGTTCTTGACATTTAACAATATTTAAATATTTTTTTGATATAACACCTATACCACCACCCCTTTTTTCTTTTTCTTTTCTATTTATACCCTGCCATACCAACTGTTCCAAAATAGGTTCTTCTTCTCCTCTTAAATGTGCTTCCACTACTGCTAATACCTCAAGCTCTTCATTTTCAATTGTTTTATTTAATTCCATCCACTTTTCTGGTTTCCTACCACCTTGCATATTCAAAAACCCAATTTTAACAATTTCTTCTTTCCTAACTACTCTTTTATAAATTCTTTTAATTCTTTCTTCTCCATTACATTTATAAATTACTTTCTTACCATTAATTTTACAAACCCATTCCTTCTCCATATCTATATTTATATCAAAATCAAATTCCTTTTGATTACTTCTTATATTCCATCCATTCTTTTTAAGATTATTACAATTTAAAAACCCACCCCCCCTTTATAAGTTTTCCGAAAAAAATTCTTTATAAATCAAACTCCCTAAAACTTCACTTCCTTGTTTTCCTAAATGCAACCCATCTTTACTATATAACTCTCTCTTTCCAATAAAACAATCCCACACATCCACAAACATAACATTATTTCTCTCGCACAATTTTTTCAATCTCTCATTTATAGAACATGCCCTATCTAACAAATAACTCTTGTCAAACCTTGGTAATAATCCAACTATTCCTACTCTTCCTTTAATCATAATCAAATTCCTAATCAAATCTACATACTCATCCATTATTCTCTCTGATGATGATTCTAATAAATTATTAGTCCCCACCATAACATATACATCTCTACTACCTTGTTTTTTTAACTTCATCTGCTACATCCCTAATTCTAGCTCCAGGAAAACATACTCTTACATACCTACTTCTATTTTCCCTTGCAATTATATCCCCACATTCTCTAATTAGTGAATCTCCTATCAATACTGTTTCATAATCTATTTTTTCTGCTCCATCCATAACATTTTCTAATACCTTCTGGTCCTCCTTACCTATTTCTTCCTTATCATTCCTACTCAATAATTCCTTTATCTCCTCACATTTTATCTCTAATGATTTTAATTTTACTACTACATCCTTCAGTTCTTCCTCTATCTTATTTGTTCTTTGACTAATCATCTCCATTACACTATTACTTTCTCCACCCACTATTCTTCAACTATCTACACTTTGAAAACACTTTCTCACCTCTTTTATCATATTAATACACTGACTGCATAACCATAAACCTTTTACATCCTTCCTAGTCTTATTTAAACATTTCAAGTGATATACCCCATCACATATAGTACATTCTACAACAGCACGCTTAATTTCAACGTATCTGCCATATGAGGGCATCATCTAGGCATTTGAACCTAGAAAAATTTATATAGTAGGAAGATATGCAAGTTAAGATTAAAAAAAAATTTCTTATATATATTATTCTGACCATTTGCCCAATGTCACTAGCTCATAGAGTAGCAGAGATTTAAACATTTTTATAAGTTTTAATAGATTTAGATTTTCCAAATATGTTAATATTTAAAACAATAAAATAAAAGAAGCCACTGCCAGTAATTAACACACAAATAGATTTTATTAACACACATTTAAAATTTGAGGAATAAATTTATTTTTAGATTTTAACATTAATTTTTTTAAAATTTAAATTATTATTTTAAATAGACCGCACAGATGAATATTTAAATTATATTTTACTTTAGCATGTCGAGCATAGATAGTCTACATAGATTTTTTTCCACTTAAAAACTTATCAAAACATTCATTCAATCTCAGACTAAAAGTTCGTAGTCAATCCAATGTCAGCTTCCAGATATATATTTGCAACCAATGTAATATGAAGATGCTAACATAAAACCATGCTGACAGGAATGTGCATCTGACAGCATGATATTATTTGAAGGAAATGATCATGTCCAGAACAGGAAAGTGCATCTGCCTGTCTAAGGAATCATGTATATAATTTTTTTAAGAGTGCTACGTATGAGGGAGAGTGGTCTTTCTGCCATCTTATAAATCCCTGTCCATAGAGCTAGAAGGGGTCAATGGTGCAGGAAATACATCTGTGACCATTTCAATGATATGACTGCCTCTTTGGGGTCATGCATTTAGTTGGGCATGTTGCCCTGTATGCTAAACATGCTTCACATTACATTAATATAAACACCCATATATCCCTCCACAAACATTGCCCTAACTATGAAACAAATAGCCTGAAATTAACCCCTTAAAATAAACATAAACGAATTTAAACATAGTTATTAATTTTTATCCATGCAACTATCCATACCCAACTTTATATTTAATACATTTTAGTTAAAACATAACACACACACACACACACACACACACACAAAGAAATGGAAATGATTGCTTAAACATCTGCATAAAAAATATAGTAATAATTGAATTTGCATTCTTTAATTCAGATAAGAGTTCTTATTTTCAGCTATTAATTCATTGCAATTTTAGAAAGTTCTTATTAGATAGACACAAGAGTTCATACTTTACAGATTGAATAGATTTAGAAGTCCATCTTCGTGATCACTTTCGTAGATTTTGTCCTTCTTTGAAATGAAACTGCTACTTGCCATTCATTTGGTCAGGAACTATCATCCAGAGGCCTCATCTGGTTGTCCGGAAAATTAAATTTATTGCAGACTTCCACATCGTGAAAATCTGCAATATAGCTAGTTATAACGATATATTCATAGTCAGCTCTCAGATCCCAATTATAATAATCTTTTGGCTTTTATATTTTTATTAGTCTCTTATCATCCAATCTTTTGATTCAACTGGCAAGACATCACTAATCCTTTCATGTTTCAGTTATGGTCCATGCTGTCATTTTCGTGCTTGCATTGGTCATTTAATTTCTTTGTATTCTCTTACCATTTAATTTATTTTAAGTGCCTCAAGGGTTTGCTTTAGAACAATCATTTAATTAATAAAACAATCATTTCCATTTTCTAAGATTATAGAAATCAACATTATTTCTATTTTTAAAATATCAATCTTTATATTTTTACTTTTTTACAAAAAAAAAATATTTTCAAATACTTTTTCTTAAATTAGTTTAAGTTTTCCATCTGCACGACAATATATATATTAAACAACTTTTAATTTTCAGTTTTTAAGTTTTTTTTTTTTTTAATAAATCAATTCTTATTTACGATCTTTTTATTTTCATTTTAAAATAATGTAACGGAATATTATATTCCGTTACAATATATATATATGAAAATATAGTAATTAAAAGTTTATAAAAATTATATGTATAACCGTAACTTAGAAGCACTTTCAACTACCTTGTAGCTTTGTCAACTATCACTTTTAAAAATGTCAGCTTTCCCATAATTCCATGTCAACTTTTCCATAATTCTGTGATCTTAACGTTTGCTGCTTGCCTATTAATTAAATTCTGCTTGTGTTTATATATTAACATCACCTTTTTTTTTATTATTATTTCTTTCAGTTTCCAATATTTTAAGTTGACATGGAATTATGGGAGAGCTGACATTTTTAAAAGTGATAGTTGACAAAGCTACAAGGTAGTTGAAAGCGCTTCTAAGTTATGGTTATACATATAATTTTTATAAACTTTTAATTACTGTATTTTCAAATATTTATTTATAAATTTATGTATATTATTTTGAAGAAATACAGACATTGATTTGTAATATTATTATATATATATTATAATGGTCGATGGAACCTCACCAACCTACATGCCATGCCAGGGTATCACTAGGCTATTCAAAATTAGAAAATTTATAAAGGTGGCAGATACATATGGATGAGGTTCAACTTTTATCTAATTGAAAGCCCCAATCACTAGCTCATGAAGAAGTTGAGTTTAAAATACCACACTATATTTAAAATTTCTAATTCTTGATTTTAAATTATTAATAAAAATATATATAATAAATTACTGCCAAAATGTAATTAAACAAAACATTTTATTATTATGCACACACACACACACATTAATACAAAGATCTGAAGATTAAATTTACTATTAAATATATTTGATTTAAATTATATGCACAGATGGGCACATTCAATAGATTTAATACAATTTTAATATTTTGCTAAGTGTAAATACACTAGAATAGAATATGCATATAATTAACTCTATTCTTTTAACTCCAGGCTACAAATTTGCATCCAAATCAATGCCAGCTTACTGATATACCAATATGATCAATGCAAAATGACGATATTAGCATAAAAAACCATGCTAAAAGAAATGTGCATCTTTAGCATGATATTATTAAAGAAATAATGACCTTGTCCAATACAGACATATGCATTTGTCTGGCAAGGCAATCATTTGGAAATATACATAAAAGAAATGCTCTATAAATGGGGGATAGCAATCTTTGCCAGCTATTGTTTCAACCAGAGCATAAGGAGATCAATGGTGTAGGAAATATGTCTATGACCATTGGCAATGCAGTGGTTACACTTTTGGATCCTGTATTTGGTTGGGTACTATGCCCTGTAGGCTAACGTGGCACAAGAGAATGAGAATCCAATGCACCTCACCAGATTATGTTGTCATTAAACACCCATACATCCCTTCATTGGACAGATTCAATTACAAAACAAATAGCCCAAAATTAACACAGCTAAACTCACATAATCTTATGAATCTATGCGCCATTTATGCTTATTTTTAAATTATTAATTTAAAAAAAATTACAAGAAAGGAAATAATAATAATAGCAAACATATTAAAAGAAAAATATAACAAATAATTTAAATTTCTGCTTAATCAGATAAGAGATTTTATGGGTTAAATACCATTTAGGATTAAGTATTTGAAAAGTTCTTATTTTAGATTACTAAAGTTCATATCTCATTTAAGACAAAAGTTCATACTTTCCATATCAGGATTGCTTTTTTGGGTCCCTGATGCATCACACAACTCCTTTCAAAGTCCATTTAATATTAGTGTTGTTTAGAAAGACAAGTCAGTCATTTCTGTTTCCAGGAACCATCATTCTGGAGACTGCCTCAGTTGGTGCAAATACAGAATAAATGAAAACTTATCACATGACCCTCACATTTTGGAGGTCGCAATACACATAAATATGTTTAAATAATTATGTAATCAACAAGAGCAATATAAAAGAACAAAACTCAACTTAGCAATAGTTTTCTTTTCTTCCTTTTATATCCTTTTCAATTCTTTATCATCAAATTCCATGATTGATCTTGCCTTGCTTCATGCTGATTTTATTAACAATGATGATTTTCTCTGTGGACCATGTGTTCATTCACATTATTTATTGGACAATTCACTTTTGAGTGAGAAAATCAGATTTTATT
This sequence comes from Epiperipatus broadwayi, assembly GCA_028023455.1. Taxonomy (NCBI): domain Eukaryota; kingdom Metazoa; phylum Onychophora; class Udeonychophora; order Euonychophora; family Peripatidae; genus Epiperipatus; species Epiperipatus broadwayi. Next base: position 348,170 of record JAQFVV010012948.1, on the reverse strand, counting down.
ACTAGGAATTTTTTAAATTGATCTCTTATCTGACTGATCAGTTAAATGCTCTCAAGGGTCTGTTTGCTATTATATCATTTCAAAATAAAAAATCATTTCCATTCTACCAAGATTTAAAAATAACTTTCAACAGAAAATAATTAGATTTTCTTTTCTTTTACATTCCTTTAAAATAATTTATCTGTAGATTGTTTTAACTTTAACTTTCTTTTAAGTAATTATTTAATAGTTTGCCATCTGTGCAATTATTATATATTGATTTAAATAAATTTATTAATTTTTAAAATTTCTATTTGAATGACTTTATTTATGATATTTCTTTTATGATTTGACAGTGATATAATGGCATATATGTATATCACTACAATATATATAGATATATTATAATGGTCAGGGAAGATAAACACACTATCTGCCATACAGGGTACCAAAGGCTATTTGAACCTAGAAAATGTATATATGTAGGCAGATACTTCTTGATAAGATTCCAACTTTTATAAACTGTTAGCCCTAGACACCTAAATGTATTTAAATATTAAAAAAAATAAAATAAGCCACTGCCAGTAATAATCACAGAAACATTTATTTAAGCACATATATAAATTTGAGGAACAAATATTGATTTAGTTTTGTTTTTATTATATTATTTTAAACTTTAAGTTTTAATATCTGGGTAAGTTCACACAGATGGTCAGCTTATATAATTTTATTTTAGAATGTTGAGCATAGATATGCAATTAAAAACTTTTCAAAAACATTTAATCTCAGGCTAAAAGTTCATAGCTAAACCAACGTTTGCTTCCCGATATACAGATGCAACCAATGCAATATGAAGATGTTAGCATAAAACTACACTGACAGGAATGTGCATCTGCAGCATGATATTATTTAAAAAAAATGATTCTTATCCAGTACAGGAATGTGCATCTGTCTGGCAAAGGAATCATATATATATATATATATATATATATATATATATATATATATATATATATATATATATATATATATATATATATATATATATATATAACATTAAAAAAGAAATGCTTCGTATGGAGGGAGAGCGATCCTTGCCATCTTATAGTCCATATTCATAGAGTGAAAGGGAAATCAATGGCATGGAAAAATACCTCCATGTCCACTGAAATGTGATGGATACACCTCTGGGCATGCATTTATTTGGGCACAGTGCCCTGTATGCTAACACACTTTACATTACATTGATATAAACACCTATATATCTCTCCACCTGCATCAACTCAACCATGAAACAAACAGTCTGAAATTAAACCCTCTTAAACTAACCCCAAGCTTAATGACTCTATGTGGCCATCTACACCCAACTTTAAATTTAATAATTTAATTAATAAACCAAAAAAAATGAAAATGATTAAAGCAAACATTATACATAAAAAAATTATTAGCTGAATTAGAGTTCTTTTGCTGTCAGATAAGAGTTCATTTAAAAGTTATATTTTTTACAGACTGAATACTTATTGAAGAGATATATTTTTTAAAAAAGTTCAACTGATGAAAGTTCATATTTTCCATGATAAATGTTCATGAATCCCATGGATTTTGGCAGGTTTATGGATTTCCATCCTAATGGTCACATTTTGTAGATTGTCCTTCTTGGAAACAAAGCCACTATTTGCCATTCATTCTGTCTGGAACTGTCAATGGGAGGCCACCTCAGCTGGCACAAATATCATGAAACTAAATCTCATGTTAGACTCCTATATTATTAAGTCTGCACAATAGCTAGCTGTCATACATGGATTAATAGTCAGATTAAAAACACTAAATTCCATTATTTCCTCTTTTATAATTTTTGGTCCCCCTTATCATAAATCCTATGGATCAAACGAACATGATGCCACTGATCTTATTACTCCTGATGTTTTCCTCTCTGGCTCATGTGTGACTTGGTGCTTGTATTGGTCACTGCTTCTGAGTGGAAAACACAATCTTTAATTTTTATCTCTTATCTGACATTACAATCATTTAAGTGCCCCAAGGGCTAGTTTTCTGTATATACAATTATATTTCAGTCATTTCCATTCACGAAGATTTAAACATGATTTTTAAATAGAAATTAATCAATATTTTTCTATTTTCTTTTATATTAATTAATCTGTAGATCTTTATTTTTTCTACATTAACTTACTTTTAAATACTTTTTTTAAAATAGTTTTCCATTTGTGTGATAATATATATCTTAAAAAAGTATTTTAATTTTTCATTTATGTTTTTTTAATCATTTTTACTTATGATTATTTCCTATTTATTTTAATTTTAAAAGAATGTAATGGTGTATGTATACCATTACATGTCAGTGAATTTCCTCAAAAAATAATAATAATAAAAAGAATTTACTCAGTGTTAATAATTACAATACACAAATTGATTATATAAAAAATTTTAAATGACTTCTTTGGTTAGTAATTATCCCAGCTGAGATTACACCTCCTTTCCCTAGAATTCCTTTTTTTCCACTTTTCATATATTAATTAGGTGAGTCAAACATGTTACTTATTGATTTTAATTAGACTTTTTTAAAAAAAATATTATTTATATTAATTATTAGATTCTATTCATTGAGTTTATTCATATATGCACAATTTTTTTTTTACTGGCAGTACTTTTACAAGATATTCAAGTTATAACTTTATGTTAACACACAAAAAATATATATTTATTTCAGAAAAAAAATGTTATCATGCTATGTTGGGAAACCAATTATAATGGTTGGGGAATTTGATTCTTTACTAAATCTGTCATACAGATCACCACTAGGCTATTTGAACCTAGAAAATTTATATATGTAATTGGATACTTCTTGTTAAAATTCCAACTTTTATAAACCATTAGTTCTCGACACTAGCTCAAGGAATAGCTGAGATTTAAAGTTTAAATTCCTAAAAGTATTTCAGTATTTAAAAAAATAAAATAAGCCACTGCCAGTAATAATCACAAAATCATTTATTTATGCACATATATAAATTTGAGAAATAAATATTTAATATCTTTAGTTTTGTTTTTATTATAGTATTTTAAACCTTAAGTTTTAATATCTGGGTAAGTTTGCACAGATGGTCAGTTTATTTAATTTTATTTTAGAATGTTGAGCATAGATATGCAATTAAAAATTTTTCAAAAAAATTTAACCTAAAGCTAAAAGTTTATAGCTAAACCAATGCTCGCTCTCCGATATACAGATGCAACCAATGAAATATGAAGATGTTAGCATAAAGCCACATTGACAGGCATGTGAGTCTACAGCATGATATTATTTAAAAGAAATGATTCTCATCTAGTACAGGAATGTGTGTCTGTCTGGCGAAGGAACCATAGATATAAAACAATAAATCAATGCTTCGTGAGGAGTGAGAGCGGTCCTTGCCATTTTATAGTCCCTATCCATAGAGTGAAAAAGAAATCAATGGCATGGAAAAATATATCCACATCCATTGCAATGTGATGGCTACACCTCTGGGCCATGCACTCATTTGGGCATGATGCCCTATATGCTAACATGCTTCACATTATATTGATATAAACACCTATACATCTCTCCACCAGCATCGACTCAACCACAAAACAAATAGTCTGAAATTAAACCCACTTAAACTAACCCCAAGCTTAATGACTCTATGAAGCCATCTATACCCAACTTTAAATTTAACATTTTAGTTAATAAACAAAAAATAATAAATAAAAAGAAAAAATGGAAATGATTAAAGCAAACATTATACCTAAAAAAAATTATTAGCTGATTTAGCGTTCCTTTGCTGTCAGATAAGAATTCATTTAAAAATTATATTTTTTTACAGATTGACTACTTATTGAAGAGATATACTTTTAAAAAAAGTTCAACTAATAAAAGTTCATACTTTCCATGATAAATCTTTATGAATTCTGTGGATTTCCAGAGGTTTATGAAAGTCCATCCTAGTGATCACATTTTGTAGATTGTCCTTCTTGGAAATGAAGTTAAATGTCATATGTGGATTAATAGACAGATTAAAAACACTAAATTCCATTATTTTCTCTTTTATAATTTCTGACCTTCTTTATCATAAATGCTACAGATTGAACGAACATAACATCACAGATCTTATTATTCCTGATGTTTTCCTTTCTGGCCCATGTGTGGTTTAGTGCTTGCATTGGGCACTCTGCTTCAGAGTGGGAAACACAATCTTTAATTTTTATCTCTTATCTAACCTTACAATCATTTAAGTGCCCCAAGGGCTAATTTTCTTTAGATACAATTATATTTCAATCATTTCCATTCACTAAGATTTAAACACGATTTTTAAATAAAAATTAATCAACATTTTTCTATTTTCTTTTATATTAGTTAATCTGTAGATCTTTATTCTTTCTATATTAATTTACTTATAAATAATAATTAAAAAATAATAATAATAATTAAAAAAAAACTTACTTATAAATACTTTTTTAAAAATAGTTTTCCATTTGTGTGATAATATATATGTTAAATAAGTATTTTAATTTCCCGTTTATGTTTATTTTTTTAAATCATTTTTACTTATGATTATTTCCTATTTATTTTGATTTTAAAATAATGTAATGGCATTATACCATTACAATATAATGGTTTTATTAATCCAAACAAAAAGTTTCAATATTCTAATATAAAATATATATAATCTTATTTTAAATGCCAAAAAAAAAAAAAAGATTATATAAAAAGAAACTGTAAAATTTTGACAATTTTAGGTATTTTTCAATCCATCAAAAATGCAACATTTTACATAATCACTAATGAATAATTGGGTTTTTAACATAATTTAGTATAAAGTCTTATATATATTACCAATTTAATGTGTTTATAGATAACATTTGTGGATTCTAAATAAAACCTAGATTTACAAAAATCATTGTTCATCTATTATTCTTTTTGTAGTTGCTGAATTGAATATTTCCCTTTACTTATATAAATGAAAAAAAAAAATTACCTGTCTGCTTAACTATCTATCTAGCTATATTTCTATACTACTTTTTCCTAATCTACTTACCTATTTATACATATTTCTATGTATTTATTTATATATCTAGCTTTTATACTAATTATCTAACCAGTTATCTATCTGTCAATCTATCTATCTATTTAACTAATTGCTGTCTTTGTGTCTATCCATTCATTAATCAAAATATTTATTTACTTATTTTTCTTTTTTTCTAGCTTATGTGTCTACATGATACATCTAAATAATTAAATGTCTATTTATTTATCTGTCTATATGTTTATTTACCTACCTATATACCTCATTGTTTATTTTTTATATTCATCTCTATTAACATACCTCTATATCAAGTTAATTTCATACCTGTGTCATTATAAGATATGAAGAAAGTAATAGAAACAAAGATTATGTTGAGTAAACATAAATATACTATTCTAATGTAATATTAGAATAAAACTATAATTTAATGTTCTTAAAGTTTAGATGTAATTGTAGGATATTTGAATCTAGATTTTTAAGCTCCCTTCAGCTATTCATTTTTTTTCATACAATCAGTACACATGACCACACACACGTAAAAAAGATAAATGATCTCCAATATATGTATTTCATGCTGAACCAGGACTCATCAGTTGGTCCAGATCATCATCTTTCACACATATATATATATATAATTATAATTGAAATAATATTTTTAACGGTTTATAAACAATTACAAACAATCTTAAAATCCGCAGAAGTACTTTCAGTTACTTTCTAACCTGCCTCCACTGCCATTAAATTCATGGCAGTTGAGGCAGGTTAGAAAGTAACCGAAAGTACTTCTGCGTATTTTAAGATTGTTTGTAATTGTTTATAAACCGTTAAAAATATTATTTCAATTATAATTACAATATTATTTTTAATTAATGGATATTTTATTTATTTTACATATATATATATATATATATATATATATATATATATATATATATATATATATATATATATATATATATATATATATATATTGTAAGAGTACGGTTCCAACCTATAAAAAACAGAGAGAGTTTGAAACAAAACATACTTAATTAATAGTATAATGAACCTATTATCACTCTTTGTTATTTGAAATTAAATTGAAAGGCTGCAAACCTTTCATGCTTATTATAATACCTATCTGACAGCCAATCAGATGTTATGATGGCTGCCTGAATAGTGATCAAACCATAAACACAAGACAGAGAATTTTACAAGAAAAGTGCAGTCACCCTCTTCTTTACTTGTCTTTCTATATATCTAAGCCAGTCTGAAGTAAATCATAGGATTTTGCACTGTATGTTTGTAATTTAGACTCAGTGAGTTAAATGTGAAGATATTTAAAGCTTTATGCTTTCAAACCTAAATACTTCAGACTGGCTTAGATATATAGAAAAACAAGTAAAGAAGAGGGTGACCACCCTTTTCTTGTAAAATTCTCTGACTTGTGTTTACAATTTTATCAGTATTCAGCCAGCCATCATAACACCCAGTTGGCTGTCAGATAGGTATTATAATAAGCACGAAAGGTTTGCAGCCTGTCAATTTAATTTCAACTAACTATCTCTCTTTATAAAATAAATATTATTTACATATTCTTTGTTATGTAAAAACAAATTATAACATTAATTATATTACAAGTAGATTGTGACATCCTCTTTTGTTTTTATTTTCCTTTTCTTGTATTAAGTCTACTAACTCCAAAATAAGAGTAATTGATACTCAATTTACCAAATTACCCAATTTAGTATAAAAGAATAACAAAGAAAAATGGGATCTAAACTTACATTATTAATGTTTTTTAAATTAAAAACAAAGACTAAACAAAATAAAATCATGTAAACAATGAAAATACAGCATGATATATAACATGCTCATGATGCAGATTGGATATGCAAGAAAAGAAACTGAATTGTTTTAATTGAGAAAATAACTAGATAATATTTTTTTAAGCTATCAACATGCATTAAAAAAATGAAATAAAACAAACTCCTTTTTAAAACTTGCTTTTTATATGACTATAATGATGAAAAAGAAATCCAATGTTTCGACTATTTCATATGGTCCTTTTCAAGGTACACTTATCTCCCACTCCCCTTTTTATTACAAACAATCACAACCTAAACACAAACAATTACAACCTAAACACAAATGTTTGTATTTAGGTTGTGATTGTTTGTAATAAAAAGGGGAGTGGGAGATAAGTGTACCTTGAAAAAGACCATATGAAATAGTCAAAACATTTGATTTCTTTTTCATCATTATAGTCATATAAAAAGCAAGTTTTAAAAAGGAGTTTATTTGTTTTATTTCTATATTGGATATTTATGAACTATTTTGGAAAAAAGAACTGTGTGATTGATATATTATATTAAATTATTAAAATAATGCATAAAATGGAACTAATATTAGATTTATAATTTGATAATTTTATAAAAGAACAAATTACCTCCAAGAGATATTGAAAATGATTAGAGGAGGAAAAGTTTATAGAGATCAAAGGAATAATATATTTCCATAAAAAAGACCTATATTAATAGTTCCAAGGAAACAATTCATGTAAAATTTTATTATTCAGTGACACAAAGCTCACAAGAAGAATTATTAGCTGATTGAAGAAACCAAAAAAAAAAGACCAACATCTTCTAATCTATAGCAGATAATATTAATTCTAATGAATAAGAAATACCAAATGATGTGAGGGTAGTAAACTCATTAAACATCATAAATGGGAGTCTGCTAGTCATATGCCTATGAATAATTTGAATTTATAGGATAATAACATCAGTAATGTCTTCATCATCACCAAGAGGAGAAAATGCTTACTAGGATTATGGAGAAAGCAGCAGTAAACAAAGGAACATAATCTTTCCACTGTCAAATCATTGACCGATTACCTAGATAATGATCCACAACATGAAATGGGTTACCAACTCCCAAGATCCAGGAATTTACCTAATCTAGAAGAAACCAGCCATCTTGTCATCTGTGTATCCTGATTTTGATTAAATGATTTAACCTACCTTAAATGACAGATATCATTGATATCAGAATAAAAGCATATTCTGAAGTGTAAACAACATTTCTGTCATATTATGTATAGATTTATTAATGGAAGGATTGAAAATCTGGGTGTGAACTTTATTCATGACATGGCTTAGAATGTGTTATGTTGATTAAGAAAGGAATTTAAACAAATTATAAAATAATAATATGAGAATTGAAATTGGGGAAAAGATCAATTTAAACTATTTGCTTTCAAGGAAGATAGATTTGACAATTTTTGACTAAAGACTAAATCCACAATTAAAAGTGATCAACTTATAAAAGGCATGATGTGTCAGAATGTCACCAATTGCAAAGGGATTCATCTGCAGGTAATAATAAAAATCTGCTGAAATCTTACATATTCCAACAAGGTAATTAAATTACATCTGAGAGAATTAAAAGACTTGACTACTTGTATTCTCATTCATCAAGTTATTGCATTTTTTGATTTTGATATTGCATAGGAAAAAATCTGGGAAGATCTTTATCTTCATAGGAATTAGTTAAGACTGGATATGTAGTAGTTGAAGATTTTGCCACTCATATTATAGTCAAAGTTTTGTACAAAATAAATTCAGAATAATATTTTTAAGATGTATATATTTAGGAAAGTTTAAATTTAAAATATTTGGTTTACAATTAATGTTAAAAAAAATTCCAGCTTAGTTAACTATATTGAATAACAGGTAATGAAAGGAAGTTTTACTTATTGTATTTTGACAAGTCACAATTGTTAGTCAGACTATAACATATAATTCATAACCGGAGAGTTATTTAAATGATTTGTTCTAGATATGGCAAGAGTTCAACAATCCCCCAATCCTCAAGAATCAAACTGAATCTGCTGTAATAAAATGACAAAAGACCAGAAGTGTTGTGAGAATTGGTCTATTAATTAGATGGGCATAAAGTGAGCTGTAAAAATATATTGGTAAAACAGCTTTTAAATAATCCAGCAACAGGGCATGATCTCTTCTATAGCTCCTCATAGAAAAAACAGTGAATAATAATGTATTATGTGATAAGCTTATAGTTATGATATGATGAAAATTTGAATATATTTTCATTTTTACTTTCCACTATAGTTAACAATAGTTAGACATTCATTTACTAAACAATATTGGATGATTATTCAAGTTGGTTGTGAGCAATCTTTCTAAAAGAAAAATCCTAAATTGAAAAAAATGTAAAATTAACCAACTGGCTTTAATCTCAATTATTAGAACATGGAAGGAAAAAGGAATGCTATTTAACAATGAGGAGTTCAATAATCATAATTATATTTATGTAATATACCAACATATTTTTTTATAAATATTGTAATATTATTGTAAAATTGTGCTTTAACTCTAATTATAATGCTCATTTCATTTTTACTGATGATGACTGTGTCTAATATAATTGAAATATTTTGTATTTTCTTTTAAAAGCATAAGAATATAAGAGGGATTTATTTTTAAATAAAGCATAAGATTCCAACAAAAAATTGAAATTATTTATTAAATTTTTGATAAAAAAATATACTTGTTATAAAAAAAATTATAATCCAGTTAGATAATTAATTAAGCATTATGTAAATATGCAATATTTTTATGTTAATTTTACCTTATACCCTCTAAAAATTTTCCATGAACTTTCAAGCAGCAATGTTTGATGAAAGGAGACCAATTTCTGCTGGCATATGTTTTTATAATATACTGTTGATGATATCAATTATAAATATTATATTTAACAGATATATATATTTTTAAAATGTTTGCTATTCAAATAATATTTATTAGATTTGATTAAATTTTTTTGTATAATTGATGAAAAACACTAAAAAATCTACCATAGATATACACATAATAAAGATAGAAATAAGGAGATAAATATCCATGTAAATAGAAACAACCTCTAACCTTTCATATTACCAAGAAATGATCAATTACTACTAACTGATAATCTATAAAGCCACACCAGTTTTTTCATTAAGCACATAAAAGCTCTTGTTTGAGTTTTTGATTGAAGTAAAGGGGTCCTTTTTTTACTTGAAACCCAAGTTCTTATAATAATTTAATTCCAAAGCTATTTTTATAGATATGAGATTGTGAAAAAATACTTTCTTAACATTCTGCAAATACTATTTTAAACTTCTCCAGAGAATTGTATATGTTGAATAAAATATTTCCAAGGATTATTATTATAATATAGGAATGAGATAATATCCATGTAAATAGAAATAATCTTTAACCTTTAATTTCTGAGACCAAACCTGATTTTTTCATACCTTTATACAGTTTAAATTCATATGAGAACTTGGGTTTGACATAAAAGATGACCCCTTTTATTTCAACAAAAATCTCAATAAAAGAGCTATTATAGTTTTAATAAAAAACTGATTTGGCCTCAGGGATTGTCAATTAATAGTAATTGATAATTTCTTGATAACAGCAAAGGTTAAAGGTTATTTCTAATTTCATTGATATTATTTCCTCATTTCTATCATTATTATAACAACAATCTATGGAAATATTTATTCCAACATATATATTGTACTGCTATTTAAATAGCATCACATGTTTATTATTTTTTTTAAAGAAAAATTAAATGATAAATCCATTAAAGATTTTTTTAAAACAAAAATTAAAAAACAAACAAACAACAAAAGTACTGCAGAATTAGGTTATTAATAAATAATTTATAAAAGTTAAAGACTTTTGTTTAAAAAAATACAGTTAACCTGGGAGGAAATTAAACATGGTGTCATTCTTAGAAAAATAAAAATAGGTAAATGATTAAAAGGGGGATGGGAAAAATGGTATCACTAAATACAGCTTTAAAAATAAGAAAAGTCTTTTATATGAAATTAAAGATACTCTCTTTTCATTTAATTTAAAGAAATGAAAAATATATGAGTCAAAGTTAATGTAAATACGCAAAAAACTGAAAACTTGTGTGCGTAAAAAAAGAGTTGATTTTAAAAATATATTTAAATATGTATACATATGTGCTACAAAAGTAAGAATGAATTTAAAAAAAAATAATTTAAAGTTTGTAACATAAAAAGTCAAGTTAAATGCAAAGATGGCTATAAATAAACAATGGGAATAATTAATTAACAATTGCTACAAATAAACAACGGGAATAATTAAAAAGTTAGATCTTATCCTAAGTAAATTAATCTAATAAGGAATGTGAACAGATAATGGGAATTTAATTAATAAATATAATCCAAAAAAATGTTAATCAAGCTGAACAATAAGAATAATAGTATAAATAAGCCTCGAAAAAAGGTCATCATCAGATCAGACAATTTTTCAGCAGTGCTATTCCAGTGAGTACAAATAAATTTTATTTTGTGAACACCAAAAAAAAACATGTATGGCTAATAAGAAGTATGCCATTGTGCTCCATGCTCTGACCACCCTAGAATACCTAAAGGTCTCCAATTAGCTGAAATGAATATCTGTTAGCCTGAGCCACTTAAACATTAGTCTGCTGGACTGAAATGCAGCAAGAAACCACATTCATCAGCAATCCAAATTCGAACCGGTTGGTAAAACATACATCATACAGGAAGAAGCAGCTGTATATTCAGAGAAATCTTTAAAAATCCTATAGGTAACAGTAATTATTTTTATTATTATACCCATTCCCATTGTGTCATAGTATATTACTGTAGCCATTGCAATCTTTGAAGCCTCCAGAGTCAGTATAATAAATGAACTCTATAACTAGCATAAAAAGAACTATTTATGTGCAGTTAGTGTAAGCAACAAACATTCCCAGAACTTTTCCAAATCATACAAACAAACAGCTCATATGATAAAATGGGTGTGCATGCCATATGTTTTAATGCTTATGTTTATTTAATATTGTATGTTTATTGATATGTGTGCATGATATATGATGTTATGTATTATTATTATTATTATTATTATTATTTTATTCAAAGAAGAAATGTTGAATGAATTCATAAATTAGTACTCAGTTAATTTTAAAAATAATTAAATTATTTTTGGAAACTACTATTTTTCGGTCAATTCTTTTACTAATACCACTAATTAAAGCAGTTTATGATATTACTTTCCATTGAGCTAGTTGGGATTTATCAGGAGTTGAATTAGTAGCTGTCATCCAGAGTATGTTAGTTACTTCTTGTAATTAACTGGTGCCTGAAGTTTACTTCAAAAAAATAAAATACTTTGAATGACAGGGTTTGAATTCAGCAGTCAAGAAGTTCTGTAACCTGAAAATATGGCTATAGGTTATACTTTGTGTAACTTCAGTCTGGCTACAGGTACCTTTGGTATTGTGCTTCTCTGCCTGAGGGATCAGGTGCTGTAATATTTAAATTGCAGCTGGAATGGATCGAATTTATAAATAATTTTATAATATTGTCATATTATATATAAAAAAAAGTCAACAATTTGTTTTACAAATTTGCTTTTCACAATTTTCTATTTTTATTAAAGAGTATATTTTTATTCGATATTTCTATTTGGTCTACACCACCCAGTTTATTTGGCTTTCCCAATGTGAGAGAAGAACCGTCATATGACAGTAATTAATCATAGGTCAAATAAAATTTAAAAAATTAAAAAATTAAAGAAATGTCAAACTGCATATCATTAAGAGTTGTAAAGTGGTATAATTTAAATTAAAGAATTGACCGAAACAATTTTTTCTTTCTAAATAAAAAGAGAGTAAAAATGAAAAGGGGGTTTTGAGTAATGATAAATAAATATATTTTAATTGTGTTGTCAAAAATAAAATGATAGTTTTAGAATCCAGTTATGAAAAAAAAAGTTCCTTAGCCGTAAAGAGTTGAATAAATAGACTTTTTTTTTTTTATAGAAAGTAAAAGAATAGAAGTGAATAATAATAATTACGTATATATTATAATCAGTGGCAGATATGTGTTTGGGCTGGCTAAGTGCACTTGGGGACAGGTACAGATGATAGGACTATGGAAGTTGGAGTCAGTCATATGCTTCATTTAAAAATAATAATAATAATAATAATAATAATAATAATAATAATAATAATAATAATATATTAAAGTAGAAGGAAATTTTTATTGTTGTTTTGAAAATGAGAGAGTATGGAATCACTGATAGAAGAGATAAGATGAGGGGGGGGGTCAAAAACTTGACAGTACATGAAGAGGATAAGGAAAGGCAGATAACGATAGAAGAAATATAGAAAAATTAGTAAAGAGAATAGAAAGATTAGAAAATGAACAGGAATATGTAAAAACATGCATACATATAGATAGAGTCAATGCAGTAAATCAGTTGCTAAAAATAGAGACATTTTTGGGGTAAATAGGGGAGGCTCGAAATGAACACCTCAATAGTCTGGAATGTTATTTTGCTCTGAATAAATTAAACAAAGTAGCCAAGGTTGCTATAGCTCACAGTCATATTATACATGGTAAGGCTAAATTCTGGTGGGATTTGTTATTTTCAAAACTAGTGACATTTGGTGAAATACAAAGTTATTAATGGTGAAATACTGGGTGATAAATATCAAGAAATTATTAAGCATCAGGTGAAGCAAGACAAATGGAGGCCTGGGGAAGATTGATCATGACACAACTTTTATCTGAGCAGCAAATTATACGAAAAGTTAAATGTAACCTTCCTAAGAAATGATAGAGCAGATGGCTGAAATACTTATAGCACTGGACTGCAATAGAAGGATTAGTAAGAATAGAGATATTGAACATAGCCATGTGCAAGTATCAAACTTAGAATTAGCTGGGAGAAGAGGGAGACAATAATGGCACCTTAAGGATATCCAAAGGGAAAGTGGTGATAGAAGGGGTGATACCCAGTGCTTTACTTGATTCTGGAAGCCAGATGTCAGTGATGACCCAAGAAGTGTTTAATAGAATAAAATGTATGAACCCTAAAGTTAAAATTTTGCCATTAAAGATGGTGTATGTCATGATGGTTAATAGTAAAAAGGCAAGACTGGTGTCAAAACAAGTATGGGTAAATGTAAACATGCATATAGCAGGGAAGTAATATAACCACATTTTGCTTATTTTGGAAGGTCTGATCCATGAGGTTATACTGAGGTTAAGATTTTATGTATAAGACTGGCTGTATGCTGGATTATGAATGAAGTCAGGTAAAACTTAACAATGATTCAATTACGTTCATTGCAGACCAAGCAGATAGATATATTAAAGAGCACTGTGTGTAAAATGCAGGAATAAAAATAAAAATAAAGGAAAAGGTGAAGGAATCAAAGTTGATAGACAGGGAACAACTGAAGAAAATATTAAATAAATATGACAGCATTTTTTCTGAAGTCCCTGGAGATATTCAAGGGTATGAATACAGAATAAAACTTGAGAGATCAACCATATCAGGCTTATGCATATCCTATACCTTATAAATATTGAGGTGTGGAAGAACAGATAGAGAAAATACTTTAGTGGGGAATCATCTCTAAATGTTTGTCCTCTTTCAACAACTCTATTGTAACAGTAAAAAAGGATGGATCCATTCAGTTGTGTTTGGACAGTCATCAATTAAATAAGATAACAATACCTAATACAAATGCTCCTCCACCTATTAAAGAGTTATTAATAAAATTCTGCAATAAAAATATATTTTTGTTGTTTGATTTGATGGCCAGTTACTGGCATATCAAGCTGCACCCTAATGATCAGAAATATACCACTTTTTGATATAATAGACGGGAATACAACTTTAATTGGATTTCCTTTAGTTTAAAAAATAGCAGGGTGGGGCTACTACAGTGTCTTGGTCATGTGTTATCAGGCCACATCAAAAGGTAATAGTAATGTATATAGATGATATTGTATTGTCATCAGAAATTATAGAGGAGCACTTCACACATTTGGAGCTGCTGTTGCATGAGTGCAAACAAAAGGGAATAAAAATTAACTTAAGTAAAAGTAACTTAATGGCTATTGAAGTAAAATTTTTAGACCACATCATTAGGAAAAGGGGATCTGACCCAATCCTGAAAAAATTCAGATGATCCAAGATTTTCCTAGGCCTCAAAACAAAAAACATGTAAAGTCTTTCCTCGGGTTATGCAATTTCTTTAACCACTTTTGCAAAAAAAATTTTTTAATATGGAACCATTGCTGCAATTGCTAAAAAAAGAAAGACAGTGGGAATGAACTGAACACCATGAATGTAGCTTTTAAAATGTGAAGGTAGAGTTTTTAGAAAAGGTTATGTTGTCAAACCCTGACTTTCATAAGCCATTTTTTTTTGCAAAAACTGACAGCAGTGGGTTTGTATTGGGGCTATGCTGTCTCAAATACAAGAAGGGATTAGCATAGAGTCCTTTTCTTTATTAGATGATTATTGAAAGGTCCTGAAATGAACTACACTGTAATCAAGAAGGAGACCTTGGCAATTGTGTGGGTATTTACAATTTTTTGTCAGTATATGATAGGGCCGAGATGATTGTAATTACTGACCACAAAAGCCTTGAGTTTTTAAATCATAGCTTCCTTATGAACAGCCAGTTAATAAGGTGGAGTTTGTTTCTTCAGGAGTTCAATTATAGTTTGAGATACTGCCAAGGTAAAGAAAATGTTGTAGCAGACACATTATGCCAATATCCTGCAGTACAAAGTAACATCATTTAAGATGCAATGGAACATACACTGCTGCAACAGAAATTGAAGAAAGCAATGAGGCAGAAAATGATCTTCATAGGTTAAAAGAGTGGCAAAGTGAGGATGGTAACTACCAGCAAATAATAAAGTATTTATGATACCAGCCTGTGATGAAAATGGGAAATAATCCCATGTGGGGAGATAGGAAAGGCTACTGCCTAAAAGGGGGCTGTTACAATGTAAAAAAAGAATAAACAAATGAGGATCATTATTCCGATCATGATGAGGATAAATATGATTAAGCATATACACCAAAAATATGGACACTATGATGCAAGTAAAGTTGAGAAATGGTTAAGCCATTGGTTCTACTGGCCAGGAATATATGCCAGCATCTTAGATGTTATAAATGAGTGTTAAATATGCTCAAAGACAAAATCACTTAATGCATCTAGAGTGGAGCCATTGAAGCCAATTTACATGTGATAACCAAATAATTTATTAGCAATAGAGTTTTACAGACTCCTGCCCTCATTTAATAAAATGAATTACCTCATCATGGCTTACAATGTATTTTCTAAATTAGTGGCAGCATACCCTGTGGCTCAAGCAAATGCTAAGCAAACCATATGGTTTTGGAGTGATGACATTTTGGAAAAGTGGGAATTTCAAATAAAATATTATCTGACCATGGGATACAGTTTGTATCTAACAAGTGGAAAAAATGGATGGAGAGATGTGAAATAAAACACATATGTCAATACACAACCCGCAGTCTAACCCATACAAATGGGTCATGA
This sequence comes from Epiperipatus broadwayi, assembly GCA_028023455.1. Taxonomy (NCBI): domain Eukaryota; kingdom Metazoa; phylum Onychophora; class Udeonychophora; order Euonychophora; family Peripatidae; genus Epiperipatus; species Epiperipatus broadwayi. The sequence continues at coordinate 331,713 of JAQFVV010012948.1, read as the reverse complement.
GGAAGTTGGGGCATCTATTTCATGTATACACACATGATAATCACTGAAGATGGGTGAAAGAAATTCCATGTATTCTTAATATGATCAACTGGTCAAAAATGAGTCTACAAGGTTCGAACCCATCTGACTTCATTTTGGAAGAGATGTACCATACCCATTCAGGATCAGGATGCCAGTGAAAGTAGGCCCAATTGATAGAAGGATGTTGAATGAGCCTGTACTAGGCTAAAAAAATGGGTGAATTAAGGCAGAAGAGACAAGGATAGATTTAGAATAGAAGACAAGGTTATGATAAGAACTAACCCTATAAGCCATACAAGAAGTTTCAATCAGATTTACAAAGGTTCGTATATAATAAAATGAAAGTACAGTGGCAACGGGTTTGTGGTTGGACAGGGCATGGAAGAGAGGGGAACATATAATGCTCAGTCCTTAAAATTGATAAAGAGAAAAAAAGAGCATCCAGACAAACAATTAGAAGGTCCAATAAGGGATCAGAAATATAGGTCACAAAATGAAATAAGTTTTTCTGGAATATGCAAAGAAAAAAAACACAAGTAGAAAATAATAATAATTAATGATTACAGCAGATGCTATTAAAAAATTGACAGAGATAAAATAGGTCAAGAGATGCATTTTACTCTTTTCAGAAGAGTGATGTTATGTACCACTATTTAAATAGCATCACATGTTTCATAATTTTTTTTTAAGAAAAATTAAATGATAAGTCATTTAAAGATTTTTTTTTTTTTAAAACAAAAAAACAAACAAACAGTGCCGGATTCTACTAGAGAGGCATTGATTTCACGCTACATGTATCCAGCATTATTGGGCCAAGCTTAAAAGGGATGGTCTATACCAACAAAATGGAACGTATGTAATCATTTATCAACCTGCTAGTGCAGAGAATGGCTCTGGCATACATCTACCAGACCAATGACAGCAATGGATGAGCCAACATTAACAAAGTGCATTTATTATTCATCTGTACAATTTTATTATGTCAATAAATATATTTTTTTTTAAAAAATAAAACAGTACTTTGGAATTAGTTATTAAGAAATATTTATAAAAGTTAAAGACTTTTGTTAAAAGAATATACAGTTATCCTAAGGGAAAATTAAATGCGGTGTCATTTTCAGAAAAAGAAAAATAGGAAAATTATTAAAAGGGGGGTGGGAAAAATGATACCACTAAATAAAGTTTTAAAAATAAGAAAAGTCTTTTATATAAAATTAAAGATACTCTCTTTTCATTTAATTTAAAGAAATGAAAAATATATGGGCCAAAGTTAATGTAAATATGCAAAGAACTGAAAATATGTGTGCACAAAAAAAGAGAGTTGATTTTAAAGATATATTTAAATGTGTGTATATATGTGCATATAAAAGTAAGATTGAATTAAAATATATATATAAAGTTTGTAACATAAAAAGTCAAGTTAAATTCAAAGATAGCTACAAATAAACAATGGGAATAATTACAAAAATAGATCTTATCCTAAGTAAATTAATCTAATAAGGAATGTGAACAGATAATGGGAATTTAATTAATAAATTTAATCCAAAAAAATGTTAATCAAGCTGAACAATAAGAATAATAGTATAAATAGGCCTCGAAAAAAGGTCATCATCAGATCAGACAATTTTTCAGCAGTGCTATTCCAGTGAGTACAAATAAATTTTATTTTATGAATGCCAAGAAAAACATGCATTGCTAGTAAGAAGTATGCCATTGTGCTCCAGTCTCTGACTGCCCTAGAATATCTAAAGGTCTCCAATTAGCCAAAATGAATATCTAACAACCTGAGCCATTTAAACATTTGTCTGATGGACTGAAATGCAGCAAGGAACAATATTCTTCAGCAATCCAAATTCCACCCGGTTGGTACAACATGCATCATACAGGAAGAAGCAGCCATATATCCAGAGAAATGTTTAAAAATCCTATAGGTAACAGTAATTATTTTTATTATTATTCCCATTCCCATTGTGTCATAGTATATTATTGTAGCCATTGCAATCTTTGAAGCCTCCAGAGTCAGTATAATAAATGAACTCTATAAATAACATAAAAAGAACTATTTATGTGCAGTTAGTGTAAGCAACAAACATTCCCAGGCCTTTTCCAAATCATACAAACAAACAGCTCATATGATAAAATAGGTGTACATGATATATGTTTTAATGCCTATGTTCATTTAATATTGTATGTTTATTGATAATATGTGTGGATGATATATGATGTTATATATTATTATTTTATTCAGAGAAGAAATGTTGAATGAATTCATAAATTAGTTCTTGGTTAATTGTAAAATATTTAAAATAAATTATTTTTGCAAACTAGTATTTGTAGGTCAATTCTTTTATTAATACCACTAATTAAAGCAGTTTATTATATTACTTTCCATTGAGCTGATTGGGATTGATCAGGTGTTGAATTAGTAGCTGTCATCCAGAGTATGTTAGTTACTTCTTGTAATTAACTGGTGCCTGAAGTTTACTTCAAAACAAATAAAGTACTTTGAATGTTATGATTTGAATTCAGCAGTTGTGAAGTTCTGTAACCTGAAAATATGGCTGTAGGTTATACCTTGTGTAACTTTTTTGGCTACAGGTTCCTCTGGTATTGTGCTTCTCTGCCTGAGGGATCGGGTGCTGTAATATTTAAATAGCAGCTGGAGTGGATCGAATTTATAATAAATAATTTTATAATATTGTCATATTATATATAAAATGAAGTCAACAATTTGTTTTACAAATTTGCTTTTCACAATTTTCTATTTTTATTAAAGAGTAACCTTTTATTCAATATTTCTATTCGATCTACCTCACATGGTTTAATATATAAATACTGATGATGCATGGGTTTATATATATAGCAAAATTAATGGATTATTAATAGTTACACTGTTAAAATTTGTTTTTAATATGTGCATAAATTAAAATATGTATATAATAAGACCAGGTTGATTTTTTAAATCTCAGTTTGCTAGCTCTATTTAATTCATAATCAGTGTTACTACTAATTCAAGACAGTCTTTTGTTTATTTTGAATTTATTTTTAAAACTAATGCTCAATAGGTAAAGATTAATTTTTTTTCCATATGTCATAGCATCGGGAGGCAAACCCGCAACAACCAACTGCTTGCAAAGCAGCTGCGCTGACCTTTCAGCTATCAATGCTTGACTATTTTGCATTGCTGTTTTGGAAAACTTTTTCACATACCATTTATCAAAACAGGCATATTGTTATTAATTAAACAAAATTATATAATATAGAAGGACTATTTATGTATTAGAAAACCTATAAACATTAAAATTAATGTTTATTTAAATTTTCAGAAGCTGGGTGCTACAATAACAAAATATATACAAATATTTGTTATCACTTTTTTTCAACCAAGTAGTTTCAATTTTCTAATTTATTATTGCTCATCTTTTAGATATCATCTTTAATTTTCATTACAAGAAAATGAAGAATAAAGATACAAAATTCTTAGCATTGTTTATTTCTATTTTTGATAGAATGTGATCATTAAAAAAAAAACCATTTGAAATATATAAAGTGCATAGGAAAAAAAGATAGGGTAATGTTACTTAGCCTTTAGCCAATTTTATTTGACCATTCGAAAGAAAAAGAATATCCATGCATTAATTAAAAGGTAAGATTTTCATACATATAGCAAACAATTACCAGACCAATCAAATTAAAGTTTTTTGTTATTAATCAACTCTAATCAAAAATATAATGGAGAGTTATGAATAGTAACAGAAAAGTATAGACAAATGGTTTAACAATAATTATTAAGATAGCTTAACTTAAATGATTACTGTTTTATACATATATTTATTATAAAATAAGCATAATGTAAATATTTTACATTTTTATTTAAAAACTATGCCCTAATTTCATAAGTTAAATTTTTCAAAGCACATATTGTATTTATTTGTGTTAAAAATGTCTATGCTATATATAAGATTAAAACATTGGACATTTTATAATATATACTGTACTATAAAAATTAAAAAACATTTAGTAGTTTTTGTTAATAAAAACAGAAAAGAGTGTAAACATACATAATATTACAACATAGGTTTATATAATAAAAACACACAATTACTTCTCCATAAAACTACCTTAATATTTCAACCAGCAGACTGGTTTTCATCAAAAAGCACAGCAAAATGGATATTTCCAGAATTTAAATGCTAAAATATTACAGACAGTTACATATCAGATAACAAAACTAATTCCTATCGGCTAAAAATCTTTAAAAAACTAGTTTTGTTATCTGATAAGTAATTGTCTGTAATATTTTAGTATTTAAATTCTGGAAATAGCCATTTTGCTGTACTTTCTGATGAAAACTAGTCTTCTGGTTGAAATATTAAAGCAGTTTTATAGAGAAATAATTGTGTGTTTTTATTTTTCCTTTAGCTACTTCGTATATTTATTATTAATATATGTATATATACATACTTTTATTTATGAAAGTCAAACTTTATGCCTTTATAACTTTAATATCAATTATTTCAGATAAATATATTAATGATTATTATTAATCCTATAAGTAAATAAAAAGAAAATATATTAATAACTGAAGTTTATATCTGATCTAGGAATAATCTTTAATTTCATAAATAATTAATAATAATCCTTATTGTATTTATTTAAAATAAATTAGTGTTAAAATTGCGAATGCAGAAAATTAGACAATGGTAAATATATAATTATTTCATATGATGAAGACATATATGTATGTGTACTTATTTATAGAAAGCAAAAGACAATTACTTCAGATAAATATTTTAATGATTATTATTAATCCAACAAGTAAATTAAAAGCAAATGTATTAATAATAGGTTTAAAGCTAGGACTAATTTTTAGTTTCACAAATAATTAATTATACTCATTATTGTATTTATCTAAAATAATTAGTGATAAAATTATGAATGTAGAAAATTAGACAGTAGTAAATGTATAATTATTTTATATGATGAAGACATATATATGTATGTGTTCTTATTTATAGAAAGTTATATATATACTTTCATATATATATATATGTTTTACGTTTGTAAATTAAAAATCATGAAGAAGTTTTAAATTTAAAAGTTTTTAAATAATTTAATAAATAAATGCTATATAGATATTTTATATGCACAGATAAATGTATATGATATAGTATTTATAAAGTTATTTTGTTAAATCAAGTAAATAAAATATTTTCTAAAAAGTCGTAAAAGCTAGTTAATTCTAAATTTAGTAAAAGTAGGTTAAAAACAAAAGGTGTTTTCTTTTAACAATAATTAAAAGTAGAAATGACATTCTTGTAAAAAGTAATTAAAATGCTTGTAAACAGATCAGTAGATTAAATTAAGGAGATAAATAATTGACATAATTTAATTAAAACGGGCTGTTATTCCCACTCAAAGATAAGAACTTGCAAATATGGTATTGGGAAAATAAGCCATGGATCACAGTGGATTCTCTGGAGTTATCTAGAGCCAGTAGATCAAAGGATCCAAAAGAGGAGTGATGAATCCAAATTTTACTGATAAGCTAACTCCAGCAAATATAAATAGTGCTTACAATTTATTCAGAGGAAAATTAATTCTTGACTGTTTCCAGGATTCTATTCTGCTTTCGATAATCTTCGTATGCTCTTATTAAGAAGATTATTATTATTATTACTTGGCTATTTTGCCAGATTTATGATTCAAGAGTAAAAAAGCCATTATCTGCTTCACTCTGTCATGCTGTATAAGAAAAAACTGAAAACCCATCACTGAGTCCCAAAAAGAAGCTGTCAACAAGTGAAGAAATCACGCAAACATGTGTCCACTATGTATCCACCTGAGTAAAAAATCTGATGTTCAGTGCTACAGTAAAAACCAACTGCTAAACCAAAATAAAATCATTGCCAAATCATTATATTAAAGTCTAAATGGTCATTTAAACCTTTCATCATAGCTATGGTTTTAAGAATAAACTCTGCCAAAATAAAGCAATATCTAAAGACTGAACAGGAACATTGACATTAAAAGAATAAGTATGAACTTTAAACTAATATTTAGTTAATTATTGTTTATCTCCTATCTAATAAAATATGATACTAAATTTTTATTTATTTAATCTGTTTATGAGCATGTATGATAAGAGATTAATATGTTGTTTACTTTAGGAAGCCTTAATTTAATGGGCAATAATTTTAAAGTAATAACTTAATAATATCAATTAAAGCATATTTTTGTAATCTTTGGTCATGCTATTAAAAATTGTATGTTAATTAAATCAGTTATTTCCACTTTATTCAAAATATAAATAATATGTTAAAGTGGTAATGTTATATATTATGAATGGAGTTTAATCACACTGCATAGACAAGATAGATTGAAATTGTATTTAATAGGTTTCAGATTGAGCAAACTGCACTTTTGTTTTTGAAATATTATTGATAAAAATGAACGGCTGTCAATCCATCATTTCAGTTTATGATAGTTACATCTGAAACCCATTCTTATGTAATGAATTATTGAAATGAATGTAAAATTATTTGTGACTGCTTGTTCCTTACTTTCATTATTTGTTTAAACAGTGATGTGCGATAGATGAGCAATTCATATCATACATTATTTATTTTATTTTTATACATGTCAAGTAGTGATATGTTTATGACTACCAGTCACTAATATGTGGGACCAAATACTCTTAAGAAGTAGAATGCTGCACAAGTTTAATGCTTACTGTATGATTATAATTTACACATGTATTTGCTCTAATGTATCAATTATTGTATTACATATGTGATTTCCTGTATTTTATAGCTATTTTATTGTTTCATTTCTTGCTAATATCATAACCTGAATTTGAGCACACAGTCAATTAGTTAAATCATTCTTCATTGATAATTTTGCATTACCTTCATTTGGCAGGGTCATTTAGTCTTAGAACAATGATAAGGAGAGGTGCAAGTGGTTAGATGTCTATACAGTAGATTGGGATCCATTCAAAACATCAAATGATAATATAACCCTGAATTTGAAATTATCAAACCTCAGGTGCTTAAAAAACATTTAAGCTACCATATACTACATCTGTGCATAATTTAAAGTAATAAGATTTAGGAAGATTTAGTTACTTTTAATTAATTTATAAAGAGCTTAACTAAAATGCTGCCAATGTGGATTGTTTTATATATCTATAATAAATTTTGTTTATCTTATTATTTTTGGCAGTTTGTCATCATTATTTGTGATCAATAACTTAAGTAAAATAGTTGAGTTCCTTGTTTCTTCTAGATCTTAGCTGTCTGTAAAAGAACAAATTGTTAGTCTGTGATATGAGAATGTGGAATGCACATGTGGATTGCCCTTGGGTGGTTTTCATGTAATCCTACAAATAAATAAAAAGCAAATGTATTAATAACAGGTTTAAAGTTTATATCTGATCTAGTAATAATCTTTAGTTTTATAAATAATTAATTAGTGTTAAAATTATGAATGCAGAAAAATAGACATTGGTAAATGTATAATTATTTTATATGATGACATATATATGTGTCCTTATTTATGGAAAGAAAATGGCTTTAAAAAGTATGTTTAACATGTTACTGTATGGAAAGTTACACTTTTGTAATTATCTAAGAGTGAGGGTAAATAGTGAACTAAGAAATTTTTTACTTTTATTACTATTTTTACCAGTGTTTGCTCCTGATGTATAATAATTATACACAGAATGTACATAAAAAGAAAAATAATTTACCTTTAAATTTTATATTATCGACATATTTCTTTAATTATTTTTGTATTTACAAAGTAAATATTTAATATTTATGTGGTTGTTTAGAAGAAAAGAGAATTTGACTTTTACATGAAGCAAATATGAAGAATTTTCTGTTTAATCAATCAGTCAAAAAAAAAAAAAAAAAAGGCTATTGATTTATGTTACAAAACTTCTCATCTTTTATTATTAATATTAAAAAAAATCATTTTTATTTCTTTAAAAAAAAAAAATGAAAAGAAAAAATAGAATTAGAAATTTATTTTAAATAAAATATTTGATTTTATGTTTGAAATTTGAATAAATAAAATTACATATTCATATCAATTGTAAATTCGTTCTAATCTTTTTATTACTGCAATAATTTAAAATTAAATATATAATATACAATCGTTATTATATATTTAATTTTAAATTATATATACAGTGCAAATTGTTTAATTCAAAATCAAAAGAATGTAAAAAAAAATGATTTAAGTAGTAATGCAAATTATCTTTTTTTTCAAATTAAATATAAAAAGATGTTGGAAAGGGAATGAAATAAAATGTAAAAATACAAAAGTCATAATATAATCAAGTTAACCATTTGTCAACAAGAGTGTGGAAATTCAGGTGTTTAATATTTCTAACTTACCTAAAGAGTAAAGGTTGTATATGAAATAAATGCATAATAAGATAGAGTAGTTTGACTTTCTGTGCATAGATAGTTGCAATATGATAGAATTGAAATCAGAGAGGAATCTATAAATATCAACAAATTTGAAAATATATGTTTACAGTACAATGTCTGTTCTATCTTTCACAAGTTGTGTTGCAAGTGAATAGAAACTAGTTCCTATAATTATATAAATGGTAAAATATATTATATTTATCTACTGTACTTAAACACTTTTTAGGAAAAACCTTTTACTGTATATATATATGGATACACAATCTTATGTTTCGAATGTTCTGCAGTCTTCTTCAAAAAATTAAAAAATTAAAAGTAAAAAATTAAAGTAAAAGTGGCTCTGAAGAAGACTGCAAGACAGTTGAAATGTAAGATTGTGTATGCATATTTGTACAATAAAAGGTTTATGTTTTAAAGTGTTTAAAGTACAGTGGATAAATTGCATTTATATAAGATATTATAGCAAAATAAGGAAGTGGTGAATTTGGGAATATTAAGTTGTTATTGTAGCCTTTAGTTCACTTGAAGAGCAAGTTGTTCACAAATGCATTGCACGATGAGAGAGTCATTGCCTTACTGTGCTGATAAATGATTGTGATATGGTGGAATTGAGATAAAGGATTCACTGATAAAAAGATTAAAAAAGTTGAAATTTATACAATAAAACTTGTTTAACTCAAAGTCAGAGAACAAAAAACAAATTAAATATAGTAATTCAAATTATCCTAAAGCTTTATTTTTCAACAAAATATAAAAAGATATAAGAAGAAAAAATAAAGTGAACAAAAGTAAAAAAAAATACATTAATAATAATTTTTATTTGCTTGTTAGTCTTGTTTTTTTATTATATTTACCTATACATTTCTTTTGATCCACATTAGCTAATTTGGATAAATGCTCTGAATGATTTAACTTAAGAGTTAAAGGTACATAGACTGAAATTCAGCCTGCTACTTCTGATACTGAGATGCCACATGGTATACAGAATGATTATCCATTCATTTATCAAATTGTGTAGTTATTCATTCTGCTTTTAATTATAAAACCACTGAATACATCATAATAAACTTCTGTTTTTTTTTTTTAATCAATTTAAAATTGTTTTAACATTTACATATGACAATCTAAGAAAAAAATTTCAAATCTTTAATATTTTCTTCAGTAAAACCTTTGCTTTTCAGATTTTAAAACAAATAATATCTATGATTATATTCAAAAGAACAAATGAGCCCATATCAATATTATAAGCTCTATACAGCGTAACAGTGGTAGAGTAATGGATGTGTAAGGATAAGAATATCTGATTCAATGTTTAACCTATTATTTTTATCTCAAAAGTCGCATTAACTACCAAATGATATTCTATTATTTTTTTAGTGACTTTCTACTTGTTTGCACACCAGTGTTATAAATAGCCTCACTGTTGATTATAGCAATTCTTTATGAAATGTAACCATTGTACTCTTTCAATCTATTGCAAACATGATTATTAATTCATGCAAATCCTTATCTAAATACATATTTTAAAAATTACATTCATAAGCATTTAAATTTTAAAATATATATTTTAACTATGTCTATAATATTATAATTTTTAATGGTGGTTAGCCTAAATATAATAACATAAATTGCAATATACTTATTATATTAAGATTACTTTAAATAAAAATTTGGATTAATTTCGTGCTTCGTAAATATAATAAAAGATTTTATATCTAAATATTTTTCATACTGATTACTCTAACACTTCATTTAATATTTGTAGATTTATCATTACATAACACAACAACTGAACTGTGATTTATCCAGGTAAAAAAAAAATCAAAATAAAAAAAAGTTTACATTAATAAAATCAAAATTATTTTGAATACGACAGTTTAAAATGTTACTGGCAATTTGTTATATATATAAAAAAGTTCTGGAAATATCATATGTGCATAAATCATTTTCCACATCTATTGTATACTTTTTGGGGTACATAAATCACTGTCACAGAAATGTTTTTTTTTTTTTTTTAAAATAAAGCCATCATTTTTCAAACTGTAATTTTTTTTTGTATATATTGTTGACAAATCATAAATCTAATTCATTATTTTCCTACATGAAAAAAAAATTCAAAGAGACATGTTTATTATATTATTTCTTTAAAAGAAAAAACAATCGCGATCATGTGTCTTATAATTTAATAATAATTGGTTCTTATATATATATATTTAATTATGTTGCAACTTATAATTTAAAAAGAGAGGGATTTTTTTTTTATTCGCAATGTTTGCATGTCTTAAAGAAAAAGCAACAATATTAAACATTTTAGATTTTAAACATTTTTACATTCTCAGATATTAAATGAAATGCAAAATCTGTTTTATGCAAACAAATGCCAATTGCATTAAATTTTATTTATAAAATCAAATTAACTAAATAAATTCCTTTTTGTAATAAATTATTTATAAAAAAAAATGAACTAATAAACTATAATTAGTAATAACTTCAATTTTTGAAATATATACAATTGATGTGATATTAAATTATATATATTGTATACTTCACACACACACATATTTTGTAAATAATAAGTATGGAATATTTTGAATTATAATAGTTAAAGTTATCAGTTGGGTTAAACTTTCCACAGTTTTTTAATGAATAATCTAAAGTTGTAATTTTACGTAAGTAATATTTACTAAGGCAATAAACCTAAAGCATGTGCGGTTGAAAATGCGAAGGTAGGGACCTCTACAGGTCTTAACCACAAGCTTACACATTGGAAGAAATAATGAATAATCAGGATATTGTTTTTTATTTATAATTTTTAATAGATTCCTATTTTATTGTTCTTATATATCTGCCATTTATTTGTTTTGATCTTTTGGAAAATTATAAATCGAGAATTCACTGTATATCAAAACAAAATCAATTTGAATGCACTTCCTAACCAAAATTAATCTGATCAAAAACAAAGCTTAACAAAACAAAGTCAATATTAATAAAAAGCAAAAAAAAAAAATAGAAGAAAATCCTTGTATGTAATTTGGTACATTTTATTTTGACAAACAAAAAATATTTCAATAATCTAAAATATACTTTAATGCAATAAATAATTAAATAATATATTTTAGTGCTCAAACATAAGTTAAACTGTTTTTTGCTTGGGAGACCATAAGAAATTTGAGTAACAGAAATGGCAGACCTAGGTCATAACCCAAAGATCATGAGCTCCAGAATGTGCCACTCTACAAATGCACCAATCTATACTGGGCTATCTTAGCAGTCAACTTTTCAAGTGTTTAGAATAAATTTTTAGATCAACCAGAAAAAAACTTTATTCTTTCAATTAACCAACATTTTGAACAATCCATTTTGAATTAAATAAATATTACTGTATATGCAATTTGCATTTAATTAAATAAGAAGAAACATATTATTAAAGTTAAAATAAATATTGCTGACAATTATAATTAGAATATTTTAACATATCAAATCTCTGTTTTTCCTTATATCCTAATAATCTTTTCCATAAATATTTCAGATTTTTTATTATATATAGATATTTTATTACAAATAATTTTAAACACAATGCTAATTTTCAGGCGACTCAAATTAATTATTCTATTTATCAATGAAATCAAAGTAAATTGAACTTATCAAAATGTATTTAAAATAGATAGATTTTAACATAATTTTTGAGTAAAAGTAAGCATATATTGTTAAATTTAAGCATGCTCAAAATTTATTATAACTGTTTATAAGGGGAATATACAATGAAATACAATGAAAAACTATAATTATAAAAATCTTTCAAAAAATACATTTCAATACAAAAATTAAATATTAACATGACATATTTGATTGCTATTTATATTTTAAGGATTGGTTTGCAGAATTATCAAAAAATTATTTTTTGTTTATTTTTTTCTCTTTGTATTAATTTTCTTCTGGAATTAGAAAGACCATAGTCATTTATGAATGGCTTCAAATAAGATGACAATCTTTCTTTTTGCAGTTTCAGTGTGGTATAATGAATTTTAGAATATATCACTGTTGCAGAAGTCTAGTAAAAAGTAATGTATGCCTGTGTCATACAGTTGTAAATAATTTCCTAGATTTTCTAATAAGATGATATCTTTAGTATTGTGCTTTATAGTTTTTAATTTACAACAATTTTTTCAAACATTTACACTTTTTTAATATAAAAATAAAAACAATGGATTGATATTTTCATTAAAATAAATTTGAACTCAGACTTTTACCTGATCCTCAACTATCCATGCTATCTCATATTGCCGACACCCATGTCAAAAAGATTGAGGGTCATGTGAAAGTCTGAGTTCAAACCCCCTATATATTACATATTGGAGTGCAGGTATATGAAAAAAGCCTATACTATAGAAAAATCATATTAAAATAAATTTATAAGTGGCCTGAGATATGTACAGTTTTTAAATTATAGTTCTATGTTATATTAAACCATTATTTTGGTACAAATTTCTTCTAATTATATATAAATATATTTGTTTTATCATTTTTATTACATTTTTTATCAGTTTGTAATAGAAAATGACCCAATAATTGTTTACACAATATATATATATATATTTATAAGTGTTATAGCATTGGCCGGGACGCGAACCCGCAACCCGGGCAACTGCCTGCAAGTGCAAAGCAGTTGTGCTGACTTCTCGACCACCAATGCAAGACATATATATATATATATATATATTTGTTCTTGTAATTTATAGATATATAATGTATATGAGTAAATTCATTTGATTAATTTAAGTATCATATTTTGTTTCACCATAAAATAAATATTTAAAAATGAATTATTAATAATTAATATGTATTTTGTTAAAAAAGATAAACCCCTAAATGTATATAAGAAAGGCTTAGTCAGATATAGTTTTGAATGAATGGATTCATTTTTTTTTTAAAAAAAAAAAGAATGACCTACATATATACATTCAGCTCATTTTAATCATTGATTAGGGTAAAATATGCTTACTCTATTAAAAGTGTTTTAATTTTAAAGCAAACTTACCTAAATGTAGAATTTATGCATATATTTAAAACAATTTTAAAATTATCTAAATTAATTTTTTATATATATTTAAAGATTGTTATAATCTATAAGTTTTCATGGTATTTTAGGTAGTTTTATGAATTATTTAATATTTTATATTTTTTATTATGTGTTAGATAGCTATTGTGAAAATTGAATTTTCAACTCATACATAAAGAATAATCAATCATCATGAATTATTTTTTTATGAGGAAGAGACATTAACATGACGACATCCAGAATTTTATCAACTTTTAAAAACTAAAAGAAGCAAATTTGTCTTTCAGAAAATATGAGTAACTACATGTGTATGATATGTAGTATTGTAGATAATTGGTTACTTTTTTTAACAGTATTTTAAAAATGGTGATATTCCTTACAGTTTGCTGGAAGGTTTAGATTGATGGCATTTTAGTTATGCTTACATGTTGGGCTATTTCCATCATGTAACATTAAATGTTGAATATCTTTAAAAAAATTTAAATTTTATTTAAATTTTCCAATTACATTCAACTGTTAGTAACAGCACACAGGTTAATGTATATAACTCACCATTTTGAGTGGTACTATTTTCCTCTCTTCAAGTATTTCTGGTCTGACCACTGACAGTATTAGCATAAAAATTAAATCATGGACCTTTAGATTCTTGAATATTGAGTTTTAAGATAATGTTCTATTCAACTGAGTCATTATGTCAAAGACAACATTCAGCAGAAATTTCTTTACTTATCTATAAGATTCCTTCCGATTTCTCCAATTTTTCCTAAGAGCAAATTTAATTAAAAGCTTCCAGATATTATGTATAGATACTATGTTGATTTATCGAACTATATACTATTGTCATGTGAGCAGTTTCTTTAAATTTTTTTCTTTGGATATTTTCCTCTCTATCCAATATTTTTGTATTTTCCCAATAAAACATATGTTCATTAATGCACACATAGTCTGCTATTTTAGATACATCTGTTTTCTCTTTTCTAATCATCAGTTTATACTCTTTCAAATACTTTTTAATAGAATGATTGGTCTTACCAATATACATCCTTCCATGTTCAACTGTTATTAAAAAACCCGTAAATAAACAACAAAGAAAAATATAAAAAACACAATTATTGGTATTGTAGTATATCCATAATGTCATGACTAGCAGATAAACTAATAAAAATCTGCTGATGAAAATCTGCAATTGATATATCATCAGAACAGCTTTTCAGAGCCATAGTAGATTAAAAGGAAATTGAATATTTACAAAGCCTAAGCTTGAAACACTGAAAAACAAATTCTACATCCATGAAATATGTGAATGTAGAAGGCTATATATTGACAAGACCAGTTTCCCTACTAAAAAGTGATTGAAAGAGCACAAATTGATGATTAAAAAAAAAGAAACTAGATTTGTCTAAAGTAGAAGACCATGCATGTACCAATAAATACAAATTTTGATTAAAAAAATAGAAAAATATTGAATACAAACGAAAAGGTCCAAAGACAAAAATTTGACAAAAATTTTAAAAAACTGTTCACATGACAAAACCTCATAGATATTTATATGAAACGTGAATGAGTATTATTGTTGGTTAAAACATTTCCTTAAAATTCAATATTCAAAAAACTAAAAGTCCAGAATTTAATTCCCATGCTAGTACTGTCACTGGTCAGACCAGCAACACCTGAAGAAGACCATAAAACCCCTCAAAATGTTGCATATATATTAATTGGGAATGTAATTGGAAATTTTTAAAAAAGATTAATTTTTAAAAAATATTCAGTATTTAATGTTAGATAATGTAAATAGCCCAACATGTAAGTATAAGATTCTATAGTTTTTTTAATGAATTTTTCATAAATACCATATTTTAAAATAAATTTTTTATAGACAAAAAAGCATAAAGAATCCAAGTATGAAAATTTTATAATAAATTGATAGATATTTTAAAGATATGCATAATTTTAATAATCATTAAAAGCCAATCAACACATAGACAATCCCAATAATAATAACAATCTACAATTTCAAACTGTTGTCAAGGCAACCCCTTTTTAACAATGAGTAATACTTTTAATAAATACGTTTTTACATTATATAAAAATAAATTGTCTCAACAAATTATTTCAAATTTATTCATCAGAAAATAAAACTACTTTTTTTACGAAAGAAAAATTAAATTTATTATACATTATTAATAATTACACTTTTAAATATTAATTTTTAAAAGAAATTGAAAATATAATTTGTATGTGTTATGTTTCTGCATGTATGCACATAATTGTAATATTGACCAAATTCAATTAATAAAATGTATTTGCTTTTCTATATTTGACATTGCTTTCAAAAGCAATTATTAATAATCTAATACTTATTTTGGTAGAAAAGAAAGACTGTTCCTAAATGGATGTCTTCCAAGTAGGACTTGACATTTAAATGAAATACTGTATTTTGATTTTTTTTTTTTTTTTACAAAAAATATTTTTAATAATAATGAGTTATATTTCATGATTTATTTATTTTTCCAAAATTTTATGTATAATAATTTAAATTGCATCTTCATTTTTGAAACAATAAAATTCAATATTTTTAAGAATAATTTTTAAATCATTTTGATTGACATAAATGCTATCCACTTGCTAACTAATATTTGGGTGACTACTTCGATTGACTATGAAATAAAATAAATTTTAAAATGCAATGCATAAGTCAATGCATTCCTCATTTCTTGTTTATATCTTGCAGTAATATTTTTTTTGTGCGTGATGTTTGACTGAAAGTTTGTGATAATGGCATTTTATTTGTAATTATCATTGCCACTTTCAATTATTATTGATACATTTCAAAATAAAGGTCCTTCCAATTTTACTCCACTTTCTGTGATATATAGTTTCACTTTTCTCATGATTACAACAAATTTCCTCATGTTATCTGTCCATTTCATATGTTGTCTCTTTTCTTGGTCTTTTATATTTCTTAGAATTGAGTTTACAACTTAAATGAACATTTATTATCATTTATGTAGAAATATGAGGGGGTATCTAAAAGTAATCAAAATTTTATAATAAAAAAATGTTTATTTTTAAATGTTATAAATTTAATTCCCATTAAAATACACCACTTTAAACATATTTTTCACTTTTCAAAGTAATCCAGAAACACTTGCAAGGTGATGCCTTTTAATGCCTGCATTGTTTTTTTTCCACCACTTCTAAGTCTGCAAAAAAAAAATTTTGTGCATTTTTTATTTAAAAAAATAAAGAAAAATCACACTCAAGACTTTGGGTGCTGTTGCAAGGCTAGGAAAGCTTGAACTTCTTATTCTGTCACAAAATGAGAAGTTTATGTTTTACCGCATCACGTAAACAAATCAGAACATGAAAATAAAATGCCTGACCATTACAAACTAATTTTGAAAGAAAGATGTTGCTGGTGTCAAAAAAAAAAATCAATATTGCTTGACATTGGTCTTACTCACTATGCTTTTTAAGGATGTGATAGTTTTGACACTTTTATTAAACCACTTGTAAACTAGTTTTTCCAAGATCAGCTTGCTTGTAGTCTTTCCCTAAAAATAAACAGAATTTCACATTGTTTAAACTTTTCAGCCATTGCAAAAAATCAATAAATATGCAAAATGCACTTTACAAAAAAATGTTATATGGCACCATGATTTCACAAGGTGATGTTATTTGGAAAAATCATGAAGAAGAGTTCCTGCAATAGATATATAGCAGCAAAAGCATATACTACAACAGGCACATATACTAGAAAATGATTCAGGTTATTTTTGCTCCTTATATATCCAGCCTAGCTCTATTTCACTATCTTAATTCTTTCAATGATGTCAATTATACCTATTTGTTTTCTCACTCAAGTATTTTGCTTTTAGTCTCTTTTTGCTTCCATCTTTCCATACTTTGTTGAAAGGCCTGAAATATCTGTAGTGATTTTTTGTTAAGTGACCAAATCTAAGATCTGTAAGAAAAACCAGCAAAAGAAATCTAATAAAATCCCTTCTTTTCAAATGCAAATATAAATTTTCTGTTAAGTTATTTCTATCAAAAATGCTCATTCAAGTTTAATTCTATAATTATTTCATCCATTATGTTTCTTACTTGCATCAGTATCTCTCAACCTTCCTAATACTGTGACTCTTTAATACAATTCTTTATGTTGTGGCGACTCACAACCTGTAATTTTGCTACTGTTATAAATCAAAAATGTGTTTTCTAATGGTTAGGCAACCTCTGTGAAAGGGTTATTTGCCCCTCAAAGAGGTTCAACCACACAACTTGCATTAATAATTTGACCGAGATATTTGTAGCTACTAATTTCTTCCAATTCATGATTATCAATCTTTATTATCTTTTTTCCAAAAAACCCACCAAATATTACTTTAATTTAATGTTCATTTTTATTTTTATTTTTAGGCATTCATTTGAAAACTCATGCAATATTTTCTAAAGTTCTAAAGCTTTATTTACAAAAACAATCACATCCTGAGCAAAATATGACTGATTTAAATAATCTCTATATATTTTAATTTCTTTAGCTTTTCATTTTAATTTCGAAAATACTTCTTGTAAAACTACTTTAGAAAGTTTTGGAAATATGGAAGTTGTCATATACCTTTATTAATATTGATCTTCTTAGCACCATCATATTATATAATGTAATCATTATTGTTGCATTATGATAAATATTCTTCAGAATGTAAAAATATCCTCAATCTATATCTTGATTACCCAAAGCTTTAATCATTGTAGAAATACTGAATCAAATGCCTTTTCATAATTTATCTACTCAAAGCATAATGCACATCATCTTTATTGATTCTTTTTATAACTTCTTTCAATTCTTACACATAATAAAACTATTACTAAATTCAATTTTTTTTTTGGATTAGTTTGAATCCAAAGTTTATTGTTGATGAGTTGTAAAGGTTTTGCATAGAATAGATAGGAGATTGATAGACCTGTAATTTTTAATTTGCAATTATGTTAGATTATTTCCAACATTTCATTTTAATTTAAATAAACTTTATTTAAATTTATATTAACATAAAATGCAATGTTTCAAACAAGTGATATTATTCTCCTCTCTTCTTCAAGTGTTGCTGACTTACTAATAGTACTAATATGGAATTAAACTAGTGATTTTTAGATTTACAACTGCTGAATTTAAGATGCTGCTTTAACTAATTAGGCTATTCTATCAAAAGTAACAGTCAGTAGATTCCCCCGGATTTTTGCATTTTTGTTTGTCAAAAAAATATTTCCATTTTCTGTGAAATGCTTCATTTATGTAAATAGAGTAAAAAAAATTAAATAGCATCATATTGCGATTGAATTTTTATATGATTTAATTTAATTTACTTTTTTTTTTTTTTATCTATCTGCCTGATAAATCTTTTTTCTCAATTTCCAATCTATCTGCCTGAGAAATCTTTTTTCTCAATTTCCAATCTAGTGGAAACTTTTTATACATATGGATTTCAGATGAGAATATATTTTTTTAGATTTTATAAGTAATTTTATTAAAAAGTAATAAAAAATTGAAATTTTGAAATTTGTATGGGATTCAGCGTTCTTTACGTACTGCTATCTAATGATATTAAATTATATCTAAATTTCCTTCATTTGTTATTTCTGAAACTTCATAAAACTGAAAATTAGAAAATAAAAAATATATTAAAAAAACATGGTTTTTTAAAAAGTAAAATATATACTGAAAAGTAAAAATTAAATTTTCTTCAGCTTTGGGTCAATCTTCTATTAATTAGATAACTTGCAATTAATCTCTATTATCTTGCATCAATGCCAAATAGGTCTTAGTTGTAAATGATCTGATAAAGAGATTGGAATTTATACAATTTCTAAACATGATTATCTTATGTTTTTCTTTGAGAAAAATAAGAGTATTAAGTTGTGTTTAAACTTTCTTCATTCCTAATTTCTGGAACTATACAAAACCAAAAAGTAAAAGACAAATATTTTAGAGAAATGTTTTTATTTATATAAATGCATTAAAAAGTCAAAAAAATTCTTCAGCTTTCACAAATAAAAGCATGGAATAATCATGCTTAGAAATTATATCAATACTAATGTGTCAGTTCAATTGCAACTGACACCCACTTTCTTGTATAAATGTTAATCTATTGAATAGACTGTCAATGATACAATTTTTAAATATTTATCTCTCCAATGTTTTATTTGTGAAAGCTGAAGGAAATTTATTTTTTATTTTAGGTATTTTTTTTTTTTTACTTTTTATTGTATTTGTGAATAAAAGCATTTTTAAAAAATATGGTCAGTATAGCCATAATTATCTGATCAATACAGATTAACATAGGATCTTTATAACTAAAATGAACTAGATCTCTATTTATTGACTAATACTGGATAATTAATTGACTTAAAAGTGGATGGACAATTTGACAAGAAAAAAAACAAAACAAATTGCTTATGCTCTGAAAAGTTTTTTAATGTTTATTTGGATTGGACTTAATCCAAGATGATGGTAAATGCTACAACAATGAAGCCTTATTTATAATATTTGGTATTTTGGTCTTATTCCTACTATAATGTATTATTATTCCAGTAACATATTACTCTAAGTTTGTGAAAATAACACCTCCAAAAAATGTGCAGATGAACATAATCGATAAACTTTGTCCACAGATCCTGTGGAGGCATTATTTTAAAGATATTGCAAAAATAGAATAATACATCACCAGGAGTAATATGTCACAGCATATATAGTATGAAAGCTCAAATCTAAAAAAAAAATAGAAATATATTCAGTACAAAAAAAAACACACTATGACACTAAATAAAATCAGGTAGTTGTGGCTTTTTAATATAGCACTTTTTGTGAATATTTATTATGACAATTCATGTCATCAAATCCATCCTTCCTCATTCTGGCATAATGCAGTACTTTGTGCTGTCATAAGCACCCAACACATGTAATACCAAACCTCAAATCTAAAAAAAAACACATCTCATTTCTAATGATGGAGCAATATATTCATTATGGAAAAATTAGAAATATAAAAAAGAACCCTCAAACATTTTGCAAATGGCAAGCTGTAACAAAGTTTTAGCTGTAAGTTTAATATAATTTTTTTAAAAAAATATATATATATATAGTTTTTGTAAAAAAACACAAATATATAAGTTTTACTGTAAATATAAAACCATATTAGTTACAAATGATGTGAGAGATGTATCATATTGTAGAGTAAAAAAAAATCACTGTAGTGGACTGAACTATTTAATATCTTCTAAAATGGAAAGAAAAGGATCAGTTTATTTGACATGGATTAGTCATGCCAGAATTCTTTACTGCCATGACATCATAAATGTAAACTTTGAATAAATATTATCAGATGCAAACAACAACGGAGTAATAATACATCATAGCAGGAATAATATCAAAGAAACTAATATTCATTTAACTAAATATTGTTTTTTTGTTTGTTATTGTTTAATGGTTGAATTGATTTATATGTTAAAAATATTTTTAATTAAACAAAATATTCTACATTATATAATTATGAATACTATTCTTACACTAAGTAAGAATACAGGATAAAAATTGCGATAGTAATGATTATACAATTTAAAATAAAAAGTTATTATTATTATTTTTAAAATGTGTGTCATCCATTATAAATCTCAAGAACTGAGAAAAATTTAGGGACTTAGAAAGAAAAGAAATACATTTTCAAGATACTGCAACTTTACAAAGTTTTGCAATTTGTAATAATGACATTTATATTAAACAGTTAATTATTTTAATATTAGTAATAAGTCGGTATGTAAAGTGTATCTTTTTTTTTATAAAATTTATTTATTCACAAGATTATATTGTTATATTCAGATAAATATAAAAATATGCATGCCTAAAATTATGAATATGGATTAATTGTGCACTTTATCATAAAGATTAAATTCCTATTGTAGTGTTCTTCTCTCCAACATCACACTCTTAGCACAGACATTATTCAATCATACAAACAATAGTCAGCTTCATTGATAGGATACGTAGATGCCATTTCAACAAAAAAATAATGTCTTTTATTTTTTCTCACACTCTTGTTCATAAGATGCTACATAATTTTTAACCCTTATATCTTGCAAAGATAAAACACTCCTTCTAAACAAATTAGGTAAAATTAAAATGAGGAAGCAAACTCATATACCAATCAATATTATCATAGTTACCTGGTGTTTGATTTCATTCACATTGCTACAGTGACTTGGCTATTTTTTTTATTTTATTATAGTCATGTACTATAATCTATTAGAAATTTCTTGATATTTAAAATATAACCCTGTAAATAGTTTGATAAAAAAAAATTACAATAAAATAAGTCTTTAAATAACTCACAGAGGAGACAATATCCCTTCAATAGCGTCACATAAAAAAAAAACAATGAATGCGAACTACTACTCTCCATACTTGCCATAGTAAGAATAATTTTCATTGTTCTTTTATCTTCTAAATAAGAATAGTTAGATACCTATTTCCACCCATTATTAGAAGATCGACTGAATTGGCTATGATCAGCTAAATGAAATAAAACCCAAAGCCTTATAAGAAACTGAAAAAAAATTGTTTGACATGGATAAGATTTAAACGCATGATACAGAAGTGGCAGATGGAAACCCTCATTCTGTACCATGAGGTCTTTAAATCAGTATATATATATATATTGTTATAAGGATCTCACAACGTAAAGCATTATATACATTTTCATTATGTTATCAGTTTAAATAGAGCTGGCAATCACACCAATTTATTACAATATTTTCAGTTACTATAAAATAAATAAAGATAATAACTATATATGTATAGATTTAAAAAAAACTTGGTTCCAAGGCTATATTATATATGAATTTTTTTGTCTTTCATTGTAAACCCAAAGTCTGTTAACGCAGAAAGCAGCTTATTGCATATAAGTTTATTAATTTATAGGCATTCTCCGAATAGTTTTTTTCCCCCTCTTAATTTTGTTTATAAATATGCATACAAACAAATTTATCTAACAAAAGATTAAAGTTTATTTGTAAAATTTTATTTGGATAATAGAAATTTATGAATAACAGCTTTTTATATTAACGGCATTCTACCTATATATACCCAAATTAATATATATAAATATTTACAATGGTGAAGTAATACCAATTATGTCAGATAATTAAAAAAGAATTAAGATAGTAAAGAAAATTTGAAAATATTAATTTTATCTAAAAAAACTGGTTTTTTTCTTTTCAAAACAACAACAAAAAAAAAAATCATCAAAAATAATGTATGCAGTTTCAAATATGTAAATATTTTGAATATATTTATAAGCAAATATTCATATATACATATGCATAAAACGTGGGTGAGAAAACACGTATTGTGTCATCAATGAAAGAATTAAAAGATAGAAATGGAGCTAGACTATGGATATTTGAAGTCTTATATTGCATCTTAAAATATTGTAAAAGATACAGAAGAAGACTGCATATCATGTGTGAGATTGGCTGATGAAATAAGAAATTTGTTAGTATAATGTGGAAAACATGGGTTAAACTTTTGCAGTGGATCAATGATAATAATGATATAAATGTATTATATATAAAAATCTTTTTTTTTTTTAGACATTCAAATGACACTTTAATATATCATGTACATTTATGTATACGTTGTATCAAGTATAATAAAAAAAATGCAGGTACTTGAAGTCTACATATCTTTGTATCCAAACGCCACCTACATATTATTTTGTTAGATAGCAATAAAAAAAAAAAGGGAAAAAAACTCAACCATTTCGAGACCGCCGTAATAAACTTTGATAAAATATATTTTTTTAAACAAGATGAAAACCTTTTTTAAATTATAATCCATACTAGAATTTCTATCCCTATTTATTTAGATAAGCGTGAATACGTATTTTAGAAAATTCCATAATAGCTCAGTTATGTTAACTATGTGACTTTTACTAATCAATTATTCAAAAATAAATTACAATTTTAAATACTTTAAACAACTAAAAAATGATTACGTGATCTACCAAGAGAAAACCAGATTGTATTTTAAATTTTATTTTGCTTCTTCTCTGGGAAAAACAGAATGTGTTTAATATGGTTGGCTAGAAGAACACTTTCATAATAATCCAGCGCCAGGACGTGTGCAGCTGGGTTGGGGCGGCAGCTTCTCATCATTCTTTGATCAATATCACACTAACACTAATCAATATAACATTCTCAAAGGTTCTAACTGTAGCATTAACTCAAGGTTAATAGTTGACAGGTTATGAAAGAAATGATTCCAAACTGCTTTTGAATAAGAAAAGTGGGGGTTCTCAATTCATTTTCTTTCATTAGTCCAACTGTTTATAATTTAGACTTACAACTCCCCTCATCACACATCTGGTTGAAAGATTTTCTTTAACCAAATAAAAGCTGTCTAACATTAAATATTAACACATCTTTTTTTTTTCAAAATGTGTATTAAATAACTATCAGTACAATAATCAATCTAGTAAAAAAATATACGTACTAAGACAAAATTAAAATGAGACTTATAACTAAGTTGGAGAAATTTCTAAATGTTTCATAGCTATAAATTACCATATGAATTACATATTTCACGACGTTTATTGATTATATTAAAAGAAAATCAACTGCGGTTCAAACTACTGTATAAAGAACAAGTAATAGAAGAAAATATTAATGACGTGAATATGTAAAATCATAAAATAATGATGAACATGAATTGTTTGCTAGTTTTTATCTTATAACAAATGCATAACATTAATGCTTTATTTTAGTTATTTTTAGTTCTAAAATAAATATTTATTAGATTATTATAATAAATAAAAATTTATGGTCTTGACAAAAATCATATACCTAACAAATGTGATGGATGTTGTATCATATATGGAACATTTGTATATATATTAAACTCTCTGCCCGCAAGTCGTAATAAACAATAGAATATCACGACCATACGATAACTTTTGTTCATTGTTGGTAGATGTGCCACGTATATATAGAAAAAATATATCTATGTGGACCATTATAATATTTATGGATAAAATTTAAATAATTTGGATGTATGTCAAACATTTTATTTTTTAAATTCCTATTATAATTATTATCATTTAGAAATATTGTCGGAAGTATCTTTGTCAATATATTTATCACTCACTTCTCAATGATTTTTCTAAGCAATAAAAATAAGACGTGAAACACAATTTTACAATTTCTAAATGACTAATGGAGTAAATACTTGTAAAAATATTGTAGTACTATACGTGGGCCCATTCAATGACTATGCGAAGATTGTTGTGCATGATGTCAGAAACATGCACACAACTCACTCATAATATGCTGCATGACATAGTTTATATAATCAAATAATTAGTCATTCAGAGATCATAATGATATTAAAAAATGGTTTGTTGTGCCAGAATCCTATATTTTTTGAGTTTATTATTCTAACATTGCACAAAATACCCAAGACAATCATATATAATAAAGATATCTCAAATTTGAAACAACCACATATAAATTTTGTTATATATTATAGATATATAAAATTTCCACTCCATCAAACATTCTTGAAATATATAAATAAAGGTGTCTGAAAAAGACAAACAACCCTTAGATGCATTTTATGCTGACTTGGGTCAATTAATTCTGGTTCTTTATAAAATGCTTATTGAAGATCTTTTTATTTATTTATGCATGTTTCAAGAATATATAATAGAGTGAAAGTTTTACATATATCTAATACAGATAATACATATGAAAAAAAGACATGAAGTTATTCCACATACATGTTGCAAACACATGTACAATTTTTTTTTATTTTTCAAAAAAATTTGTACACATTGTTATATATCATCATATTTTTAGCAAAATCTATTGCAGTACAATGAGTGATAAATTCAAAAAAAGTTGTAAAATACTTTTATTAAATGAGTCAAATAATCTTGATTTAATAAGTAAAAGTAAAAAGTCAAATTAATATAATATTCAATCATCTATGCTCTTTATTACTGTTTCATGATGCTTTATTTACAACCCTCTTTTTTGACAGTTTCGATTGCCCCAACAATCTTCTTCAGAAGTACATCATAATACAAATATATGAATATAAATGAACATATAATTTTATATATACATCTTATAATCATTATTTAATTATTACTTTTTTAATATTATATATTTTACTATTTTTACATTCTACATTTATCAATTAATACCTCCTATAATCATATATATTCAATTTTTATTTTAATCTTATTACTTTTTTAAATATTTAACTCTAATTTTATATCTTTAATTGACATTCAATATTTACAATTTACTGCAATCTATGATATTATTATTTTTTTAAATATATTTTTACCTATCTTTCAATTATACCTCCAAATCTCACCTGCTAAATTCAAACTTAAAAATTTGTGATGTGCTGCACTGTGATTTCTTATACAAAGTCAAGAATCTCTCAGCCACTATGCTCAGAGAAACATGTTAACTGCTTTAACTTCTCTTTCCATTTGCTGCCCTAACTTTTTCCATAATTGTCTCTATCCTGCTCCATCCCATTTCCACAATATAATCTTTGTCAACTCCATAGCCTTTATATCTAAATCCCCCTTATCTTTTCCCAAACTCAGCATAAAAAACCAATAATTCACTTTCTACATAATCACTTAGTTTATATTTATTCTTCCACAACTTCATTATTTGTAATTTTCTGCTTTTATGCATTTATATTCAATTATCAGATGCCTAATATTTTTTAGGTTGTCATCTGATCCTTCATGTCAGCCGCTAAAGGCACGATTTCTAGATAAATTTCTACAAATATACCATTTCCGCAGCCGCACCCAAGCCTTTAAGCATTCTTTCTAAAAGAAATCCTAGAAATATTGTTAACTCAGAGTTAAGTCTACTTTCTACGCTAAAAGATAGAGTGTTAACTCGGAGTTAAGTCTCCTTTCTACGATAAAATCTAGAAAGATTGTTATCTCAGCCTAGCGGCTAACAGTGTGGCTTTTTCTGATGCTAAAAGCAGAGGAAAATGCCATGGTTGCTTGTGTCATGCACTATATCATAATGCTGTGTCATGTATTTTATGTAACAATATCGTACGAGGGTGTGTTAATTTGATCGTGTCAAAATTATTTAAATTTTTATCGGTGCCTTTTTTTTAAAGACCAATTGATGTACTGTTGCATTTTATCAATTTTAACAGTAACATGATTGTTCCTTATAAATTTGTATTCCTCCTAAATTTTCGATTAGGGTGGAATAGCGTAAAAATTTAAAAATCACGCTTTGAGTCACGTTTTAGTGAGAAATTTTCCGAGACAAAAAGTATGGCTAATTCCCACAACAGAAAACTTGAAAAGATGGGAATTTCCAGACACGGAAGCCGGCGCTGGAATATTTCTACAGCAGAAAAAAAGAAAAAAAAACATCCTGTTGCTGAAAGAAAAGATTGGATTGTGCGGCAAATATATGCAGATTTGAGGTCCAAAAACATCTGCCAATGGAAATGTTCACTTCATAAAGGCAAGCTTGTTTGAGGGATTCTAAATGGCCTTTGTCAAATGTCAAAAATAAAAGAAGTAACTTCAATTTTTATTTAAACGTACATCCCTTCTCTCGATAATTGTTGTCATCGGCAATCAAACGGTCAAATAAAAGGAACGTCAATTATTCTTTAATCGTATAGAAAAAAAACAAAAACCCTCCCACTAATTGTCATCAGCAATCAAATGTAAACCAATAAAAGTAAGACAGTAAATTATTAGTTAAACATAACCCAAATTACTATTTGAACATACACCGAAAAAGATCTGCTCTTGTCAATCAAAATTAAAGAAACCTAGACTATTATTGTTCCATTGTCAAATCGAATATTATCTGGGAAAACCCAAATAATTTATAAACGAAAAAAAAAAAGAAAGTCAAATCGGGTTTCAATCAAATGGTAACCGATAAAAGTAACTTAAATTTTGATTTAAACATACACACAAACAAAAACAAAATGCAAAACCCTTTCTCCCAATAATTGTTGTCGGCAATCAAATGTAAAAAATAAAAGGAACGTACAATTATTCTTTAATCGTAAACAAAAACACCCCTCCCACTAATTGTCGTCAGCAATCAAATGTAAAGCACTAAAAATAAGGTAAACCGATTATTTTTTAAACGTAACCCAAATTACTATTTCAACACACACCGAAAAAAGACCCACTCTTGTCAATAAAAATGAAAGAAAACCACAACAACTATTATTATCACATTGTCAAAAATATTAGGTTTTGGGCAAACCAAAACCATAATTTATAAACGAAAAAAAAAAAGAAAGTCAAAACCGTTGTCAATCAAATATAACCGATAAAAGTAACTTCAATTTTGATTTAAAAATACACAAAAAAACAACCTCTTTAGCTCCCAGTAATTGTTGTCAGCAATCAAATGTAAAATAAAAGGAAGGTAAATTAGTATTTAATCATCACCCAATAACACCCACCCCTCTCACTAATTATTGTCAGCAATCAAATGTACACCACTACTAAAAGTAACGTAAACTACTATTCTTTAAACGGTTACACCCCTTTTCCCAATAATTGTTGTCTACAATCGTACACACAAAAAACACCCCTCCCACTAATTAGTGTCAGCAATCAAATGTAAACCGATCAAAGTAAGACCGCAACTTATTATTTAAATGTAACCCAAATTACTATTTGAATCTACACCAAAAAAACACCCGCTCTTGACAATAAAAATTAAACAAACAACAATTATTATTGTCCCATTGTCAAAAATATTTATTTGTAGAACAAAAACCATAATTTATAAACAAAAAGAAGTCCAATCGGTTGTCAATCAAATGTAAACCGATAAAAGTAAAGGTTTTAATTTTTATTTAAACACACACACACATGAAAAAAAAAAAAACACTTTTCCCAATAATTGTTGTTGGCAATCAAATGTAAACCTATCAAAGTAACGTAAATTATTATTTAATCGTATACAAAAAAACCCTCTCACTAATCATTGTCGGAAATCAAATGTAAACATATCAAAGTAATGTAAATTATTATTTAAAGATCCATCAAAAAACCCGTTCTCTCTTGAATTTTGTCAATCCAATTTTACAAAAACAGTAATATTATTTTTTAAAAAAAACACAAATTACTATTTGAACACATATCAAAAAAGACCCTTTGGTAAAAAAAATAAATAAAAAAAACAACTATTATTATCCCATTGTCAAAAATATTATTTGGGAAAAATAATTCAAAAATGAAAGAAAGTAAACTTTGTGAACAAACCAAAAAAAAAAAAAAGTCAATATTAATAGAGAATCGCTAGCCCGGGAACATTATATTAATGTGTTTTTAGTTAGAAATCGCACTTCTAGTGGCTGACATGAAGGATCAGATGACAACCATTTTTTATACCAACTTGCAGACTAAATCACTCACATTTTTCTATTTATGTGTATATTTCTTTGTTGCTAAAGATCTTGTTTGAGCCTTAAACAGTAAACTACTTTTCTTGCTATTATCATAAATTAGTTGACATCCAATATTCCAGTTATACTGTTAGTAGTTCCCCTCTTTAAAATTTTACATTTATACTTTTAGCAGCTCTCTCTTTCCATTTTTTATATAATTAAATATTTTTTTATTGTATATCAAAATTTTTTCCAGGCTCAAATCTCTATTTAATAATACTGGGTTAACATTATTAATATAAATAGCCTCTTTTATTTTTCTATCCCTTTTATTATTTGTAAATTATATCATCCTTATACAATCCTTTTCAAACTCTTTCCATGTTTCTAATTTATGTAAATATATCAGTGAATTTATATCATATTTATGTTGTAATAGTCTTCTATATACTGAGTTTTTTGTTTCTTCTATATAATTTACTTTTAGATTATTAATTTGACACTTTTTACAATTAATTTCATATATTCCATTTATTTCATTATCTGAATTTTTATTATAATTATTAATATACTTATTTTTTTAAAATACTAATCATATTTTTAACATTTACTACATTACTAAATTTTTTATTAATTTTACTTATAACTTTATTTAATTTTTTAACTATATAATTATTCCCTGTCTTTATACCTATATAATTAATTTTATTACTAGTTTTTTCTTCTTTATTATTATTTATATAATTTATCTTATTTTCTATTAATCTAATATTATCATTTATAAATTTATTTGGATAATCATTATTTATAAATTCTTCTTTTATTAAATCTATTTGTCTAATACAATCTTTTTTACTTGAACGATAATTTACTGCTCTATGAATTCTAGAATGTATTATATTTATTTTATATTTACATTTGAGTGCCAATTGCTTATATTATTATCTATATTACTTTTCTTATGAATTGATGTTCCAATCCTACATTTCCTTTCTTCATATGACTTCATCAATAAATTTAATATTCTTATCCATCTTATTAACATCCTTTATAAATAAATCTATTTATCTTTGTGTTTTATTAAATATCAATAAATAATAATCTACATATCTTCTAATAAAGATTGGAACATTATTATTTACTAACAATAACTTCTCCAATTCTCCCATATAAATATTACTCAATACTCCACTTAATGCTCCTCCTATTAGTAAACCGTTTATTTATAAAATCTATCATTAAATTGAAAAGTCAAATTCTGAAATTTGCCATATGTTTCAAAAGAATGAGTCATTAATTAGAGGAATTATAAAAGGACAGAAGCAAATTCATGCCACTAACACTTTTGTCCCTAAAACAGCTAAAGTTGTAACTAAAGTAAGGGAAATTTTTTTTCATTAAAATAAAAAGAGCCTTAAATGTATGATTAAATGTTATGAATCATAAGAATATTACAGTGGAAGGTTTTATATTAGATCAAAAAGCTTTAAGTTTCTATAAAGAATTTAGGTTAGAATCTGGTCACATAATTTCAAGCTATTCACTGCAAATAGGAGATAGTTATATAAATTTCACAATTATTGCAATGTTAAAAAATATTAAATTAACTAATGAAGTTGCATCTGTCAATAATAAAGCTGCCACTATGTTTTTATTAGAATTTAAAAAAAAAAATTGAAGGCAAAAAATGATCAAAATAGGAATTTAATTACATTAAACAGAATTATGAATGACTGAAAACACATATAGTACTGTAAATATATACATGAATGTGGTTTCTCAATTTATTATTAACATTATTTATTTAAAAAAATGTTTGCATTATAATCATAACTTATATATGCACACTATATACACCAAGAATCTGTTATAAATATATAGTGAAAAGTACTGTACTGTAAATATTGTATTATAATTCAAAATTTAGCAACAAAATATTAACTATTATAGATATTATATGATGTATATGAGGAAAACATGGAATAAAAATATAGTATATATCATAACTTACTGTACTTATATTAAAGTGAAAAACACACATGCATATGAATCCCTATTGTATTTATCCGAAATGGTTAGTAGGAAAGTTGTGAGTGCAATAAGTTTGACAATTTTTATTCAAAGTGTAATAATTTTGTATTGCTAAATGAACAAATAATAAAAAGTATAATAATGTTGTGATTTGGACCAATTAATGAATGCTAGTTTAGCATAAAATATATTTTAAGGTATTATTTGCCTTTTTTAGATGTCATTGATATTTTTCAAATATATGTGGAGGAGTGGATGTTTAAATTATAACTAATAAAAATAATACATATAAAAACAAAGACAATAACTTGAGTTATTCCATGTGTTTATAAATAATTAAAACATATATTAATTTTTAACTGAAATTTAATATTTATATTTGATGTAGTAACCATTATTATGCACCCAACACATAGTGCATAATTCTTGAAATATATAATTGTCAGCTACATATAGCATGTAAA
Source organism: Epiperipatus broadwayi (assembly GCA_028023455.1). Taxonomy (NCBI): domain Eukaryota; kingdom Metazoa; phylum Onychophora; class Udeonychophora; order Euonychophora; family Peripatidae; genus Epiperipatus; species Epiperipatus broadwayi. The sequence goes on along the minus strand of JAQFVV010012948.1, from coordinate 300,228 downwards.
CTGTAGCCACTACACATGCAAAAATTATAGCATTATTTTTTTATTTTGTTTTGAAAAAATTTAATTTTCATTTATAATAAGAGATAGTTTTTTTTATATAAAATGCTTTTAATAACTGTGCTAATGTGCACTAAAAATAAAATTGTTTCTTCAACCATAATTGGAGTTTCAAAAGAAACATTTATATTTGAAAAAATATATATTAAAAATAAAATTTATACTAATTAAAACACACATTTACAATATATATATATATATATATATATATATATATATATATATATATATATATATATATTATGTACACATACTAAATATGATACATAAGGGCATATACTTTAACTTATAGCAGAAATATCTTGTGAAATCACAAAATATTTCTGCTATAAATTAAAATGCATACCCCTTATGTATATATCATATTTAGTATGTGTACATAATACATATGTATATATTGTAAATATAGGTTTTAATTAGTATATATTTTATTATTTTACTTTTAATATATATTTTTTCAAATACGTGTTTTTTTCCTAATCTACTATGAATTTCTTTCTCATGATGACAGGTTTTATTTTCCTCCTATTTTTGCATTTTTTTTAAACAGTCTCATATTTTGTGTGGTATTTTCTATTTTCATTGCACTGAATTTATATAGATACATGTGAAAATAGAAGAAAATTTGTTATATAGAATGTCACAAATCTGTAAATTATTTTTCCATTTTTAAAAGTTTATTTCTTACAAATGTATTATTTATAATATATATTAATTCTTTACAATTAAATATTTTCCCCAATTTAAATGAGTTCTTTATTACTTATTAATCATTCCAACTAGCTTTTTGTCTCTGTAAAGTGAATGTTTTTATTTATTTATTTTCACTCGGATATTCCAAAAATATCATCTGATAATGTTATAATAGAGAGGGATTTACATCCATTTCAAAATGTTTTTAAGATTTTGTATTTTTAAGAAGGCAGCATTTTATTTTTATTTTTTACTCAAAAGATTGCAGAAAACTAATTTTAAATGATGTTTATTTACTTAATGACCGTTGTAGCTTCCTTTTTGCCTTTATAAAATGAAAATTTTTGTTTTATTTATTTTACTCCTAAGCTCTAAAAAATTTGAAATGAAAATGTGTAAAATTTCATTTACCCACTGCTCATTTCTAGAAGTGATTATTCTAATTTTTTGTCAAATCTGCATGTCCAGTTGCTTACTAACAAAAACTGTGCATGTAAATTTTGTTTTTATTAAATATAATAAATGTTGATTTTAAACTTTGAGTTTTAATCAAATTGTTATATTGAAACAAAATATGAATATATATATTTCTTGCCCACAATTATTTAAAACATTGTAATTTTTTTACATATCTGACATCAAATTGCGTGAAATTTTATCCTTCCACTGATCTTTGCTTTTAAGAAATTATTCTAACTTTTTGTCAAACTGTATGTCCAGTTGCTTACTAATGAAAACTGCACTTGGAAATTATATTTTTTATTAAATATAATAAATGTTTATTTTAAATTTTAATTTGAGTTTTAATCAAATCATTAAATTGAAATAAATTACTAAATGAAATATATATATTCCTTGCATGTGTATTGCTTAAAACTGCTCTTTATTTCTGTAAGTAATTACCCTAAGTAAATTAAAATGTTATTAAATTGAAAAAAAAAAAGCTCTCTGGTAATCATTATTTGAAACAAATGAAAATTTTAAGAATAATTGTTAATGGCAATATGTGGTTATTGAATATCTTTCATATTTTCCCCACCCTCTCTTCCATATCTATTAAATTAGTTGACATATCTTATTTTCCATTTTTTATTTTTATGGTTTTATATTTACTGAAAGGTTATTAATCTGATTCAAGCATTGTCAGTGATTTTTACATATGAAACTCAGAGGCTACTCTTTTTTTCTGCTATTGATTTTTTAGTATCAGTAGTGGTAGTAATTTATGTTTTTTAAAGAAATTAGCAGGTCTTTTTTGTCTATAAGTGCAACAATTGTCTTTACAGCATCTATTGAACATTCTTGACTAGAAGATAACAATGGATCATTTTGAGGTTTAAGTTTTTAATTATTTGTAAGTATCTTTTGTCAATTATTAATTGAGAGAAAGTATATAAAAAAAGTATTTGTGTTACTAACATAGAAAAGAAAAAATTGGGGCTGGATAAATTTATACCATGAATTAGCATTTTTTATTATAATAATAATCATTTGTTGTACATTACCTGTATAAAGATAATTAGAGATTGAAGAAGACAGATTGAATTGGAAGAGACCATCCTGAAGTGGATTGATAATGGTAACCCTCACATCTGAGTTTACAGGCATTGCTTTAATGTGAATATTTTTTGTTATTATGTATAACAAAATATCAAAAGTCATGTATAAAAAATGAATTTAAAAGTGATTTTAAAATGTTAAAAATAAATATAAAGATAAAATGTATTATTATTTTATAATTTTAAAAATAATATTAGTTTTAAATAAAAGTAACATTGCTATAGAAATCAGTTGCAAATGTTTGGAGGAAAACTAAAAACATTGCTTTGGGAACCAATAGAAGCTTTTAAAATTCATCTGCTTTCCAAGAGACCATGGGAAAAATTGTAACACACTTTCTCAACATGTCTTGTACTACATAAAAGTAAAAAAAATATTTAAGAATTTTTGTTTATATCATGTGTTTTATGGAGTAGAGAATAATCCAGGTTGCTTTCTCTGTCCTTTCAGTAGTGTAGCTGAATATACAGATGTAGGCAAAAATATGTTCTAAAATTAATCTTGATTCTGCTGATCTATTCATCATTACTGAATGCTGAAGAAATATTTGACAGTTACTTGCTATAAAAGGAAAACTAGTCATCTAAAGTAATTATCCCATGGAAATGTACTTCTATAAATTAATCTGTGAATTTATTTTAAATGCTCAAAAAAAATTGCAATGGAAATTCTCATAAGAAAACTGCCTAGGAAAGAACCAAAGAGGCCAAAATATTATATTGCAAGAATACATTAAAATTTAATGAATAATGGTTGTAATTCCATTTTTACGGATACAAAATGTATATGTGAGCTCACAAAGATGTTAAAGTAAATCAATTGTATCTATCCTCAAAAAAATTCTAAGTTAGAAAGGTTCACCCCCCCCCACATGATCACCATATAATTTTCTTAATTGTAAATATGTAAATATTTTTTATAATCATCATCATTCTTTGATAAAAGATATTGTTGTTGCCATTTTTGACATGAACCAAGCTGATTGATTATTTTGTTAATGTAATAAATCATTAGATGGAGGGAGTTAATGATCAAGAAATTGAATTAAATGTATAGTAAACTTGTTTTTATGCATATTCAATTTGACCATCCCTTGTAAATAGTACTGATTTGCCAATTAAAATTAAATTGTATTTAATTTGCCTATTATTTTATTGTTAAGGTGGATTCATTACCATTTTTTAAAAAGGGTGGTTACAATTATATATATATATATATATATATATATATATTATAATTGTAACCACCCTTTATATATATATATATATATAAATATTGCAATGCAAATTTTAGAGCTGCATGTCAGATGCATAGAGAGATGCTAGCTGATGAAGGTACTAAAAAATTAACTGATTGAAATAGCATAAAATAATATGACTACTCAAAACCAGTAAAGCAAATTTTCAAATGATGGATCTCGGTTGAAAATCATAATGAACATGTGTGCCATATAGTGTTGTACAGAAGTAAAACTACAACTTATGATATTGATCAATATGTGATTCCTTAAAATGTGGTTTTAGTAATTTTATAATATTCAAAATGAATGTGCTGTATTATATGACTTAAAAAAGTCATGGACATTTTTATTGTATAAAATGATTGAACACGCAATAAAAGAAATCAGATATTGTTTCATTGCTTACCAACTAAAGTTGAAATAAGCAATGCACATCTTCAAACTCTATCTCAGTGTTTCATTTTTGATTGATGTGCCAGCTCCATCAACATCTTCCTATTTGATGCCTTATCTCTATGATCAGAAGAAGACAAATCATGAATACTTTTAATAGACATTATAAATGTGCATTTTTATTTATATGTTTATTCTTTTGCTGCATGGGTACAATAACATTTAATTATTTGTAAGCAATTATTTTGTAAGAATCACTTGATTTTATTTTAGATGGATCCTGTCTAACAATGAGATATTTTTATAAGGTCAAAAATGCACAATAAAAATAGCATTACTTTTATTATTATCATCAATATTCTACATTGTATAATTATATACACATCTTTTCACTTCTTTTTCTTTTTAAATTATAGCTCCATGATAATAAATATATAAATTCAACATTCCTTTTCTTTTTAAAACTTGTTTTTATTTCAACTATAATTTTCTTTCTCCTTCCAATACAACGTTTCAACTACATTCAACTACATTCTGTAGTTGAAACATTGTATTGGAAGGAGAAAGAAAATTATAGTTGGAATAAAAACAAGTTTTAAAAAGAAAAGGAATGTTGAATTTATATATTTATTCTACATTGTATTAAATCTAAACTTTTTTACTGTTTAGCTACATATGTCTTGTATCTAAGCCAGTTACAACCTGAAAACTATTATAGATTTATTAATCTCTAGTACTTTCTCTTCATTATTATTTATAGATATCTATAAGGAAAGAATACTTGTGATGTTTCTAGGAAATATCAAAGATATTAATGTCTCTATTGTTTGATATTTCTGAATGATGAACTCTCACAGGTAGATCATGTTATATATAATATTTTATTGGAAATTTTATAAGAAATATAATGAATTTATTAATAAAAATATAATTTTATTTAATTTAAAAGTGTAAAAATTTTGTTTTATTTACTATTTTAAATATATAATGACTATATATTTTCAGTTTTATTACATTCTTTAGTATATTATTTTTCTGATTACATATGCTATTTGCTTTTTGATCAAGAGAAATTATCATCAAAGTTGTATACTAAAACAAAGTTTCCAAAAATCCAATAAACCATACTATGATGCCTGAAGATTAATAAATAATTAGTAATAATTTTATTAATGTATTTATCTGAAAAAGTTGATGTCAAAGTTATGATGCAGTAATATCAAAGTGTAATATTCTGTGTATGTATCAATATCTTCTTTCCCTCCCCTCAGAATAATATACATTACTGTGAAAGCTTGCAAACCATTATACATAGTAACATCAATATTTTTTTGCTCATTTCTTTTTTTCCATTTCCTTCCCTCCTCTTCTATAATAACTTTTATTATAATGAACACATATGTCTGCATACATCTCTGCACATAAAGATTATTATACAAATCTATTAATATATACATTATATAATTTTTTTTTATGCTTAATAATTAATTATTATTAATTGTCAAGATGTTTTGCATATGCATTCATAATGTTTTATTTTTTATTACCTATGATATCCCTAAAGTGATATCTGAAATTTATGCATATTTCAGAAAGATTTTGTATAAGCCTAATTTTCATTTATCAATACCATTTTTTTGATTCTTAATCAATATACTCACACACTGATAAAAATCTTATCAGGGATGTTTAAAAAAATGGAATTGAGAGGTGTAATAAACTGAGAAACATATCTAAAACCAAAATATAAACTATATATGTTTAACCAGAAAACTACAATCTTTTTTAACAATGTTCACAATTGATCTAGAATCTATATATGCTGAATATGATATATACACTCATGAATGAAAATAAGTGTGATTCTGAAAATCTATTATCTATTTAAAGCAAATTATAAACTCATTATTGTATTCATTTTTCTTTGATGCCAATGCAAAAAATAACTACATACATATTCTACCCATCCAGGAATCTGTGTAATTCCTACATTTATTTTTATATCTAAACTTCTCTATTATTTCCATAATAGTCAAACTAATCATTTACCTCTCATCCAAAATAAAATCATAAATCAATTATAACCTGCATTTATGATTCCTTTCCCCCAAACACAAAGTTTTTCTTCATAACTCAAAAATTTAAGATTTTAATGATTGTCCTTCTGATTAAAATTATAAAATCATTCATTAAGAAAAATATGCAGCAAATTATCCTATTAAAAACTAACAAAAAAACTTTATTCATGATTACCCTAACTGAACCCACAATTGATCATGTTAAGCAGTGCATAATCTACTGACTGCTACTAAGTTAGATCTCTCTTCAACTCAATTTCTATTTCCAAATTCTAGCAAAAATATTCTTTTTTATTCACAATTATTTTGTTAAGAAGTTTTATGCCACAACTTTCTATCCTCAAACGTTATTAACAAGTTTTATTCTTATTATCTAGTACAATATCAATACTTTTCTTGTTCATATTAAAGATGATCTATTAGGAATATAAATTCCATACTTAAATGACAACATTAATCACATTTTATATATGAAAATATCTTTGTCATATTTCTTTTCTCTAAAAAAAATTCTGCCTAAAATTTTTCACCATTTGTGATTAAATAATTACAACAAAAAAATCCTTTTTTCAATTTAGTTACAGAGAAGTTCTTCATCTGGAGAATTATGTCTAGTAAAACATATTTCCACTATTTTTATAATTTTCGTTTTACGTCCTTAGTTTTCATATTTACTTAATTATCAAATCTATTCAGGAATAAAACTCAAATATAATTGCTAATATTATTGCAATAGAAATTAATTCTTTTCTAGAAAATATCTTTTTATTCACTAATTTTTATCTTCTCTAAAACAATATACTACAATCATGGAATTCAATACCCTAACCCAGTCCTGTATGATTTGGTTAAGTGGTAGAGATTGGAAGATCCCAGGATCTATCTGGCACTCACAGTTCCAGTGCTTAAACTTCTTATGAACTATGAGACAATAAAGGCATTAGCATTTTTTATTTTTTTGTACTTGTTTTAAAAAAAAAAAAAATTTCCACCTTGGAAAATTCTACATTTTTAATGAATTCTCCTACAGATTTCCCACCACTTTCATGTAATAAATATGCCATGGATAAAATAAATTTCATTCTCAATCACTCTGAAATCATCATGTCTCTATTTTCAAACAAAATTAAATATAAAGATGCTTACATAATGGCTTATCCATCATTCTCAGAACATGATATATTCATCACATGACCACCACCTCTTATGCTTGTGTATAACTGTTGTTAAAACAGGCAAAACTCACTATAGTATTGCCACAGACAGCAAGCTAGAGAAATCAATGAATGCCAGAAGGCTTGTGCATAAAATCCCCATCTAGTACCTATTCATCCAACATCTCCAGACTAGTTTCTGGCTTGTGGCGTTCGTCAGTGAGGTGCGGTGCTCTCAGATCCTCTAGATTGCTGTGTGTTGCAATACGTATTGTGAGTTTTGCCTGTTTTAACATGATATATTTCTGTAATTTACTTGATTATTAAAAATTTCAAATACTTGTTTCTAGAAGTAATTCAGTTAAAATGAGTTTATTTCATAGTGATGCAATATGTTTTGAAAGATATGGAAATAAAAAACTATTGGTAATTTTATGTTCCATTATACTGTCTTATATAAATTCAGAAATATCATAATCACTATAATGTAATTTCACATTTTGTCATTAAATTTATGATACTGGTTTGGAATGTGATATTCAACATTTTGGTTTTTAAGGGAGCCCCCAAACCATGGCTGACACAATGAAGTACTAAACAAAGTCAGATAATACTATGCACCCACTACAGTTTAAAAAATAGCAATTTCCTTCAAAAATTAATAAATAACATACAAATTTTATAGAACTAAACTCAACAAAAAAACCGCAAACACCTCTAGAAGTCAAAATATCAAACATATTAGTAATTAGAAAATGACCAAATATAAAATAAGCAAAAATCATATGATCAAAAGAACAAATTACTTTGCAATCAAGTATAAAAAAAATATTTTGCAACTATTATTGGTAAACAGACATAAAAATATTAGGATAATCATGTGACCAAAACAAATACCTCTAGAAATCAAAATTTTAAATTTATTAGTATTAAAGGGTGAATTAGGTTTGTCATGTGACCACTCCTCCCACAACTATTTATTATTAAAACCAAATAATAGTAAAGCATTTTCCTTTCAAGATATGGCAACATGTGATCAAGTTAATGCAAGATTAGCAGCTGAAAGAAAAATTACATAAACTAACACAAGAAGAAATGTTCTTAAAGTAAAATATTATAATATTATAATTAACCAAAAAAATACAATAAATCCACATAAAAATGTTCTAATGTATTATGCATAATCTAATACATTTTACTTTTAAAATATGATGGTAACCATGTGCTTGACTTAAAATAAGGCTGGCAGATTAAAGAAAAAAACATAAACTAACACAAGAAAAAATGTGCTTAAGCTAAAATATTCTAATATAATTAATCAATAGAAAATAAATCTACATAAAAAAGTTCCAATTTATTGTATGTGACATAAAACATTTTACTTTTAAATTATCATGGGTAGCATGTGCTTGAATCAACATAACAGCTGAAAGAAAAATTGCACAACTAATATGAAGTGTGCAAAAGCTAAACTATTCTAATATTATAACAAAAAAAAAAAAAACACCAGTAAATAACATAAAAAAGTTCCAATTTATTGAATATAAACTAATGCATTTTATTTTGAAAATAGGTCTGTAACTATATGCTCAAGCTAACGTAAGATCAGCAGTTGAAATAAAATTTTCATATACTATCATAAAGATAAATGTGATTAAAACTTAAAATAGTCTAATATGACTACCATTAACAAAACAAAAAACACTAAATCTACATTATCAAAAGCTATATTGATTTTGAACAGCAGATGGACTACTTTTAATCTGTATAAAAAGGTTCAAATTTATTCTAGTAAAGTAAAACATTTTACTTTTAGAATATGAGACAGAACAAGAACATCTGCTAGAGTTAATATAAAAACAGCAGTCAAAATAAAAATTGCATAAAGTAAATTATTTTAATTTTAAGATTAACAAAAAAAAACAAAGAATCTGTTTTTTTTCTTACCAAAAACGAATAATATTGTGTACCTCATTCTCACATGTAGTTGGGAAGAAAAACAGTGATAAGAAAAGATAACACTTCACAATTGATCTTGGGAGCTCAATCCAGCAAGGCTCCCTCTTAATTACATGATAGTAGTGTCCTTATAGGCTCTTGAAATATAAACCCATCTATATAGCTATCTACATACTTTTCTATTTATTAACATCAAAGTTGCTTTTTCAATCAACAAATGAATATGAAAACACATATTAAATAACATTTAAAGATTTTATTAATACATGAAAAATTACAAATTAAAAGAAAATTTAATTAATGAAGCAACCTTTAAAAAAAATTCAATCGATAAAAAGAATATTAATTACATTTATAAAAATTAAAAAAAAAAAAAAAGTAAATCTGATTCCATGTTTATTTTTTGATTGAAAAAGTAACTTCAATAAATAAGAAGGTATATAGATAGCTATATAGATAAGTTTAAATTTCAAGAGCCTGTAAAGAAATCACTGTATCATATGATAAAGTATGAATTCTGCTGTTTTGAGCTGACTACAACACCATGAGGTCAAATGTGAACAGTGCTATCTTTTTTTCAACTCCATTTTTTTTCCTAATTACACGTGAGAATGAGACACACAATATTACTCATTTTTGTTAAAATCTGATGTATTGTTTTTTATCAATTGTAAAATTAAAATGCTTTAGTTTATGCAATTTTTCTTTCAACTGCTATTTTAACTCTAACATTAGCACATTTTTGTTCTGTCTCATATTTTAAAAATAAAATGCTTTACTTTACCGGAATAAATTTGAGTTTTTTTATATAGATTAAAAGTGGTTCATTTGCTATTCAAAATCAATAATACTTTTGATAATGTGGATTTACTGTTTTTTTATTGCTGTAGTATATGAAATTTTCCTTTCAGCTTCCATTCTTATGATAATGGTTACTGCTCAATTTTAAAAGTAAAATGTGTTAGTTTACACACAATAAATTGGAACTTTCGATGTAGATTTATTGTTGTTTTTGTTATAATATTAAAATATTTTAGCTTAAGCACATTTCTTCTTATGTATAGTTCATGCAATTTTTTATTTGGCTCCCAGTCATATGTTAACTTGAGTGCATTGTTATCATCACATTTTAAAAGTAAAATTATGTATTTTTACAGAATAAATTGGAACTTTTTTATGTTGATTTATTATATTTTTTTGGTTAATTATAATATAAGAATATTTTAGCTTAAGCACATTTCTTCTTGTGTTAATTTATGTAATTTTTCTTTCAGCTGTGATCTTATATTAACTCAAGGACATGATTGCCACCATATTTTAGAAATAAAATACTTTACTATTATTTGGTTTGATGTGGAGTTGTGGTCATATGATGATGATGATCCTCTTTCACCCCTAATTACTAATATGTTTAATATTTTGATTTTTTTGGTTACATGATTACACTAACATTTTTGTATCCATTTACTAATAATAGTTTCAAAATATTTTTTTTCATATGTGATTGCAATAATAATTTTATCTATTGATCATGTGATTGCATTGGCAGGATTTTTTTTTTTTTGCTCTATTGATATATTTATTAATTACTAATATTTACTAAATTTTGATTTTTGTTAATTTTTGGTTATTTTCTAATTGCTAATATGTTTGATATTTTAATGTCTAGAGACATTTCATTTATTTGTTTCGGTCATGTGACTACATTACTATTTTTATGGTTGTTTACTAATAATAGTCGCAAACAGTGTCATTTCATATTTGATTACAAATTTAATTTTTTGAACATTTCTTATTTATTAATATGTTTGATATTTTGATTTTTAGAAGTATTTGATTTATTTTTTTGACTGAACTTAATTCTATGAAATTTGCATATTTACTCTTTAATTTTTGATGGAAATTGTGATTTTTTAGTTATAATGAGTGTAGGAATACTTTGTTTCAATGGTGCATATTCTCTAACTTTGTCTAGTACATGGTTGTGTCAGTGGTGGTGTTGGGGCTCTCCTTAGAAACCACAATGAAAACAAAATTATGGAGAGAACATTCTAAACCAGTGCCAAAGATACTAATTAATAAAACATAAAAAGAAAGATTTTTCTAATAATAGAATCATAACTTCCATTTTATTTGATTTGTGATTTAAAAGATATCATTTTGTATTTGATATTCTCACACAAATTCCAATTTTTTTTTATTAGAATTATTTATCTTTGAGATTAAGTCCTAGCATCTCCGAATATTTATGCAGATATTTAAAGCATTTGTTCATTACCTTCAAAGTTAGAAACATGTATATAATTTTATTTATATAATAAATATAATATATATATATATTCATATGTGTATTTGATATTATCATTAAAATTTAATTTAAAAGTAAATCAATTGGTTTTCATTTTTTATTTAAATTTAAAAAAAATTCTTTTTAAATTTTCTACATATAGTTGCAGTGAACAAATTATTTCTATAATTGGTATAAAATTTTCATTCCTTTTTTTTACCCTTTTTTATTTTTATAATGGCTTTTATTATTATTCTGTATAGTTTCAAATAATTTAGAAATCTTCACAGTTATAATTGACAAATATATTATATTAGTTATACCTACTTATATACATATATAACAGACAAGTGTATTCTTTTTTTTCATGTGTCAAAGCATCGGCTGGAAAGCGAACCCAGGACAACTACTTGTAAGAAAGCTGTGTTGACCACTCGACCACTAATGCTTGACTGGACAAATATACTCCACATTGTTCTGTACACATTTAACATGTGCATATATATATACCTAAAATGTCTGAGTTCAAGTCCCTTCTAATTATCTTTTTATATACATATAAAATATATAGAGGCTTGTATATGTGTGTGCGTATATACAGTGTATGTAAAACAATAAATGTTTATGCATGTAGATATATAAAATATGAATGTAAAAGATAAACAATCTTTTTAATAAATAGCCCACTGCAGGACAAAGCCTTTCTAATAGTTCTCATAGAGGAACAATGAAGAAGACAATGTTTACCAAGTTTTCCCAATACTGGGTGATGAGAATTTAAGCACTGTCCACTCTTATTTTAGCCAACAGTCAAAGATAGCTAGATATTCATTTATGACCAGTATTGAATAACTAGTTAGTTGGCAATGAATAACTATTTAAAAGGGAAAAATCCTAAGTTATTCTCTCAACTAGGATATGAACACCAAATCATAGGCAAGTCCAATAGATGTGCGAGTCTTATATGTACTATGTGTAATATAATTAACATTATACATAAGTAAATTATAACTTCCAAGAAGTCTGCTAAATAATTGAAACTATGAGAAGCAACATTAATAAAAAGCATTGTAAGAATAAAAAAATGTAAAAAAGGAATACAATATTTTATTATATATAAAAATAATGTAAAAAATGATTTAATATAAAGCAAGTTTTAAAGATCTCAATACACAATAATCTTTTCTTTTTCAAACATTCAAAATGTTTATATATAAATATAATTTTTATTCTTAATTCTACACATATTGTAATATCAAGTTCAATTAACAATTTTTTTTGACATTTATAATTCCAGGAAACATTAACTCATCATTAACATCAAAAAATTTTAGTACGCAGTATCTCAGAGAAGTCTAACAGAATATAGGCATAAATAAATGCCAGACTTTTAAATTTGTAAAGTTAACAAAATTTACCTAGTGCTCTTTTGTTTAATTAATTGTACTAGTCCTAATCATGGCATTGACTAGTATAATTAATTAGTCAAAAGTGCACTAGGAAAATTTTGCTAACTTTACAAATTTAAAGCTTACTTGCATTCATCGAGAGGTCAGCGATGGTTGCTTTACAAGCAGTTGTTTCGGGTTAGCGGGTTCACTTCCTGGCTGACACTATGACACATGAGAAAAAAAACTTGTATACATTTAGCTATACTCTGTTTGTAACTCATCATTTGAAAATAACAAATGCAAAAAGGAGGTTAAATATCCATATTATATTTTCATATTATATTTACAAATATATTCTTAGTTTAATATAAAATTGATTGATTCCTAGTATTTTATTAGCAAGCCATATTGTAATGACTCCACTAATTAATCAGTGTTTCATTAAAATTAAGACTGTAATCTCTAATAAAGAGTGTTTGATATACATCATCATCCTACGGAGAATATTTTGAGTTGTTAACATAAATAAAAAAAAAGAATTATCAAATGATATTTATCAGAAAATTGTGATTGCTAAAACTTTTTCTAAACCCCTTGAGTCTGGAGAGCCCCTAAAAGCCCCTGTTCAAAAATTTAGACTTTCAACTGAGTTTGCATGGAATTGGTAAATAGTACACTTACGAGTCTTAGACCAGTCGATTCACCATCTTTTTTCAATTTAACTGAGGTATTACTTTTTTTCTACGATGAAATTTGAATTTTTTTATGAAAGTTTTTGTAAAATACAATTTTTAATTTTTTAATTTTTCTTAGATCTTTTATTGGAAAATGTTTTTATATGGCTAAATTGCATTCTCTTCAATGATAAGAAGAAAAAAGGAGGAGAGTCAGTGAGTATTAATTACTTTTATTATTTATTTTTTTTTTTTTTTTATTATTTTTATATATATATATATATATTGAAAAAAAAGAAATATGTAATTTTACATAATACATTTCAATGATATACAAATGTAAACATCTACCCTTGATTACATACATATATTTATTTAGTGCTTTAGGCAAAATAATTTTATTTCAATATTCTATTATTTTTTATTACCTTTTTTTATATAAATATATATTGAAAAAAAAAGAAATATATAAAGAAAGAATAAATTTGCTATATAATTTTAGATAATGCATGTCAATGATATAAAAAGATATACATTCAGATTCGAACACATACCCTCAGCCATCTACTTCATATATCATCTACCATGCACATATATAATCAGTGCTCATAATAAATTTGTTTATTTTGATGTTTATTGATTTACTTAGGTTTTATTTATTTTATTTTAGAGAAATTTTTGTTTGATATTTATTTTTTGAGTACACTTTATTTATTTGAAAAGAATACACATTTTAGGTCATACCCCATTTTTCACTAATATAATATAATGATTAATATATAATAACATTATAATACAATACATTACAATTGATTAACATTCTCTTTCCATAGTATCTTGTAAACTATTCTGTTATTTTTTCCACTAAAAACCAAACATAATTTCTAACAGCTACCCTGTATGCAAGGACAACCAAATATTTCTAGCATATACCCTGATATCAAAGAACAGCATCCGGGTCAGGTGGTAAAAATGGAAGTTACCAATTGCACTGTTTTTGTAATTTTTTCATAGAAAAATTATCTCAGGTAAGACATATTATATATCATTATTTTCAGCAATTTGAGACAAATGTGATGAAGCTGTCTATGAAATTGTCATTTTAACTTTTAACTTTCAAAATTTAGAATTTGTGAACCAATGTAAAAATAAAGATGTTTAAAAGTGTTAAAAATCTTTCTTTTTTTTTAAATTTTTGTTGAGGTAATGATTATTTTATCAGCTTTATTACATTCTTTTGTATTTGCTGATTATAAAAATGTATATACTTTTATAGTTACTATATTCAAACAAAATATATGTTTTAAATTATATTTGTTGTAATTTTTTTTAAAATTCAAGATGGCCACTTGGGTCTCAAAAAGTAATGCAATTTTCATAGAGTTTTGTTAAATTTATGACTGCTTCAACTGGCTAATAGTCTTTTCCAGTTTTTCTTTAAAATCATAATGTAATGATATTTGAATAAGACTGCTAGTCAGTTGAAAATTTTATAAATAAAATAAAATATCATGACAAGTGTATTATTATTATTATTATTATTATTATTATTATTATTATTATTATTATTATTATTATTATTATTATTATTATTATTATTATTATTATTATTATTATTATTATTATTATTATTATTATTATTATTATTATTATTATTTTTTCATGTGTCATAGCATCAGCTGGGAAGCGAACCCACAACCCAGGACAGCTGCTTGTAAAGTGGCTGTCACTGACCTCTCGACCACCAAAGCTTGACCCACAAGTGTATTATTTGTATGAGAAAACTTGACATTAATTAAAGCTACATAGTATATTATAATCATAATCATAAATTTAAAGACATTAAAAATAGTATATTTTGCTGAATTGATAGTGATGCCAATTTTTATAACCAAAAAACATTATTGTAATAGCATAATAATTTTATTAACAACATTTGAATTCTTTTTGGACAAAGGTCATTAGAAACCAAAAATAAAATAATCAAACAGACATGAATATCTGTAGGAGTATGATGTTCATCACAATTTTAATATTAATTTTCTTACATCATTTTAACTATTATTGATCAACTGTAGATAAATGTTTCTTCAAGTTTACTCAAGTTTATCAAATCCATAGCCTGTCTTCTCTGCACGATATCAACAAATTTCATCATAGCATCCATTTTATATATGATTTCATTCTATCTATTTTACAGTGTTTTGGAATCCATTTATTATAATCTCTTCTAACAATATGTCTAGTCTAACTCCATTTTACTTTGTCAATTCTTTCAATTATGTCAATGTTTATTCTCTCCATAATGTCTTCTTAAAATCGATATAATAATAAATTATATTTGATAGTTTTTCATTCAGGAAATCAGTACAAATAACCTATGATACTCTCTAATTAAGGACAACTAGAAATAAATTTTTGACTACTAGTGGATGGTTATATAAGTTATTTATAGTCATTTACATGGAAATAAAAATTGTAAGCCTGTTTGTGAATTGAAAAAAAATCCATAATTCATTTGGGAAGATTATAGATGTGGCAGACTACATAACTTTTTGATAAAGTTGATATTGTGTTCAAATACTTTTACTTCATTACTTTATACAATAACTAAATTTAAAGTGCTAAAAAAATTATAAGTGGATGACAAAAACAACAAACTATCACTAACAATAATCAAGTGATATCTTATTGCCTATTATCCCAACATATCTTCAAATAGAAATCACAGCATATGAACATCTTTGATGTATAGAGTAGTTGACTCTGAAGCACAAGTTATCATTCCATTATTTCCAATGCTTGAAATTCTTATGAATTTCCAAGCAACAAAGCATTCAATTAATTTTTTGCCCTGCATAGTTTGGACAAAAGGTAGAATTAGAAATGCTGGAGCCCAAGAACTATGATTGTAGTCCAATTGCTGATGAGGTTCAAACTTTTTATGAAATAATAAGCAATAAACTGCTTGATTATTACTAATACTATTTTAATAACAAATTTTGTTATGACAATAAAGGTTTTTAAAATAAATAGGAAAAAAGATTGAAATTTAGAAATTGTTAATAATAAAAAATAAATTTTATGATCAGAAATATTACCAAAAACACCTTTTCATTTATTTTTGCTATAATATCTTAAATAAATCCAATTTATTCAAATCACTTCAAACACTTTTTAGCAAATTTTTTTATTGTAGTTATATATACATACAACTACATTTTGACTGTCCTGCAGTTTTCTTCAGAGCTATGACATAATGAACATAATATAAAATACATAACAATATAAATAATACCATAAAAAATGTAAACAATAAAAAACTAAAAACAACATAAATATATAATAAAACCTAATAAAACTGAAATAATTATAATTAAACCCAAATAAAATAATCCAGTTAATATAAAATAAAATATATAATATAAATAGAAAATAAATATAAATAATACATGTGTATTCCTAACTATACACATACATATTCAAAAACAACTATTAATCTAAATATATTATTCATTTTTATTAATATCCAAATTATTTCTATTTCTTATAAACTTAAAATTTATTTTTATTAGCTCCACCTCAATAAAATATTTAATTTTATAGTCATATTAATGTCATTTCAACAGTAATTGAGGTGGAGTTAATAAAAATAAAGTTTAAGTTTATAAGGAATAGAAGTAATTAGGAGATTATTAAAAATAATAAAAATGAATAATATATTTAGATTAATATTCATTCTTGAATATGTATGTGTATAGTTAGGAAAACACATGTATAATTTATATTTATTTTTTATTTATATTGTATATTTTATTTGATATTAACTGGATTATTTTATTTGGGTTTAATTATATTTATTTCAGTTTTATTAGGTTTTGTTATATATTTTATGGTGTTTTTAGTTTTTTATTGTTTACATTTTTTGGTATTATTTATATAGTTATGTATTTATTTTATTTTGTTCGTTATATCATAGCTCTGAAGAAAACTGCAGGGCAGTCAAAATATAGGTGCATATATGTACAATAAAAGGTTTTTGCTAAAAAGTATTCAAAGTGATTTAGATAAATTGCATTTATATAATAATATGATCAATTATTCAGTAGATAATATGATGTTTGAGCATCATAACAAAGTGTTGAATGTAATAATTTCAGTTAACTTATTAAATTATGAAGTTCATTTTTTAAAAATCTCAAATGGAATTAGTTCAGTGTTAGAATAATAATGTTGGAAACTAAATTTCTGGAATGTGGATTAAACTTTTACTTCTGGTGCTTGAACATGATTTTTTGAATGATTAACCATTCTATTGTTTAAAGTCAACTACTAAGATAAAATGCACATAGCAAACTAGTAGTAAATTTTTAAATTAAAAATGAATAATAATCAGTTACTTAGGAGATCATGTAAAGTTCAAGCATCTAACTGACAAATAGATCATAACAGTTTCAATTAATTGGTTCAATTAAATTTTTGAACTTAGCTCAAAAAGAAATCCTATATCTAGATTATCAGGAAGAAATGTGATATTGGGACATCTAAATGGCATATTGATAATAACAGTTTTTAATTGCTAAAACTGATATTTTATTATTATTTAGTTAACCAAGATTAAATAATTTCTTAATCCCAAATCCATCTTTTTATCACTACTTTAAACAAATTGCATGGGATAAATGTACTTACATTAATTTATCAAAAATATGTTCATTATATAAATATATTTCCAGCTAGGTTATATATATATAATCAAATAGTTCACAAGAGATTCAAACATTGAAAGTGACAGCTGAAATCATGATCCATGGACCTTGAGGTTCAGATTTCACTATTCTATTATTGCATCAATGCAGGGCACATTTTATTATTTGTCATGTATTTTCTTTTGCCTATGATTCTCATTCTCTATTATAGTGAACATCGTTGTGCGCTGCATGAAATCTTAGGAATGCATACACACTTTTTCTGGTAGTTATTAAATAAAAAAATTGCAATTACAAAAAATATTTTATTAAGTCACTGGCAGATAGATGACAATAGATTAATAGGGCGATTGTACACCTAATATAACCTTTTTTACTTTTATAAATTTCTGGATGATTTCAGCATATAGGATTCATAATTAAAAATATTTGCCAACAATTGTTCTTTAAAAAATGAAGTACAGTTTCCATATACATCCTGAATAAACTAATACTAGCTTTAGCTTAATTATTATTACGTCAGTAACAAGTAAAACATTTTTTCCTTATTAAAATATCTATAAAAAATTTATTGAGTTTTACAAATCGTATTATATTTGATATTAATCATATTTGTATATCATATAGTGTATACAATTTTAACAAGCTATAGACTAAAGTCTAAGCCATTAAAAAACAAATAACACCTAACTTTATTATTAATGAATTTTCATAAATTATCCTTACCTATAGTTATGTACATACATCCACAAAATAATAAAAATTACATAAATTTTATTAAGATAGAACAGCACTAAATAAGTAGTTTAATTTTTAAAACTGAAATACAAATTCAAGATTTACAGTTTTATATAATTTGAAATAAACTTTTTTTAAAAGGCTTTGGTTTGAAGATTTTAAGTCTTCAAAAATGTAGGATTCTTTATATTATTATAACTTTCTTAAATAAAGGAAAATCTCTCTGGAGTCTGGACATTCCTTGCTAATCTGCTTATCCTTAAAAGTTCCCATCCAGCAAACTTATGGAGGCACTGTACTGTTAAGACTAAAATGTTTTATCAACTCTCATCATTTAAAGCTTTTGATTTCTACTTGGACTTGCTGTCTGCACTACAAAAAAATCAAAGGGTTCCATAGTCTATCCCCCCTCCCCTAGCTGATGGAATCATATGTTCAAAAACTCTATTGATTGGCTGACAAAGACAAGTGATAAAGATTAAAGCTGTTTGTGGAGCAGCCAACAATGGATAAAACTGAGTTGTTGGCTTATACTACAAGTTATCTCAAATGGCTTGACATGAGATGCTATACACAAGAATAGAACATCAAAGGTCATGGATCAAAAACAGCACTTCTCACAATTTGAAGCCGAATACACTTAAGAAAAAAATAACAATAAGGCTATAAAATAAAAAATCATGATTCTATTAAAGCATATAAAAGTGTTTATGAAAAATAAAATAATTACAAAATAAACTATATAAATGTACAGCAACACACTCACATATATAATCAAACTTTTTGCACATTATTACAGTTCCTTTCTTCTAATACTTAAGAAACATTTATTTACAAAATGCAACATGTAAAAAAAAATTAAACGTTAAATACGAAAACAAAATCACTGATTATATATTTCTTGTAGACTGTTGAAACTTACTATATTATAAATTTAAGAAAATTTAAGGTTTTGAATTTAGGGCACTAAAAAAAAAACTCATCCATAAGATTTAACAATGAAATTATTAATTATGCATATTATTTACATAGTATTAAATGGATATTTAAATAAAAAATAGATCTCATCATAAAAGCATTTGCGTGGTAATTATCTACCTAAAACAAATAAGTCAAGCGTTAGTGGTCGAGTGGTTAGCAGAGCTGCCTTACAAGCAGTTGTCCCGCGGTTCGTTTCCCGGCCGCCGCTTTTACACATAAAAAAATAAAACACAAATAAATCGGATGTTTTTGTGCTAGTAAAATTTTAAAATTAATGTATTTTATTTACTTAAATTTTTATATAATTAATATTTTGAAAAATATACTCTTTTAATTAGCATATTATCTATTTTTTAACTTATAGTTTATCAAAATTTATTAATTTGCGTTTTTCTTTTTGCAGACTTCCCAATGAATGATTTTTAATTAATTAAAAGAATATGTAAACATTTCAACAAAAAAACATTTTGCTTCCTTTTTACAAACTTCCAATATCTTCAAAACACTCATTGCTACTGGATTCTTAAAATTTTTTTTAAACAGGCAAAACTCTCCATACAGTAGTGCCACCCTGTGCCAACCAGAGTAATCAATGGATGCCAGAAGGCTTGTGCAGAAAATCCCCATCTAGTGCCTACTCATACGATATCCCCAGACTAGTTTCTGGCTTGTGGTCTTCGTCAGTGAGGACTCTTAAATCTGAGAGCACTGCACCTAGATCTTAGGATATAATGCAACCCTCCAGCAGCCACCTTTTATCTCTACTTAACTACAAAACTATGAGAATGAAATTGAAAACACAATAATATTTTCAATCTAAGCTCAATAGCTTATATAGTCATATGGGTCTGAACTTAGTTCAGCACCCATACATTTTGGTGTCTTTGGCACACAGTGGCACTACTGTATGGAGAGTTTTGTTTGTTTAATAACAGTTATGTGCTAGCATAAAGATCGTGATCATGTGATGTTTAGTGGTTTAAATTTTTTTTAAATGCAAACATTAACAATATAAAACAAATATATAACAATTTAATGTAAAATTGCCAAATTTCCAACACTCACATGACATGTTTCATCCCAGATAAATATGTAGGCTAGAAATTTACATGTTTTTAGCCCAGATAAATATGTAAAAAATTATGAACTAAACAACTGGAGAGTACTGGATTACACAAATTGAATTTTGGGAAACTTTTATCTTTTCAGATGTTTCCATGTGATTAAAGTCTATGTGATTTAAACAAAAAGTTATAAAAATTAACAATAATATAATCATTCTAAACACTTTTCTTCTTCCTTTCCTTTTTTCTAGAGAATAAGATCTGATGAAGACTGCAAAGTACAGTTGAAACTGTAATAATAATAATAATAATAAAAAGTTTTTGCTGAAAAAAGTATAAGAAAAATTATTTGATTGCAATATTATACTTGTAAAGATTAATTTTAATACTATTATGAAAATAACAAAATAATAATACCATTTAAATAATTGCTATAGAGAAAGCCACCAAACTATTGCTGATAAAAGGAAGTGATAAACAACTTTAGATAAATAGTTGTGATATTTTACTAGCACAAAAAAAATAATTTCAAATTTAATCCAAAACCTAATTAAAAAAACAAAGAGTTTATATTACTACAATTAACAACTATTAAAAGTAAAATTACTTTTGCAAGTAACAAATAAAAAATTAAAACAAATTTCAAATTTTATTGAAATTATGTCTAGGTGCGTATCAAAAGTATGTAGCAGAATGCATTACTAAAATATATAAGAATGAATAAAAATGTGGTAGCATTTAGAGTTTATTAACAATATATATTTCTTTAAGATTCTATAGACTTTTACTAATTCTACAAATTTGTATTAATTATTTGACAAAACATACTTTAACTTTTGTTGTTTTACCACTTTCATTTTCAAGCCATCAGTGCAAATTATTTTATTTTTATCCCACTCTTATTTCACGAGTTCAAATGGTTGAACAAACCTGAACACCCCCCTTTTACTTGAAGACATGAGGACAAGTATGTTGCATTGTTTTTTTTCATTTAATATTATACCCATTTTATGTTCAGAAATCAACAACATAAAATAAATATTTCTCATGTAATTATTTTTCAAATTTAATACCTGCTAAATTCTAAATGTTGCTATCTTTTTCCATGTATTATGCCAACATATTTTTATTCATTCTTACATATTTTAGTCATCTATTCTGCTGTCATACTTTTGATAAGCACTTAAGCATACTTTTGATAATATGAAATTTGTTAAATTTTTTTTATTTGTTAATTGTAAAATTAATTTTAATTTTAATATTTTTCCAAATTCTAAATGCTGCCCTTTTATGTTTTTGTCACCACATTTTTACTCATTTGTATAAATTTTAATCATGTATTCTTCTGCCATTGTTTCAATAAGCATGTATACATACGTTCAATAAAATTTAAAATTTGCTTTAATTTTTTGTTTGTTAATTGTAAAATTAAGTTTAATATTTCATAATAAGTAGGAATTTAACCTCTTTATTTTTTTTGAACTTTTGATGAAATTTGAATTTTTTTTTGAGAAACAATTTTTTTGATTACTTTCTATGAAATATTTAAAATTTTGAATTTAATATTTGCTAATTGTAATAATATAACTTCATTGTTTTTTTTTAAACTTTTGTTAAAATTTGAATTTTTTTTTGCTCTGAACAAAATAGCCATAACAATTTACAGGTTCTTTTATGAAATATTTAAATTTGTTTATCACTTATTTTCTGTGAGAAGTGGTTTGGTAACTGCTTCTAGTGTCAAAAAGGGTCTTGCAGTACTTACTAAACAATATCTAAATAATTTACCATTTATTTATTTTTTCACTTTCTAGTTTGTAGTACTTAGCTTATTTAGTAATTACTTTTTGTGGTCTTATACAAGAGTCAGCACAAAGCTTTTTTCTTTCTCTCTTTTTATTGCAATAAAATCAACTAAAGTAAATGTTTTTTTAAAAATTTCTAGTTAAAGAGGTTTCAATTGTCTTGCATTGTTAGCCGAGAGGTATCGCAGCCACCATGCAAGCAAGTAGTTGGTTGCAGACAGTTGTGGGTTCGCGTCCCGGCCGATGCTATGACATATGAAAAAAAAAAAAGAGGTTTCAATTGTTATTTTCTAGGAAAAAAATTAAATCATGTTTCAAGAAGAGTAGTTGTCAAACTAAGAAAGATGATATAAAAGCATGGGGCTGAAGTCAATTGATATTATTAATTTTTAAACATTTACTGAGTTGTTTTTTGATTATATCTTTTACTATGCATCCATCTATTTATTTATAATTAAACTTTGTTATTATTTTAAAATGCAAGTAAGATTATACAATTTTCATTATTTAATTAACAAAGATGATTCATTTGTTAGTAAATATACAAAATAATTTCTTTCATTTCTTATAAAAACTTGTAATTATCTAACTTTTACAAAAAAAATTTAATCCAAGGGTTATTATAACCTATTTTTTCTTTAGAAAAATACAATATTAAACACAAGTGTAACTAAGATGAAAAACAAGCAACAGCATATTTCTACCTGGATGATGTACTGGGTTCACTCTGATTTTCCACAAGTAATGTTAGAAAGAATAAACTTTTAATATCAAAATCTCAGTGAATAAGTGGATCCATCTTATTCTTGATTCCTTAATATCATTATTATTTATTCATATCCTAGGGTGGAGTGGGAAAGAAGTGTTTGCTTCATTACTTACATACATTGAACTATGCTATTTTAATGCTTATATTTATTGATTTCTGTTTGATTATTAGAACAAGATGATTAAAAGTGAGATTCAGACTTCATCCTTATATATTGATTATTATTTTTTTTAACTATTAGACCATGTTTTCATCCCAAAGATATATTGAATTCACTTTTAATTTTTATCAGTGTTAATAACAACAAGTAAAAGATTAAAAAATAATTGGATCCCATCTATTCTTGATTCTTTCTCAATGAAATGTTATTTATTTACACCTTTTAGAAGAATGAATTACTTCAATAAGTATATATGTATAATTTTTAAATTATTTTTGCAAAATATTAAAACATCCAGGTAATATGCAAATTATTTCAGTAGAAGTATGTTTTGAATGAATATGAATATATTTTACACAAAAACCTTGATCAGCACAAAATATACAATCACAAATAAGGTATAACATAAATAAAACAAATAGGCATAATGAATAATTATTATTACCAAATTAGAATTGTAACTGTTCCATTTACAATTAGTTAAACATAAATCCAGTTCCTTAGTGTTTCAATTGATAACATTTTGATCTTGCAGAACTTAACTACACTTTTTTAAAATACATTATTGTATTTTAATCTCATTTGAACTGTCTTTTACAATGTATGATGTGAATATTTTAGCAGTATTCTATTAGTATCAAACAAAACCTTTTTAATTTTATAAATTATTACTACAAATACTAATGATATCAAATTTTTTCTTTGCCTTATTCTTTATTTTTGCTTTACATCTCATATAAATTTATTTTAATCTTAGTATATCAGTTTTCATTTTTCAATTGCATATTGTATGTTAAACTACTATTCACAATTCTAATTTTTTAAATATAGAGCTCATAATTTTATTCCTTCACACACTTTTCATTGCATATTTTTTGTTCTAATACATGTACAAACTACTCATATTAGCTTTTGATCATGATTTCGTACTGATGAAATGTGTTGTGAAGCAATAAAAAATTCTGATTTCACAGTTTTTTATCTTTTAAAAAATAGTATTACTATTATATGTTTTAAATTTGCATAGAATTACAATTTATTATTTCTCATTAGTAATAAAAACATTGAATATTAAAAAGCTTTTTTCTGTTCATTTCATGTTATTTTTTGAAACTTTTTTTGTATCTTTAATATATCTTTGATCAATTTACTATTTTCTACATATATTCATTAGTAATAAAATCCTGATTCCACCCTATTTCTTTTTGTGAGTGTAAATTATGTACAGAAATTCAACTTTCTGGTCATCATTAGGTAATTTCATTGATTACTCTGTCTTGCTTAGAGTGGCACTACTGTACAGAGAGAGTTTTGCCTATAATATATAAAATTCCTTGTATTTTTTTTAGATACTGATAATTAAAAAAATCAATAAGTCAATACTTTCAGTTGAAATATTTATAATAAACCTTTTCTGAAGATAAAATGATTCACATTTCCTATTTAATCCTCACTTTATTTAAAGTTTTTTTTTCTGGATTTGTGTTTTATTGAGGATACTGTCATAATAAAAATTTTGATTCTGTTTTTGGCAATATGTCTAAGATTAACTGTTTGAGACCATAAAGATGCCTTGGGATTTAAAGCACAAATAAGTTTATCTAAGAATTTGTAAAAAATGATCATTTTATTATTCAACACTGACCAGGACTATATATATAATTAACCCTTGTCTTCCGTTGATGTGCAATATATGAGAAATGTCCAAATAGTTAATTTTAATTTCAACTCAAAAATATTCACTCATATTACTCTACTCTTGTTTGGGTTGTTACTTTTTTCAGCTTTAATTTATCACCAATTCCATTTAAAAAATTAGAATTTATTTGTTATTAAACTTCATCAGCATATATAAAATTTAACTGGTAATAATATGGTTTGGATCTTTTGAATATTGAATTAAAATGAAATTCATCAAAGTTTTCTTTATGATCATAGTTTTGTCTCAAATAACAACTATGAACAAAATCCTACATATAAATATATACCTGTAACTACCCACAATTCAAAACAAATTCTAATCATTCTTAACATTAAAAGAAATTGGCATTTGTACTAAGTTGAGGGTAATTATGTATGTGTAATTATATGCAGAGATGTATTAGAAGTGGCTAGTGAGAGGACATTGTTAAATTTTTCAAAAATTTGCGAGTCCATTATTAAAAATTTGATTACAAATTTATAAAAATTTATATAAAAATATAAGTAAGGAATCACAGAATATGACAAATAATATGCAATGACATTATTAATATTTATTTATAAAAATAATTTAAAATTATGGTCAACTTTTAATAGTTGTTCTATGTTTTTATTGTGGTTGCATTTATCTATTTATACAAAATACTTTGGAACTTAAATATGTATAATACAGATTTGCAAAAGTTTTGACAATTATACACAATTATCTTAAGAGATATCAATTTAGATAGCAGTGTTTGGGTAGCAATTTAGGTAACAATAGCTGAGTATATGTTGCACTTGGCAGATGAGTTTAGAGTTTTTTGGGGATAATGCATGTTGTAAAATTACTAGTGTAGTGAGTTATTACCTATAAAATTGTAATAATATCATATACTTTTATTTATAGGTCAGATAAATTAAAACATCAAATTGTGAAATAACATTAAGCTATAAAAATTGTGGTTAAACAAGATTTACAGCTTAAAAATATAAGAACAATTAAGAACAAAGAGATGTACATAATATACAAATGTAATTACCTATTAAATATTATTGCTTTTATTGAACATAAAAGGAAATAAAGTTAATATAGACTGTATTACTTGTCATTATTACTATGGTTACATTATTCTATTTTGAAGTGTTTTAAAATTGTATATTTTATAACTTGAGAAAATTTGTGGAAAATATCTCATACCTTTGTTGTCGAATGGATTTTATAAAAAATTTGAAGTGATGTATAAAAATGTATTAAACATTTAAATAACATCTTGTGTAAGAATACATTTAAATATGGTATGTTAATTTTCAATAATATATTATTACTTAATTTTCAAAATATGTATTATTAATTATATTTAACAGACATGAGAAGACAATCGAATTTATTGTCACTTTTTGGAAAAGATAAAAAACCAAAATTGATTTTGATACAAACACTTCTATGGAAGAAGATATCAATGAAAGTATCAATGATGTATCAGAATTATTACAATCTGATGATACTGATATTTATATTTTAGAAGAATTACAAGATGAAAATAAAGAAGAAATTTTGCTGCCCAATTGCGGGAACTGTAAACAAACAAATTATTTCAAAACTTAATATATTTGGATAGAAATTAAAAATGATATATTTAGAATGTTTTGCCTGTTCAAAATTTAAAAACATGGGAGTTAAAAGTGTGAAAGATTGCAATTTATCAATAGAATGGGTTGAAAACAAAAGTAGAACCAAATGAAGCATCAAAAAATACAAGATCTCCATCTTCACATAAAAAAATTACATATTCATAATGAATTAATTTTGCATAACAAAATCATAAAACTTGATAATAAATCAATATTGCCTCAAATTATTAATAAATTAAATGAAAAAGATGTTTTAATAAGATCAAAAAATTTTAATACTCTTTATAATTTGTCAAAAAATAATCATCCAATATTTGATTTGCCTAATTTAATAGAATTGCAAATTAAAAATGGTCTTGATTTAGGAATGTCATTACATTCAAGGACAACAGCAACAGTGGAACATATTTCTAAATAAATAAAATTAAAAATAGTCTCTAAAATAATAGAAAACAAATACAAAATTAGCATTATAATAGATGAATCAATTATTCTGTCTAAACAAAGCATTTTGCTAATTTACTTAAAAATTAAATTTTCAATTATTCTATCTAAACAAAGCAACTTGATAATTTACTTAAAAATTGAATGCATCAAAACATGTTTGATTTTTGTAAATCTTGTAGAGTTAGAAAGTACTACTGCTGAATATATTGAAAAATGCATTATTTATTGCTTTACATGCATATGGATTTTTAGATAATTATATAAAAGAGTATCTTATTGCATTTTATTCTGATGGTGAATGCTGGGAAATAAATCAGGCATTGCAATTAAAACTTTTAGAAAATCTTCCAAATATTGTGATTTGGCACTGCTTAGTGCATCATGAACAATTAGTACTAGATAATGCAATAAAGGAAATTAAAAAAGAAGAATAAAGCATCTTTATATTTTTGCACTTCATTTATTAATATAGAGGCTTATCTAAACATGTTGGTTAGAAAAAATAAATATTTAACTTAAACATGCAATGTATCTAAATATGCTTCAATTTAATTTCTTATAATATTTGGCAAGCCTGAGAGTTTTCTCAGTTTAAACTGTTCACTTTCTCAGTTTTCTTTTAATAATCACCCTGATTGAATTACCTGTACAAGGGCACCACTAGGCAAAATGCCTAGCACTAGACAGATGATTTTTCTCAGGTAATAGTGCTTACTTATTTAGTTTGTAACATGGTTATTAAACCCAAAAAAACTGATAACAGACCAATACACTTTCATCACCAATTCTATAACCAGAATCTATTGATTGAAAATCACTAAAATGAATTTGGATAAATAGGCAGGAAAATTCTATTTAAGAATAATCTTTATTAAGCCTTTTGCAGTATGTGCACTCAATACATTTTCAGTCACAATCTTTAAATAGGCTTCCTAATTAGCTTTCTTTCCTATTTTCACTGCATAACTATGCATTGAATAACACTGACATTGTTTCTACTCTGAGGATATATACTCAGCAACCACCTACGGATTGGTGCAGGCCCAAGTTTACCATTGGAATCTCACCCAAATAGGATTGCTAATAATGAGCATATATATATTATTAAGCAGCTGATTATCATCTATGCCCAAAATCTCAACCTTAACTTTAAAATGTTATTCAATTTTAGTTAATGACAATAATAAGAACACAAATATGTTTGTGTTTTTTATGACTGCATTATTCCTTTACAGTTTCCTTTAAATCTGACTACTCCTCACTTTACTTAACATCAGTTTGAATTCAACCTCTTTTTTTGTAAGATACACATACCCACACTTGTATAATCATAAAGATTAGACAAAAAACATTTATCAAATATTTACTAAGGTTATAAATCTGAAGAATATGCATGTGAAAATGAAATGGTAGGGACCTTTATAGGTCTTAACCACAAGCTTATGCTTTGGAAAAAAAGATATTTAAGAACAAATCACACTCTACTGTTAAGAGGTTATACCTGAATCTATAGTTTATTACATATTTAACAGAGTCACTAATTAAATCTTGTGCACTAAATGTAATAAAGTTCAATGGTTTTAAGACAAGTTTGTATTTACCCATTTCCTTTATCATGATTACAAAGATGCTGAAGTTAGCATTGACCATCTGATTCAAATAAAAATATAAGTTATCATAATATCTCCATCATTCCTAGGTGTATCGATCCAGGTTTAAATTCATTTTTTCTTGTTTAGTTCTGGCAATAATTTGGCTGGTTCTTTTCTTTTACCATATTATGTTTTCAGTTAACTCATTGACCTCCACCATTCTGTGTATAATAGATTTCTAGCAGACATTCAGAAAAAGCTAGGGGAGAATCCCCTGGAAGAAATTTTAAATACTCTAGTCAGACAACATTTTAGTTTTCTTTTCTTAGCTGCTCTTCATGATTCTACTTCTTCTAGATTAATTTCTTCCAAAAAAAAAAAAGGAGTTTGTCCAATTTATAGTTTTTCTTATTTGATTTTATCTCAGTCATCTGCACTTTCAATTATTTTTCAATTTAATTTGGTTCCACACTTTCTGGCTGTTTTTCGAAATTGTCACAAATGAAAGTCTTTATTTGTGTCTCATGCTTTGGCTCATGGAATTTTAAAAAAAATATTTTTTTTTTTCTTTTGAAATGTCCTGCATGATTATGCAAAGATACAATAGTGATTCCTTTATAATTTTCTTTTTTATTATTATTAATTTTTTTTATCTACTTTAACTCCTAACAATAGACCTTGATTTACAAATCTTACTTCCTTTCTTTATTTCTCTTTTTTTTCTTTACAATTAGTAATTAAAAATACATAAATATATAAAAAACTGTGTAATTAAAGATAAAATATTTTGCAAGAACAATTATCAGATAAAAATAATAAATCAAACTTGAAAGCTTGATTCTATAAAAATATAAAATTTTATAAAAATGATTTTATACATTCTATACTTTTCAAATTTAATATCATTGAAACTGTAAAATAATAATCTTTTTACATATGAGATGGTGGAAAATACTATCTCATTACCTATCTCTTAGGAGAAACAAAAAAATAGTAAAAAAACTTAATTATTTTCCTCACCTTCTTTTCATTCTTACCCACCCAGCATCTGAAAGCATTAGGATCATTTTTTGAATAATTTGGTACCATCAATTCAAACAAAAAAAAATTATATTGGTGCGAACTCGGCTTACTGATAAGCTGGGTTTTTACAAAATCCAGACTAATCCTACCTCAAAGATTATTGGTTGTGATTATCTTTTCTTATTTCTTTGCTCTGCTCTGTTTTTAACCATTCTTTCATGTAACTCTTATCCTTCACTACATTGATCCTATCATGACAAATTGACACAGACATTTAGGCAATGAAGGCTCTATCTATCCATAATGTAAACATTCTGGTGTGTTACCTGTCAATTCATGATGTGTACAATTTATAATACTTTTTAGCTGGGGTAAAATAGTAAACTACTGCTTATGATTTTTTTTTCATATGCAAATAAAACAGGGTCTCTAACTCTCTCATAATTCTTTCACATGGATTGGACTGGGAGATTTAGATGGAGGTTAGAATATGATGAATATTTTCCTGATGCATACACTCATTTCATTCTTTAGAAATGAATGGTGTACCCTAATCACTTAAAAAAATCACCAGAAATTTTCCCTGTTGGACAAACTATTTCCCCTTTAATATGGTAATAAAGCTTTCTGCATTCACTTTTCATAAAGGATACACTTGTACTAAGTTCGAAAAAATATTGTACATTACCAATAAATATTGGTTTTGCCAAAACAATGGTAATGGATCATAAATATCTATGGCCAGTAACTCATTTGGATTATTGGGAACTGTAGAGGACAAAACCCAAAGTATAATTTTTATAGTCTAGGTTATTCCTTCAGCATTCTTGGCAAACTTGCAGGGTAAAAATAACAGAACAGTATACATTTGGCCAATAGTACCATCATTGCAATATTTTTTTCTATTTTATGTGGCTGTAATGTCCATATGATTGGTAATAGTAATTTATCAACCAGTTTTTCAAAACTCAGGGCACCATCACTATCCAGCATTATTTTTCTTCTTTTACATTATATGTTAACAAATCATTGGTTATTTTGTACCAGTACCTTTTTATAGAGAGAATTACCAGTTGACCAGAGACTGCAGCTTTATACCAATTTACCAGATCCTTACATTCAGGGTCTAATGCTTATAGAACCTTCAACCTCTTTCTATTTATTTCTACAGATGTATCAAGAGTTATGCACATATTAGTCAATTGAGCTCCTCTAGTGCCATGTTTTGCCCTTTGTTTTGAATCATGTTTTAGCTTAATATGTCTGGCACAATGTTATCTTTCCCTGCAATGGACAACACAGTAATGAATGTTTTTCAGGTATAACATCGATCTTTTGAGTCTGACATTAGTTAAATAGCATCTATTTATGCATTGTAAACTCTTATGATTAATGATTATTATAAATCTCTGACCCCAATAATAAGTATTGTTTGAGTTTACTAAATGTAAGAAATTACATATTCCTAAGAATGACCTATTTTTTTTTCTATTCTTAGGTTCAGAGAATCTAGCTATTGCCTCAATCTTTCCTGGATGAGGTCTCACCCCTTTGCACTGACAAGATGCCCCAGAAAAGTGAGTTCCTCTTGTAGTAGATTTATTTTTTTAAAACTGATGGTTATATTTTTTTCATGACATTCTTTTCCTTCAGCAAAATGGATAAAATTTTCCAGATGTTACATTTTTTGAAGATATCACCACATCATCCATGTAGTATATGATGAAGTCTTTTACTGTCTTGGACAAAATCTGGTTTAAACACTGCAGCAGTTCTTACCAATTATTCATAAAGCCCAAACAGAATCCATTGAAACATGTAAGTATATCCCTCATAGCAGAATGCACTATATTTTTGATGTTCTATATGGAGCAGCATCTCCCAATAGATAGAAATTAAATCAAAGGAAAAAAATATTTCTTTTCTTGAAATTTTATCAACAAATATGTTATTTGAAGGAGCATGTCATGGTCATGTATAGTGACAGCATTTAATTGATGCTTGTCTAGACACACTCTCATAGAGCCATCTTTTTTACAATCACTAGAGAGTTTATGAAGGAAGACTGCTGTTTCTTAATGATTCACATTTTTCCATCTGTTGTACCTGATTGCCTACCTTCTATATTTGATGGGAACCAGGTATGACCTGCACAGGTAATGGGTTTCATCTTTTAATTTTATCCAGTGTACATATCCTCCTATGATTCCTGGTTTTGTCACAAACACCTGCTTTTATTGCTGTAATACTCACCCCAGTTGTCTTTCCCATTTAGTACTGTTCCCTCTGTAACTAATTACTTTATTCCTTATCTCTTTATGCACATTATTTTCATTAATATAGGTTACATTATTATTATATTATCTTTTTATGTGGCTATGAAACAGAACTCTCTATTTTTACGGAATTATCACCATAATTTATTTTTGTCTGTGTTTGCTGCATAAAATCAGATCCAAGTATTACATCCTCTAACAACCCTGGCATTGATAATAATGTATGTTTTATTATTTTACCACCCATTTACATTTCCACACATAATTGTATAGGAGGGTCAATCTTTGCTTTTTCCTATTTGCCAAAGTAATCTCTGGCTTTTTTATCACTAAAACCCATATCTGATTTAATTTGATTTACCATTCCATTAGAAATTATTGAGACCTGACTCACTGAATCAAGCAGAGCCTAATTTTGATTCCCTGTACTTTTATTTAGATCACAGGGCAAGTCTGTTTAACCATACTGGGACTCCTTTACCTGCAATTCTGCCATAGGATATTCAACCAGGCTTTTCAATTTGGCCATTTGTTTCAGAAAAAAATGTCTATGACCTATTTCATTCTCTCTTTTATATTTTTCCCTTTATATGTCCCTTTGTATTTTTTTTGTTTTGCTATGCCCTAAAATGTATGCATCAATATCTTTATGTACTGCTTGAAGTTAACCAGACTTTTTTGTATGGTTCACCACCAATTTTGTCCTAGCACTTCTAAATAATTACTTTTATTTCCCTCCCCCCCCCCTACTTTGTATATCTGGAAACAATCCTTTAAGCTTTCTAAATATTCAAATTGGCTTTCTTCTCTATTTCCTCTAAACATTTTTATTTTAATTATGTCTTGCCTTTTCAGCTTCAAATCCCCCCCCCCTCCTTTGGAATTCTCTATCCCCCCCCCCATTTGCTCAACTCAAATGTCTAAATTTACTTTTCACTGACTCTCTCTTTGTGCTGATCTCTATGTTTACGCACCTACCATGTAGAGATGATATTTTTTTAAACTTCTCTGTGGTGGGTAAAGTTTTTCCATTTTCTCTTAACAATCACCCTAATTGAATAACCTATATAAGCACTCCACTAGGTTGACTGCTTAGCACTAGACCTAAATGATTCTTCTCAGATTGTAGTGTTTACTTATTTAGTTGTGACAGTTATTAAACCCAAAAGAACTGGTAAAAGACAAATACACTTTCATCACCATTTCTGTAACCAGAATCTATTGATTGAAAATAACTAAAATGAATTCAGATAAATATATGAAATTTTTTTTTAAAACAATAAACTTTATTAAGCTTTTCATAATATGCATATTCCATATGTATTCAGATAATATCTTTAAATTGGCTTTCTAATAATCTTTGTTTCTTATTCTCACTACATAACTATGGATTGAATAACAATGATATCTTGTTTCTACCCTGAGGATATATGCTCAACAATCTATGGATTGGTGCAGGACCAAGTTTATTACTGAAATCTCATCCAAACAAAATTACTAATAGCAAGAATATACATTAGTGAGTGGCTGATTATCACCTACACCCAAAATTTCTACCTTAACTTAAAAATGTTATTCAAATTAAACTAACAACAATAATATGATCACAAGTATCTGTGCCTTTACTTCTGCATTATCCCTTCACAGTTCTCTTTAAAACTGTCTATCCCTCACTTTAATTACCATTGGTCTGAATTCAAACTCCTTTCATATGATACATGTATCCACACTTATATAAACATAAAGTTTTACACAAAGAATATTAATAATAAAATGAAATGTTAACATGGCAATAATTCTAGCATCAACGATATAAACATTTAAGTGTATATCACACTATTGTTGAGAGGTTATAGCTGGGCCTATAGTTTGTTACATTTTAAACAGAACCATTAATGCATCTTGCACACTAAACATAATAAAGTTCAATGGTTTTAGACAACAGTTTATATTCATCCATTTCCTTTATCACACTTTCAAAAGATGCTGAAGTTGTCATCAACCATCTGATTCAAATTCAAATACAGTTATAAGAATGCCTCAATCATTCTCTAGTGTATCGATCGAGGTTTAAATTCATTTTTCTTGTTGAATTCTGGTGAAAATTTGACTGGTTCTTTTCTTTTATCATATTATGCCCTCAGCTAGCTCATTGACCTTCATCATTCTGTGTACAATAAATTTGTAGACGACATTCAGGAAAAGCATTAGGGAAAAATGAAAGATTTTGAAAATTCTAGCTGGCCAACATTTTAGCTTTTTTCTTCTTTTCTTAGCCACTTTTCATGACTCTACTTTCTCTAGATTAATTTCTTCCAAAAGAAATAAAACAAAAGGTGTTTGTCCAATTTATAGTTTTCTCTTTTTGATTTTTATCTCACTACCCTGCACTTTCAATTGTTTTTCCATTTAATTTGATTTCACACTTTCTAGTTATATTTGGAAATTGTCACAAATGAAAGTCCTTATTTTTTTGTCTCATACTTTGGTTCATGGAATTTAAAAAACAAGTTTTTTTTCTTTTGAAATGCTTTGCATGATTACTCAAAGATGTAATAGCAACTCCTTTATAATTTTCTTTTTTTTTTCATTATCAATTTTTTTTATCTACTTTAATACCCAACAATAGAGCTTGATTTACAAATCTTACTTCCTATCTTCATTTTATATTTATGTAATTTTAATTACTAATTTTTATCTGATAATTATTTCTTTGTGTAAAACTTTATGTTTGTATAAGTGTGGGTATAATATAAAGTTATCCTTAACTGATGTATAATAAAATGCTCATCTTTGCCGTATTCAAATCTTTTTACATCTGTTATATTTAATTTCTATTTATTAAAATAATATTGTTAAAATTTAAAATGACCAAGTTTCTTCATTTCTATGAATTATTAATATTAATGTATCAAACTTAATATCATTATTTGATGTGAGCAATTGGTGAAAACAATATATCAGTTACATAAGCTATGACAAATTTCTTCATGAAAAACAGGTAGCATGGTGAAAAATAGTGAAAGTATGGAAAGGCAAAACATTATTTACATTATGATGCTATACTTTTAAAGATGGTGCTCTCAATATATTAAAATCATCATTAACACATCATTCCTATGTTTCTACTGATTAATCAATTTCTATTTATCTGCAAATCCTCTTTTATTTTAGACAAAAAATCGAAGTTTGGTTATATATTATATATTTTTATTTGTCTGTTTAAAATATACCCCACATCATGTACTATTACAAATGGTGCAAACATTGTGAGAATTGAATATCCCTCACTATCCCTTTAACATTATATACTATTACAATATATTGAAAGAGAGGTGTATTCACTTTTCCATAAGGTATTAAATATTGATAGAAACCAGTTCATACCTTGAGTGAGAGTGACATTGTAAATGTTACCAAACTACCAATATGGAAATAAAGATTCAAGAATTGATATCACTATCTTACCTATAAGAGTGAAATTGATCATAAAATGCATGCATAGTGAGAGAAAGTGGTCTGATTTTCTGTATTATTGATAAATGTTTGGGAA
This sequence comes from Epiperipatus broadwayi, assembly GCA_028023455.1. NCBI lineage: Eukaryota > Metazoa > Onychophora > Udeonychophora > Euonychophora > Peripatidae > Epiperipatus > Epiperipatus broadwayi. The sequence goes on along the minus strand of JAQFVV010012948.1, from coordinate 264,310 downwards.
ATGCTGAAACTGAGATGAGATATTAACTGATAAAACATAATGTATATCTCTGTTAGATATAATCTCTAGATTAATAAATGATTATTAATAATTGTTTTTAACTGAAGTGATTGGTATCAAAATTGTAAGTGCAGAAAGTTTGATAAAATTTTAATTTAAAGTATAACACACACACAAAATTGTAAAATAAAAATATGGATCAAGCATTTAATATATTTCCAATTGGAAATTATTTTAAAAATATATTCCTTGTCATATAAGAAATTAATGTTTCTTAGCAAATGGTAAGTGCAATTAGATTAACAAAAATTCTTTAAAGTATAATTACCAGAAGTGAAATTAAATATTAAAGCTATTTAAATGCAAATCAAATAACTAGTGTTCTAAAATAATAATGCCACAAAATTGAGAAATTTGAATAATTCATATTTTAACAGGTATAAAAAAATTATTATGATTTTGATCATCTTACCTTAGTATACTTTTATCATTATAATAAAAAATATCTTTTTTTTTATTTTTGCAAAAATTGAAATGAAAATACTTTTAAAAATAGAAAAAGCAAAATTTCATTTTATATGTCATGATACACCCACCCATCCACACACGTAAAAATCAGATTTAATACCAATTTGAGTTGCAAAAAACTAACAGTACAATCAAATATTTTGTTCTTTATAGTATAAAAGTCTTTTATTTGTAAGTTTGCATGTTAAATGTATATTTTTATAGGAAGAAATGAAAAGAATCATATTCCAATCTTTTGTAAAAGAACTATATATACACTTATAAAGAGTGATAGCTATTCATCTGTCATATTTTGATCAGCCAATATAGTATTTATCTATTTAAGTAGAGTATATAATAAAGTCAGAAAAATGTTATGACTTTCAGTATTATACTTTTGGCAATACAGTAAATAATACAATCTCTTTTGCTATTTTTTTTTGGGAGTGGTATTAGATAAATTTACGTCCTGTAATGGGTGTTTAAAGTCTGTACAAATATATATACAAAACAGATGCAAAAAATCTGTTTTTTAAAGATGGAAAATAAAATTTATATTAAATTAAAAATTTGTATAAAAGTTAAAAAAGTAGATATATTTATATATAATGTCAGATCATTCTCCCAAACATTAAGTTTTTTCAGCTACACCCACTGTGAATAAACATAAAAGTCCGAAACTCAAGCCAATTTAAAAGATACCTCTTAAATTTTATGTTGCTAATAATGTGACATTTAAAAAAAAAGAATGAAATTTAAATGAGCAAATATCTTAAATTTCTCATAAACTAACATGTTTAATATATGTAGACAAACAAAGACTAAACAGTCATTTTAATGTTTGCAATCTTTCACAAATAAATATATAAAAAATAATCTCAGTGCATAACATTAGTTGGAACTTTGAATATAAAATGTCAAATTATTCACTTGAACATTAAGTTTTTTTCAACTACATCTCTTGTGAATAAATATAAAAATCTAAACCTCAAGCAGCCAGTACAGAAGATACCTCTTGAACTGTAGGCAGAAATGATAATAAATATTGAACCAAGGATTTATTCAAACAATGAGCATGATATTTAAATTAGCAATGATTTTAAATTGCTCAGAAACAAATATGTTTAATATAATATGTAAAAAAAAAAACTAAATATTAAACATCTTAATTTTTGCAATCTCCCAAACATAAATTTGTAAGGAATAATGCCAGTGCATTCTGCTAGTTGAAAATTCTAATACAAAATATCAAGTCATTCTCCCAAATGTTAAGTATTTTTCAACATTTAACATTATTTGCAGCATATAGTTCAAGAGGTATCTTTTGGACTGGTGATTAGACATTTAAACATTTATATTTATTCTTAGGAGATCTGAATATAAAATGTCAAATTGCTGTCCCAAATGATAATTTTTTCAGTTATGACCCCTGTGAATAAATACAAATGTCCAAATTTCAAGTAGTCAGTCCAAAAGATATCTCTTGAACTGTGTGCTGCAAATGATGTTAAATATATAAAAAACATCCCAATAACTTAGCATTTGGGAGAGTGATTTGACATTTTATATTAGAATTTCATTAGCAGTGTACACTGGGATTATTTCTTATATATTTATGTTTGGCAGAATGCAAAGATTAAAATTATGAATGCTTTGTCTTTCTTTGTATATATCTATTAAACATATTTGGGGAGAAATTTAACATCATTATTAATTTAAATGTCATTTTATTTTTTAATACAGATCACTCCTATAATTAGCAATATACCAATTACTTTAAAGATAAACATTACTGTTATACTTAGCATATTTATGCACATACTCAAAATAGATTTGAAATTAGCTTGTGATGCAGTTTCATTTTAAAAACTAATTTTCTTCTTGACATTTTTTCCAATTTTCATAAAAATACTCTAGATAATGAGAGAAATTAGTTTTTCAAAATCCCTAGTATATGATCTATTAGAAGTAATCGATTGTCTCTTAGCAACATCAAAAGCTGATAGTTACCTCTATTTACATGTATATAATATGTTCAATTCTATTACTTATTATAATAATAATCCATATAAATATTTAAGCCAACATATAGAACTTTATGGAGAAGTTTAAAATATCATTTGCAGAATATCAAGAAAGATGTTATTCTTTCACATTCTCACACCTATAAAAATAGTTTTCTGAGTTTAAATCCATATAAGAACTTCAGTTTGAAGTAAAACAAAAACTTCCATTTACTTCAACAAAAACACTAACAAAAGATCTATTATAGGTTAATGAAAAAACGTATAGCCTCAGGGATTGTCAATTAGTAGTAACTGTTAGTTTCTTAGCAACATCAAAAACTGACAGCTCTTCATTTCTATTATTTTATTATAATAACAATTCATGGTAATATTTAATTCAACACACACATATATATAAACTTTAAGTCAACTAATATTTCTACAGTGTAATTTTCATTACACCATTCCCAAGCAAGGATCCACATTTAATACCAGTTCCTATTTTGCATGTGAGTAGTATAGTGAAAATTATACTACAGATATATTATTCATTATGTTGATAAAATCTAGTCTAATGAATTAGTAATAATAATTTATTAATTTAAATTAAACATAGCTCAATGTATATGTAAACAAAAAAAGTAAATCACCCCCCCCCACCACCATACTATAAATTAAAATCACACTAAATGTTGAATAAATAGAATGGATTATCTATTCTTGGGTGCTCTGATATTAATAAGCAAATCTTTGTCATTATTTTTAGGAATTCAGAATAAGATTAATTTATCAGCCAGATGTAATATGGCACTTAAGTTCAAGTTTAATTTAAAGTTTACATAATAAATTTTATAAACTTGGGTTTTATTCTATTCTTGATCCTGTATTCAACATTTAGAGTGCTTTTAATTCATAGCCTGCGGTGAGAGTGATTTACTCCCTTTGAATATATATATATTGTGAGGATACATCAAACAGACCCCACAAAAATCACCACTCACATTCACCATAAAGACTGAATCTATCAACATAATCAAAAGCATATTATTGATTATAAGTTAATATGTTTGTATAAAATTGTCAGTTAAAATTATATTATTGACAATACTAATTTATATGTATACCAAATTCTTAAATTCAAGCAAGTAAAAATCTCAAAAAACAAAGGAGAGAAATCATTAATGTTAAATTGTTTATTTTTTTATTATTATTAATCCAGCATAAAATTATAAAAAGGTCAAAGTGATATTAACAATGAAAGCAAAGCACAAACTTGAAACTCATCATCTAAAAATAAAAACATAAGACAAGATAGAACCCTTTCATTGTTTTTAAGAAAAAAGAAAAGCAAATAAATTACTTTATCAAGAAAAGATACTTGATAAATTCTTAAAATCAATTTTATTTGTCATACTAACTATGCTTAATATTGAAGTTTATAAACCACTCTTATTGCAATTTGAGAAAGTTGATTAAAGGATGCACTTTAATTCTAGAAATCTTATTTTTAACACAAGTTATAAGCTAGAAAAGAACAAACCATGCATGACTAAGAAGTGATAAAACATCCTGGAAATGGAGCTGCTTGTTATACAGCCAAAAGTTTTTGATATAATTATCATTTCAAATTAATATCATGACAACCACGATAGTAAAAGATCTACAACATGCAACAATCAAGCAAAGAAATAATCTCAGCACAGGAAAGAACGTTTATAAAAGAGTTTGAGTCCACCAACATGAAGATCCAGATGGTGACCAAAGATTATCTGATGAACTACCATCCAGTTCATGCAAAGGAACTTTCCTAGGAGCAATTATACTTGCAAGTTTCCCAATGTGGATTACAAGACTTTGAATTATGACTAGACTACATTGGATTAACATTCCAAATTGTATAGATATATATATATATATATATATACAATTTGGATATGCATAATAAGCAAAATAATATATATATATATATATATATATATATAATTCTTATTTTGCTTATTAAATTGGTTTCTTTCTTTTGAAACAGAGTCAATCCATCCAACCGTCAATTATTCTAGAGGGAGGGAAGCCATCAATTCTATTTTTTTAAATTTTTTATTCAGTAATAAAATTTAGGCCAGACTCCCAACTTGCTTGCCAATGAGTACATCAGTCTACTGACTTAAAAGGTAAGACTTTCATCTTATTCAATGTTAAGCACTCACACTTTGATAGTTACAATATTTTATATGTTCAATGTTTGTGTCCAATTAACCTAATTATTGACTATGTGTTATTCAGAATGAATGACTAAACACTTGGATAATTGGTCTGTTCTATCATGGATTAGCATGATATCAGAACAAGAAGGGAATCAGAATTTATGAGCAACCTTCAACAAATTGTCAAATATAGATAGACAGATATAAAATTAGTGAGCAATTGATATTAGAAAATTTTAGTTAGCAAAGTTAATTGTTAAAATATAAGTGTCTTTTTTATATATTGTATTTGATGTAAAGTTGAAATTATTAAATTAGAATGGGGAATGACCATCCTTTGTAGGAATAAAAAGGTATGAGTTAATGAATAGTTGATGAATACAAATGAAGGATGATAATGCCCACACAATTATTAAATATTAGATACATACACTACTTTGTTATAAAAAATTGTGAACAGTAATCACCATCAAAATCAATTTGTTAAATATTAAATCAAATTAGCTGTTTGTTGTTTGATTTTTCTACTTTCCACCTAATCACACTTATGCATATCCAATGCACACATCAGATATAGAATAATTATATCTTGAAATAGAATAGATGTACATTCTTCCTGCATTTGAACTCTGTGGCATAATGAGGATCAAAAGTGGTGAAGTAAGGGAAGTTGTGCAAGTGAGTTCCCCATCCTATTCAATCATTAATCATCATTGAACCACTTTCTAAAACTTAGATAAATCATCAAATAACCAACTTGCCTTATCATGTGTAATGGCCTTCCATAAAGACCAAGTGGGTGACCATAATTACATATCTTTCATGAGGAGAATAGTCTGTCCCATTATAATATATACATATAAATAATATTATAATGGAAAGTAATAAGCTGTTAAATGCTCTACTTATTTGGACAAGCCAAATGTAATGACTATGTATACTGATCACCGTCAATAATAAATATAATAGTAAGTATAAGCTGATTACCAATAATATGTCCCATAAATTTAGATAACAAATTAATGATAAGTGGAAATGATGGTCTAATAAATACCCTAAAGATTTGAATAATCATAAATGCAATGGAAAATATTATAACAGAGCAGGGCTAGCTAGGTTGCAAGTGCCTCATATATTTGGGTAACCAAAATGCAACAGATAAAATTACAAACCAAATAATTTCCTCCAATTAAGTTCTATATATTTGGCAACTAAAATATAATACACTAAGTGCTGAACTTAGTCCAACAAAATGTAATCTAATATATAAATAGATAAGTTGAATAACAAATGGCTCTATGATGATTTAGATTTACATCTATAATTGATTCATAAAATTTGTAAGGCACCAATGAATCCATAAAACATATCTTTTGCTCAGCTAAAGAAAAAAAAGATAGAATTCAATAAATGATGATTTACTTGCTAATAAGGTATATGCGATATATAATTAACTGTCTTAATAATAAAAAAATAAATTGTGTAATAAAATAATTCTGTATAATAGAATGATTTGTGCAAGAGGTCAATCAACAGATATTTATATTAGCCATAAAGTATAAATTTATTAAAGCAAACATTAACTCATTTAAGTAGCTAAGACAACAATTTTAATTCAACAACTGAAATCTAACAACAGTCAAGGTATATTTATAATTTATCTCTAGCAGATTGCAGTTAGTAAATATGATCTTTAATTAAAATCTGTAACACATATAGTCATAAAAGAATTAGAGAGTCTCTCTCTCTCTTATATACAAAAATATAAAATGTAATGGAAAGTTTATTATTATATTCTTTTTTTGTATTACATCTTTCAAATCAAGTAATGCTTTATTATATTAGTTATTATATAATTTACACTAAATTATACAAAGTATTGGCTATGTTTTAAATTTAGATTTGCTTTCTAAAAAATATATTAATAATTGATTTAAGTCTGACTTATTTGAATTTTTTTTTACTATTTAAATGTATATTGAATGATAAAATAAGATTGCATTAATAATTAAAATTATTAATAAAGGAGATTTTTGATAGATATCTATCACTAATTACCATTAAACTCTTAATTATTATTAACAAGTGAAAGTTATCTGAGAAGATAATTTTAAAAAAAAATTGTCTATTAGCAGCATATAATTTCAGTTTAAGCTCCATTATCCCATGGCATTTTCTTAGACACTTCCATGATAGCAAACACAAATGTAGGGCTTTATAAACATTTTAATCATTAAATAATATCCAACTATTGCTTTTAACTATATTACAATACATGGCAAATCTAATGATTTGATAGATTCATAATGATTAGCATAGGATTTGTTATCCATTTCATTTTGTTCATAAGAATATTAAAAGAGGGAAGTTCATGTTCTTTCCTTCCCTATATGACATTCTACTCACAGTGCATTATTTCTTTGCTCTAAATCCAAAATATATTGGTAAAAATATATGAAAATAAAACTCAAATTTTAAAGATGAAAAAGTATGTGTATTCTTCTTGCTAATTTTGTTTCTGTCACCTAGTAACCAACAATAAGGCAGTTTTTTTATTATTATTAGCTCATGAACATGAGATTATCTTTCTTTAATTTTAATTTAATAAAAATATTTTATTTTCAAATTTTAATAAATGAATTGTTCACTCACTCTTGATTTACTGAAATTGTAAATGTATTTATTAAAACTAAGATTTGTTTTCTTTATTTATTCATTAATATCTAGTGATATACATACATATATAATATATAAAGATCCTGCTAATAGCTCCAAGCAAGCTTATTTATTTATTTTTTAATGATAAATGCTACAAAAGAAAGTACTAGAAGCCTTTATCTATGATGGTCCCCATTCCCAGACATGTTTTGAGCTTTGGCTATCTTCAGTGAGGAGCTAGTACATTAGATTCAAAATACTAACTCAGGCCAAGAATTTATCTAATTCTTAAATATTAAGAAAAAGATCGAAATCTTCAGACACCTACATGTCTTCAAATTCAGCTCTTTAATGAAAGAAACTATATGTTTAGAGCTATTAGCAGGTTCTTTATATAAGCTATATAAGTCATGTGACATGTGACTAATTTTTAAACACACACACACACACACATATATATATATATCAACTATAAGTGTCCAGTTAATTTCAAGTACAATACACTTTTATATTTTTATTTACTGTGTCAATGCTAAAAACTTAAAAATAACAGAGATAACATTTTTTTAATTGTAAAATGCTTTTATTGACCATACACTAAAAAGAAATAAAATAGTTGTTTCTTCAACCACAATTGGAGTTTTTATATTTAATTGATGATGATCATTACTTTAAAAGTTTAAAAAAAAACAACTTGTTTTTTAAAAGGTTTGGCACCTTTGAGTTTCATTAAAAATGAAACTCAAAAACAAATAAAATACTTTTGGGAGTACTTGTACTTTTAAATTATGAATCATTATCATTAAATTGGTTAATATAATTATATACTTGAATCATTTTTTATTTGATTTTTATTAACCATTCAACTTTCATATTTATTTAAAATTTACTGTTACATATTAACTGTTATACCTTAAATTAACAAACCATGACATCAATTTTAATAAAAGACATATTCTCACAAAAATTAAACAATGTGACCAGAGACTGCTAAAGGAAGCTATAGAGATTTTTTAAAAAAACCTAAGAGCATAAATGAAAAGTGTGAAGTGAAGAAAATTAACAATATTTGGAAGAAGCTATTGGAGGATAAAATATTTTTTAAAACTTCTCTACCAGTATAATTTAAAAATGAGAAGAAAGTAACAAAAGCAAAATAATGATCTTAAAACTTATCACACACATGATTTGAGAAAGAAGAAGCTCTGAGGAAAATACTTATTATTGTATTGAAATATCAGCTATTTAGATATTATATTTTTGATACATGGAAGCTCCCAGAAATATTACTATGAATCTCTCTATATATATATATTATAATTTTCTATGCTAAAAATTGAAATCATTATCATTAATTCAAAATATATAATAAAAGTAAAATTTTCACCACTAAAACAGGCTTTCAAAACAAAAACAATTAATTAATAAACATTTTACTAAACATATTATTAATAAAACACTAAATAGAGTCCTATGGTGTATAAATATGGTGTATAATCATATTACAGTTGTTGCTTTTTAAAAAAAGATGATTTAAGCATTTTATGGTTACTATTTGATATATAATGAGGTTTATATATTGTTGAACTGCAATTTATGAAATGTAAAATAAAGTGTGTATACAAATTAACCAGTTATGTCCTTGTAACTCTAATGCATGATAGTGTTACTTCTTAAGTAATATTAAATATTCTTTCTTATAAGACAAATAGTCATAACTATTATTAATAATAAGAAAGTGAAAATACTATAAGAGATCATCTAAATGATTTTTATTAATAGATGGAATAATCTTAAAACTTTAATTTAAAAATAAAATCATCAACTCTTGCAAAACTAATGTTATTTACAAATCAAATTCTTTAAAAAAAGATCCTGTGTTCAATGCCATAATTACAAATCAAGCAACATACTATATTTGACACAAGTCAATTGACAATATGAAAGATTGCTGATTTTTGTCATACACCTGTATAATATATAAATTCATGATGACGTGCTGTTTATAGAAATGTTACCAGAAAAACTAAAGAAAGATATATATATTTGAAAAGGTAAATAATTTTTTTTTTTATAGAAAGTGAGCTTGAATATCAAAAGTGCATTGGATTTGTATTGATAGAGGTGTAGCCATGATGGTAGAATTTCAAAATTTCTAAGATAATTAAGAAAGGTTTGTCCAAATGCAAGAGAGATTCATTGTATCAACCATAGAGAAATCCTAGAATTTAACATAAATTCCCACAATAGTTAATTATATAATACAAGACTTTTTTGAATTTTATGCTAAGAAATGGCTTCAATTATAAATCACCTTTATATTACACAAAAATGAAATGGGCATCCAATGGTAATGTTGAAAAAAAAAGTTTTAATATTAACAAATGAATTATGATTTTTTTTGGTAAAAATCCCACACTAGAATTTAATTTTTCTGGTCAAAAGTAAATGTATGTGTTTGCTTACCTGTTGTATTTTTTTAAAAAAAATGAATTAAATCTTTCTATGTGAAGAAAATGTATTAATATATTAACACCAAACACAAAATTGCAAACATTTCAAAATAGACTTTTTGCATTGTTAAAAAGTTTTAAGGATAGTGATACAGAAATGTTCTTTTTCTTTTTTCCATGAATTTCTTGAAAAAAATAACATTATGAGCAAAAAGTAAAAAAATAATAATTAACTACATTACTAATTTAAATGAAATAATATGATTGAATAAAAATGTCATTTATTCTATCCCTACAATTTAGCACTATTCTATGAGCATCTTAAAACACTAATTGACTTGAGAGTAGATTCAATTCTTGAATTGGAATCTTGTAATAATAATTTGTCAGAATTTTATATCAATCACAAAAAGAATATCCTTTAATGGCAAACACAGCCTTAAATGTTATGTTTCCATTAACATCTACATATCTTCAAAAAACTGCATTTTTATTGGTATTAAAAATAACATGTTATCAATGGAAACATTGAAAAAAATATAATTGCTGAGCTAAATATTTTATCCAATATTGATTTTTTATGTAGCAATGTTTAAACATGTCCATCACATTAAATTATTAACATCTCTTTCATATATTATTCGATTTTTGTTCAAATTATTATTAATGGGTTTTGTGTTTCATATGTCATGATCTTTGTAATATTGGTAATTCTTTAAATATTTTGTATTACAATAAAAATACAAATAAGAAAATTATTTAAATAAACTAAATATAAATACCATATAATTGTAAAATAATAACATATGCCTCTCTTAAATTTTTTTATGGGAATTGTGATTGTTTACAGATATTATAGGGAAGCATCTATATAAGTGAGTATGAGAAGCAATGTTTTATGTAATAAATAAAATAGTAATAATAAAAATTAAACCAATATTTTTTGTCAAAATGATTTTCTAGAGTTAAAAAAAAATCATACAAATGAATGTTTAGGAATGATTTAACATAAAAATAATTTACTTGATGAGAATTTAAGTGAATGCTGTAAATTGTAAATAAACAAACACTATGATGGTGTATCCTTTCCAGTTAGTGGTCAAATAAAAAATGTTAACTCCATAACTTATTTGATTTATTTTTGGAAAAATACTCATAAGGCATTAATCAGTTCAAGAAAATTATGAAACGATCTATCACATAGCTCTGAATATGCTTAAATTTTATAGTGAGGATACTTATTATTATAAATTGTCTAAAATGAAAGCAGAATGGTTTATTAATTATATAGTCCTTGCTAAATTTATAATCAAATCATCACTTGAGTGTGTGCAAATTATGAACTCATATAAATTGATCCCCACTTTGGACTAGCTTTATTGGATATGACTGAGCTATATATGGATCCATTTCATGCTCTCAAGGTATAGATATAGTACATAAAGCATTATTAAAATTCACCCTCAATTTGAATAAATTACTTTTATTATAGAGGCATTAAAGTGAATTGACAATGATATTATTGCTTTGTCCAACAATAAATTTTATAAAATAGAATATGGTTAGTCAATGGGATTACCAATTAGCAGGATAATTTGCAGTATCACCTTAACAAAATTTAAATATTCATGAATATGTATCCATTGAATATTAATCATCTATATCTGGTAGATAGATAATGACCTTATTTGTGCATCAGAGGAACACACCAATAATATATGCCATGAGTTTAACACAATGCTTATCCTTGGTATGGATCATTGAAGAAGAAGATTAATATAAAGACATTAAAGTTTTAGATCTTTAGATACAGGAAATGATAATCACGATTCTAGAATGATTGTCAAACCCTTCAACATTCAGGGATCAATCTACCCCATTCAAGCATGTTTGTATTGCACAAACTTGCAAGCTTTAAATGTTTTTTGTACAGAAACTTTAAGATTATGTAAATTTGAAGTGAAACATAAGGCCAATAATGAGGTTTATATTAAAGACTTGCTAAAGAAAGGCCACAGTTAACATTTTGATCAGAACACTTTAGAAATTCTATTCCCAAATAAACAAGATCCTCTCCAGATTCCAATAATACAAAATCACTGGATAAGTCTTTCTTTCATGCCCAGAATGTCATGTTGTGTATATAACATATGTTCTAATACTTTTGACAACAATTTTTTGATCCCTTCCAATCTAAATAAGTTTATAAAAAACACTAAAAGATAGGGGGCCTCCAAACCATGCTTTTTAGATTATTTATAGGATTGACTGCAACAGTTCTGCTTGCAATAATATTGTAAAGAGAGTAACATATCACAAATACCTCTACAACCACACAAAAATAATCCTAATGTTATGTCAGTATTTCTTGAGCATGGCCACAGTTTCACCTGCAAAATGTTAACATAGTATGTGCTGGACATGTTTATCAAAAGAGGAAGATTAAACAGGCATGGTTCATCACTAATATCTCCCACATGAATAACAAAAAGTCTCTTATAATGCTTTTCCCAAAAAGTGGAAAATGTAAATTTATAAATTTGCATAACATGTGCTACATTCTTATTATAAACTCATCATGTACTTTAGCTGCTGAGTTTGAGCACTGTAAATTTGAATGATCAGGCCAAAAGCATGCTCAACTATATATTGAAAGTTTAAAATAAAAGAATATTTTCTTTATGGGTGAGTAAAATTTTAATGATAGAATTGAAAAAATATTAATAAAAAAGAATCTTTACAATAAGCGTGACAATTTGTGAAATTCCATTATTTGTCATAAATGTTTTTAATGTATTTAAATTAAAAACAGTATTAGGATTTTTTGATTAAAACTCATTTGTTATCTATCTAAATCCATCTTAATGCTTTTATATAAATTCATGTTTTTAGTGTAATTATCACTTACAATATATACATATTTGTGATTCCAACTATTAGAACAAAGAGTACTATTTGGTGTTATATGCTCATTTTTTGAGTAATTAATAGTAAATTTCAGTTCCACTTCTCATATTTTTTAATAGAAGACAGCTAGAAAGATTTATAACAAATAAATTTGTTTTCAATTTTTATCACAGGATTCTGATTTGTTTTATTCTTTTCTGCTGATATTTATACAACAAATGTTTTATTTTTTTAAAATGCTTTTATTAAAGTTAGAAAATCTGTTTATTAGTTACTGCTAGAGGGCAGTAAAATATTTTTTCATTCAATTTAATAACATTTTTAAAACTTAAAATTGATATTTAATACATTCAAGTTCAATATAACTTGTTGAAATTTTGTACACTTGTTTAAAATGTCAATGAAAGGGATAGGACATCCTAATTTTTGAAATAGATGAACTTTTATTAGTGAAGGGGGAATCCAGAAATTAATTAAGTCAATCCCAATTTTTTATAACAAGGGACTGAATTAATTTCTGCCCCATCCCCATCCTCTTATTTCAAATTAAATCTAAAAACCCTAATCATGGTTGAAGAAACAATTAAGTGAAGTTCATTTACAATCTAGTATTGGTAAGCACTTTTTTTAAAAGATGAAAAAATTTCAATCAGTAAAAAATATTAAATACTTTTCACTTAAAAAGTATTTCATATTTTTAATCACTTATATACCTATATATTACTATGTACACATACTAAATATGATATATACATATGGGATTTACATTTTAACTTATAACAAAATTCTATTGATATATATATATATATATCAACTATAACTGTTCAATCAATTTAAAGTATGATATAATTTTAAATTTTCATTTACTGTGCCAAAAAATAATGGAGATACTTTTTTATATTAAAAGATTTTATTTGCCATGCACTAAAAAGTAAAAAAAAATGTTTCTTTAACCACAATTGGGGTATTTTGATTTAATTTGAAATAAAAGTATGGTGGCCTAAATATTAATTAGTCAATGCCTATTTTTATAACAAGGAATTGACTTAATTAATTATTGGACCCCATGCACTTATTTCAAGTTAAATCTAAAAACCCCAATTGTAGTTAAAGAAACAATTATTTTTTTTCTTTTTAATGCATGATCAATAAAAGTTTTTAATATAAAAAATATATTTTGTGTGCATTTTAAACTGGGAAAAATTATTTTTTCCTGTGCAATAACACTACATTAATAAGTTGTTTTTATTTATAAAATACTATTTATATTTAAACATTTCAATAGAACAGAATTTAGAATATGCATTTTTAATATTAAAAGATTTGATAAATTTAGGCTTTCAATTTTATTAAATACAAGGCATATTTTTATGCTATTGGTTTTATAATATACATTTATATAGATAATTTGAAGTTTCTATTTTATATTTCTTTATTATAATAGTTGCTTTCAAATTCATGATAACTGTTTTATAAGTTAAATATTTTAAATTTCTTATTGTGAAAAGTTTTTAAATGTTAAACTTCTGATATTATCACATATATTTCATACAGTCTCTCAATATTTTTATTATAAATAGTATATTAGGAATTCTATTTTATATTTCATATTTTAAAAGATTTTAAATTTTCTATTTTATATATGTTGGACGGTGCTCCTACAATAATACTGTTTAAAAAATACATTTTTAATACTATATTCATACAAAAAAGCATAATGAAAAGCTTACCCATATTTTTTTGAATATTCTATTAAAAAGTCATCAATTACTTCAATAGTTTCATTTCTTCATTCAAACTTGTCATTTCATACTATAACAACACTTAAATCAAATGATTTATTCATATTACTATAGTAAATTAAAGTATTTTTTATTTTTTTTATTTTAGTGCATCAATTGTAAGTGGTTATTAGATATAATCACACCCACAGACAGGTTTCTGGAGTCAGCCTCTATTATCTAATCAGAGTATTCTTGACATCCCATCTGTATTATTTTGTACATTTTTTTTCATACAATAATATTTAAAATCCATTCTTTGCCAATCCTTAAACAAATTATGCATCTGACAAATATTTTTCTCCTAGTTTTGCTTTTCTATAATGTAATACTCAAATTAATAGAATTATTTAACAACCAAATATATATTACACTCAATATTTTTTGGTCACACTTGTTATCTCATATAAATCAAGAGAATCAAGATAGCATAAAGCAAGATACACATATATGCCATAGATTTCATTAAAACGTTCTCTTTTTCTCAATATATTTAATCATTTCAAGGAGTTAAATCAAACTTTTAGGAACATGCTACTCAAAATATGAATGTAGGGCTGAATTATTAAAAAAATAAAAAAGTGATGTTAAATATATTTGTAAAAAACAAACAAACAAAAAACAAATAAGATACAACAGACTAATATAAATATATAATTTTAAAAATTGTAACAATGTTTTGTAATTTTATATATAATCTTCAATTATGTGCTTAAAAACGCGCTAGTAATTATAATTCGTTCATTAATTACTTTCATTAATTTTACCATTAAGTGTCAGAATAGTTGAATGTTATTTAAAATAAATATGAACTAATTATAATTAGAATAATTTTATCATACATAATACATTATTGAAGATTATTATATTTTATTTGCTGAATCATAAATCATTGATTATTAATTTTACTATATAAATATAATACGGTATATATGCTGATAAATATATAGATATATTAAAGTGAACAAAAGTCCTTATAGTGCTCATAACAAAGCATCGATCTTTTTACTCAAATTAATAATTAAGTACATTTAAAATGATGTCTTACATATGTTTCCTTTTGGTCTTAGGAGGATGTCAGCAATTGATTTTAATTTAGACTGAACTATAAACCAGACTCGGATTAATTAAAGATTTATTAAATACAACTAAGCATTAATGTTCTTGTGGTAGAGTAAATTTCTATTTATTTAAAACCTTATGATAAAATATAACTTTTAGTTAAATAACTATTGAAAAGTGTTTCGCGTTAAATGCTACTCATATCAAGTATCAGTCCTCTTTACTAATTAACAGTACATATAAAATGACCGTTTACATACATATACTCTCTGAGAATATTTGTGAAGATTTGATTACTTCAATGTTTACATTTGGCTAGTCATGCAGTATTTAATAATTTATTTAATATTCGGTTGAAAATTATTTTTCAGAAAAGTACGCTTCTCGAAAATAAAAAACCCAAATACATTTTAAAAATATTTACTCTCAGTTTTCATCAATAATACATAACTTACTGCACTAATTCTGAGAAGCAATCAAGAATATTGACCAGTATGCATCAATGTTAATATGCAGTTTATAATATTTTTTAAAGTACATAAGTGGATGCAGTTTTTTTTTTCTTAATCAACCCACCTTTAATGCTTTGAAACATTTTACTGCTTTTACACTTTAAGAAAATTTGTTATATCAAGTTGGAAAAACTTGTAAAAATTATGCATCAGTTTTATAAAATTCCAAATATGCCATATTATTGGTTTAAAGAATTTTTACAATTTAAATCCGAGTATAAAAATCTGGGTTCTATTACACAATTCATTGTTAAACAAAAAAAATAATAGTGCAACAATTTTATAGGCTCAGAGAAGTAAACTATATTTGTGCTATAATTAGAAATAAATTTTCTTACTGAGTATTTAATAATTATTTATTTCATATTCCTCAATCTGAAATCTTACACTGCTTATTCATTTCATTGTATCAGAAACTATTTTTATACACCAGAAAACATATGTCTTTCAAGATAAAACAATCCACATAGTAGTGAAGGTATTTGCTAGTTTACAACAAACATTTTTTTAAATGAGAAAAAAAAAGAAGAGGCAGAGAGCAAAAACAATTTTAGCTTGTATAAGTGAAAGAGAGCTGTTGTATCTGCCATTTTTGTCTTTATTGTATTTATGTAATAAAATATGTGATTTTGTTATTTATTTCAATAACAATCTAAAAATTATTTTCACAACTACACAGGCATTGATTTTGGAGGCCGCAGTAACTATCAGGTACAATTTATTATCAAATATCATATATTCTTATAAAATATATGCTATAACCAAAGTTGCTTAACATCAGTCAAGAGTCATGATATTAAAACTTTGTATCCAATATATGTAACAATATTTAAGAAAAAAGTTAATTTCTCTCAGATCAGCTGTGACCTGTGGAGAGTTATTTTTGAATTTTCTTAAATTTCACTGAACATAATGTATTCCTTTTTAAGAACATTCTCTTTTTTTCATATTTTTTTATCTACTCTCTTCCTTCTTCAATAATCCTTCTTTTTTCTTTTTTATGACCCCCTTTTTTTTTCCCCATGAAGTTTATTTATTTTCATAGATTAGTGAAAGCAATTGTCAAAAGAATATTTGTGCTGAGAAGCCACAAATACTCTTTTTTAAACTAGGTCTCTCTAAATCTCTCACTGTTCTCATAAGCTCTTTATTGTACTTTTTCTTATGCAGTCCTACTTTTTATTTTTTTATTTTATTTTATAAATATATAAAAAACGGTATGTGTATGTGCATAATTATTTAAATGTAGCTTCATAAAGCAGATGTCAAAATGCAATATTCTTCTGATTGGTGGTATTTTTAATTTGAATTAATTAAAACAAACCAAGAACTTCACTTTTTTATTCTCTGAATTTTCAATATGCTGATGAATGATACTTGTCAATTCAAAAGAATATCTAGACAGTATTTAATGTTTTGAATACAACATAAAAAGTTGGTTTAACAACTATGTTCAAAAACTTAAATCTTTTAGCAGCTAATGATGAAAAAAAATCCTCATCAACTTTTTAACTTTGATGATTAACAGCTTGAGATTGGTAATCAACTTAAATATGATGGGAGCTTTTCAAATAGAAAAATGTATGTAGATGTTGAAATGAATATAGGCTTCAAGTTATTGCTGCTACATTTAACAAATTAAAATATAGAGCATTTCTTCACAATGATAAAATTACAAAATAAATTAGTTGAATATAGAACTGATATTTTATTTAGTTTACTATATGAGAGTTCTGGAACCCTATTAATATAAGACAAAAACATTAGACAAATTTCGTTTAAGAATTCTAAAAGTATAATGTCATGGTTATGAGACAAATCTAAATTTTCTTCACTTGCTTGATGTAACTACAGTTGTAAAATCACATTTGCATTGGATTGAATATGTGAAATAAATAAATAACAGACTTTAAAAAAGTATTTTGTGGTAAAATTGGTCATGATTTAAGTGCAAGAAATAAAACTCTCTTTATATTATAAAAATTATTTCAATGACAGTCTAAAGAGTTGCAATATTGATTGCATTCATTGGGAAAATATGGCTAACAGAAAATAAAAATGGAGAGTTACAACTAAACATGGTTAGATGTCTTTTAGAAAAGAAAGTTTGCTGAAGTTAAGATAACATGAACAATAACAAACAGATTAGTAGATGTAGCTATGATTTTGCATAGTCAATATGAAATTCATCTGGTCTATTATTACTATTATTGTTTTTTTAAGGTTTTATCATTGTCTTTTGGAGTTGGAATTGTATATACTCATTTACAAGTAGTAGTTGCTGATGATATCATAATTATTAGAATCATTATTAGCACTCATTCATAATTGGACATGGTCATCTTGTCTACAGAAAATAAAAAATAATATAGATCATTATGTTTTATATCAAGGCAAAAAGAAAATGATTTATTAAAAATACAATATATAGTGTAAGAGTAAAAACTTTTAAAGTTTATAAAAAATAAAAAATAAATAGCATCAAGATTGTTGTGCAAGTAATTTCTTTTTTCTTTGATTGTCAGTTTGGAAATAATCGCACAAACTCCTAATCCATTGCCAAATTTATAGAATGACTTAATGCATTTAGGAACTCATGAAGGCGGCGAGGCCCTTTACCAAATTAAATTACTGAAGATAATGATGTTAAAAAAGAGAGTGAAAAAGCATGTAATATAAGTATGCATTATATATATATAAATGAGTATGTGTTTATTATTAGTGTCCTCTAATTTAAAATAATATCGTTATATCTAAAACTACCTAATTGCAATAACATCACTATTAAGCTAGAATAATTTAAGTAGATCATATCTCTGTAATAAAATTACAGTATTTTGCATTTTTATTATTACTTAAATACAAGTATAATTTATATACCGTATAATAAAGTATAATATATACATACTTTAAGCTAGATGTAATTAGAGGGGATTTAAATCCAGATTTTCACGCTCCCTTTAGTAATCAGCTATAACTTATGAAACCGATACACACGACTACATACATGTGAAAAAGATAAATGATCTCCAATATATGATCTTCAATAAATGATCTCCAATATATGAAAAGTGCTGGTTCAGCATGAAATACATATATTGGAGATCACTTATCTTTTTCACATGCATGTGGTTGTGTGTATCGGTTGCATATCCAAAAGAAGTGTGAAAATCTGGGTTTAAATCCCCTGTAATTACATTTTTATTATTATAAACTCTTTATTTATAATAAAAAATAATTAATTTATACATAAATAAACAAAGTTTTTTTTTTTGTCTCTTCACTTATTTCACACTATTTTTTAAAGTAAATTTTAATAATGCCAAAAATATCTGTTTGCTACGGAATTAAATTTTCTTATCCATTCTTATTTGTTCGGTGAATACCTGCTTTTGACATCTAAATGATTAACCAGCAATATGAACTTTTTTAACCATTCAGATTTTTCTGATAATAGCAGGAAAGATTTCAACCTGCTTCAATTTTTATATCCTGTAACATATATATAATTATTTTTTCAATTCTTTAATTTTTTCGTCAGTTTTTTAAACCTAATATTTATTTTGCAATTTTCCCAAAAACTCTCTCCCGATGAGAAAATGGTGATAATAAAAGACACCTTCTACTTTTAAAATGTAAAATCAAAATCATTACCAGTCTAAATATCAATTATTATTATTAATTTTACTGAAATGAAGCTTTAATGGCATTTATTTCTTAATCTCATTTTTTTTTATATAAGCCTCGTGTGTTGAAAATTTATTTTTTGCAAAAAATATTAAAAATAGGGCACCATAACAAATGATATTAAAAGTTAAGTTGACAAAAATAATAATATAAACATTTAATCTTTATAATATTTTTATAATTAAACACCCATGCATCATCATCAATAGCGATTCGCAAACGAGTTTGGACATTTCAATTTCAAGTGGAGAAAACAAAAAACAAAATAATAATAATAATAATACCCCAGAGAGAAGTTTTGCCACAATTATACAAAACAATCTGTAAATCACAAATATGTCCACATCCAATTCATGCTGGGTCATTTTTCTGTTTCTTTAATATTTTGTGATATTAACGTTTAACTTCTGCAGAAAAATTTTCTTTCTAAAATACTTTAATAATATCTAAATATAATTCCTCAATGGATTCTATTTTCTATCATATCTTTCTAATGAAAACAATCAATATTGCATAACTGATGTCTATCTTTATAACAAAAACTATGTCAAGTTCCCCATAAAACACTTTATTTAGGAAGTCTTGTATTGTTCTTTTGTTTGGCATGTCCAATCAAATGAAAATATGATTTTGCAATTGTGAATTCAATAGAATCACATCCAGTAAGTTGAAAAACCTATTGTTATGATTTATTTTGTCATAGTTTTTTTTTTTAATTTTATAGAGCTTCCTTAAAATTTTCTATTGCCTTTTTGTTAACCTATGCATAATTTACACACATGTATAATTTCTGATCTTCACTAATGAACCAAACATTGCTAATAAATACTTCAGCATCCTTTACTTATCAGATTGCTCAACCAATATAATCTAGCAAAGGCATATTAGAATATTTATTATCATTAACTAAAACTAACAATTACCTATAATATAAGAAATAAACTGTTTATATATATTAAACATTGATTTTTATCTTACATTTTTGCACTGTAAGAGTTTTATTAGATTAATTTCTAGAAGACAATAGAAAAGACAAAAAACAAAAACACTTTACTTGCATAAATAAAGCTATCATTTGCTTGAAAGTCTTCATTCTGATCATACCACTAACAAGTGGCTTTATGATTATATTGCCTTAAGTAAAATTAATTTTTCAATAATAAAACCACTTAGAAAGTTGTCAGTTTCAACATGGTGGTCAAGAGGTCAGCACAGCTGCCTTACAAGCAGTTGTCCCAGGTTAGCAGGTTCGCTTCCCGGCCGATGCTATGACACAAAAAAACAAAATATATCAATTAAATAAATATATTCTGATCAGATCATTGCTTCAAAGTTCCAACTTTTCATGCCTTACTGATAAGATAAATATAGAATTCATTTTATTTGTCATGTATGGTTTAGCATAATAGCAAAAATATTGCATAAAGTTTCTAGTTTGATCTCTTGCCAATAAATAAATAAATAAATAAAAACAAATTAATAGGTTGATTACAACTAATTATAATTAGCCTATCATCTTGGTTTTCAAAGATTGCTTTAATTCCTGACTCACTGATAATAAGACTATTATTATTATTATTCACCTGGCAATCATATTTTTAATTATATGTAAAAAAAGTTCATATGACAAGTTGCTTATTTTAACATTTTCAAATCACATAATAAGGATACATTAATAAATATTTTACATTCTTCATCAAATAAAATTATATATTTATAAAAATTGATATTCAATATCTGTTTGTTTTGCACATTTACAAATATCTATTCATACTGTAATTTAATATTCAAAAAGATGACATGTTGGGGGTAAATGTAAAAAGTTGGAAAATTTATGAATAGTGTATAAATATAAATATATGTTACATTTTATAAATATTATACATTGTTAACTCTGAGAAAAATATCAAATCAAAATTTTGTGATAATGACAATATAATCAGGCAAACTTAAAGAAATAGTGTTAGCGACATGCTGTTAATTACAAAGTGTTAAATATTTGTGATATCTTATCTGTCAATATTCCTGAACTTTGGCACAATTTATCAAGGGTCTGACCAATCAATTTTGGCATGTAAAGCAAGCCTAAAAATTTGACACTTTAAAATTATTGAAGAGGCTTATTGAAAATGATCTATTGAACAAAGAAATGGATCATAATAGAATATATATATATATTAAATAAAAGTAAATATATATCATATATATATTCAAATATAATAACTCATGAGACTAGTCATGCATCAACTTTTCAGAGTTAATTTAATGATCACCATTACACAAGTTTAATCTTTTAAATCTTATATTGTAACTAGTTGTATCTTCCTTAGCTACTATTCTTCAATTTATATTTCTTTTAGAAAACATATTGTAGTTTGCCTATGAATTGTTAAATCATTAGTATCTGAAAACTGTATTATTTCCATTTAATCAAGAATAAATTAAATATAAAGACATAGTATTAGAAACTCCAAACAACAAACCAAAAAGAAAAGAGAATGATTAATTATTTAAAATATAAGAATAACATAGCTATGAGTAAATGTGAAACTAGTCAAGGAATTGCATTATTTTCTCCCAATTAATTAGTCAAGTGATCAATTCTTTGTTGTTAATAAATGTATTAAGAAAGTCAAAACTGTCAATAATTCTATGACTTTACCAATTTATTACCATCTATATTATCTAAACAATTTTTTCTTTTTGTTAGGTATATATCAATTTTTTCATTAGTTCTTTAACTTTAATTTTTGGGGTTATAAGTGTGGTTACTTAAAGATGTTATTTTCCCACTACATTTTTATTCTAATGGTATTGTTACAATCATATTCCCATAATTTTAAAATCATAAAAGTAATGGGAAATTTCTATTGCTATAAACTTAAAGACCAAAGGAGAGAAGTGCTGTATTTGGAAACCCAGGTTTATTTATTTTAACAATATCAGTTCCAATTTGTCATTTTGTTACATTTATTTATTTATTATTTGGAAATAACTGCAAATATATTTTGTGAGATTCTACTGATATATTGGACTATTTCCATTATTAATATAATATTGAATGTCTTTATAAAAATTTGACTTTATTGAAATATTCCAAATATAAGAAACTGATAGTAATAGCATGCAGGTTAATACACACACTAATAGGTTAGTATATGCATATAGTAACCTGTGTGCTATCACTAAATAAAATTAAATTTTTCCAAAGATATTCAATACTTATATTAGATGATGGAAATACCATCATCACAAAAACATATTCAATGAGACTTTAAAATAATGTACATTAACAAAAAATTAAAATATTTATATTTAATATATTAAAAAGCTTAATACGACTAAATAATGTTGTCAAGAATAATGGGAAGTTTTAATTGTTTTATGTTTCTTTCAATTTTTTTGTAGTTACTCAGGAATTATATTATTTTAAGTAACATAAATTCTTATTGGTGGGAGATTGAATCTATTTCTATAGCCAGCCCAATTAATTAGTTCATAATTTAAATAGTATTTTTGTTATATATATTATCAGAAATATATATCATGTAGATTCTTATTAAGTTATAAAACCATGGACTATATGGAAATATTGATTTAGGCAGATAAAATACTTCAAAAATAATAATTATGTGACATTTTATTAAGAATTTCCAACCATGTTGCACAAAGTAAATTTATACTAGATAGTCAACATATAAATATGTCGACCAAACAAACTTGTAAAAGTTCATCAAATATTCTAAATGTTTATTCTGATGTAAAAAAAAACCAAGAATCTAAATTTATATTCTTTTTAAGCAAGATGATTAATAAATTCTTGTAAATAATCTTAATATAAATGTCTAAATTTGTTTATTTCCAAATACAAACAACTATTAGTAATAACACAGATTGGCAAGCAACACAGGTTATCATGTTTGATCCTTATACTAGCATTGACACTGGGCAGTTACAGCATAGGGTGACCAAACTGGTTCCATCAAAAATCAGGATGAACCGATCAATCATTTTTATGGGATTGCACCTATTTTTTATAAAACTTCATTCCTGTGTATATTCATCATTGAAAGTACACTTCCTCTTGGCACAGGGTCTATTGTTTAAGGTTATTAATTTTATCACTATAGAAAATTAATATCAACAAAGAACTAGTAAAATTACACTGTCCACAAAGCAGGTGCAAGCACAGTTCAAATTTTAGCCCACAAAAATCCAACTGCATATGCTCCAAGGTGAGACTGGATGTGAGAACATGTCTATCTTGAGAGCCCAGACATGCAATGGAATAGCAATCTTTGTTTTGGTGCTGAAATTTGTCTGGAGTTTTTATAATATTACTGGAGAGACTGAAATGGATAGAGAGGGCCAATAAACTATCATTTTTGCAATGAATTATTTATGTAAGACATATAATAATTATGAGTATTTAAAAATAGAAACATACAATGATCCCAAAAAGGCATTTTAAGGACACTGGGACATATAATCAAAAGTAGGGACATATCCTGAAAAAAATCAGGACATCTGGTCACCCTATTACAGCAACACCTGAAAAAGAGCAAAGAATAAAACCATTTAAAACATCGTGAAATCTATTAACCTATGTTGTCTTCTAACCTGTGTTATATACTAACTTGTGTGTTATTAAAACAGGGCAAACTCACTATATGTATTACCACTTACTGCAAGCTAGAGTAATCAATGGATGCCAGAAGGCTTGTGCATAAAATCTCCATCTAGCTTGCAGTGAGTGGCAATACATATAGTGAGTTTTGCCTGTTTTAATAACAGTTATAAGCAAGTATAAGAAATGCTGATCATGTGATGTTTATTGACTTGTGTGTTATTACTAAAAGTTGTTTGTATTTGAAAATAGTCCAATATAATATTACAACTAAAATACCATCATTACAAACCTTCAGGAAAACAAATGTCTAACAATAATAAATATAAGTAGCAAAGCTATTAAATAATTTCTTTAAAATTGTTTTTTCTATTTTAAAACATGGTATATATTGAATTGAAAGAGACTAGCATAATTTTTATATTTTGAAGGTTTAATTATTTTTGCATAATATTAAAAATAATAAGCATACTAAATTATAATAAAGATTAAAGAATAGTAATTCTGTATTTGGAGATCTAAATTTATATTTGAAACTAATAATATGATAAACTTGAAAAAGCATTAGGTTTAAACAAATTTCCAGCTAATTAGATTGAATTCTTCATTTGTTGTCATATCAAGTGTATGATTTATAAATTATTTGTATTGTTTACAGATAGACAGTTTCATAAAATTGTGAGTAGAAATTGTGTTACATGCATCATTCAATCACAAAACAATTATCAAGGTCTTACAAAACAACATTAATTATTTTGATTTTGAACGCAAAATACCAAGATTTTGTTAGTAACCATTTAATTTTATAATAAGAAAATCAGTGCTTACTTATTTCACCATTTGAGATTATCTAAAAAAATAAGACAACGTTAAATCTATAGAAATTTAATATTATGTATAAAATTTGGTGATGGTAAGTAATTTGATGAGAAACTTGAAAGTGTTTTTCATAATGCAATTTCCACACAATGTTTAATTTATAACAGTTTTAACTGGCTACCAGTTTTCTTCAGAGCTAAAAAAAGTAATTGTATTACAATTATCTATTGCATAAACATACAATGATTTTACTTACTATACATATATACATCCATATGTTTATCATTAATTATAAGAATTTTGAACAAATATCACATACAAACTTAACAAATTTCTTTAATTGAAAATTAAAAATGTTTATATCTACACATTCATATGCAAATATGTAAACCAAACATATATTTCAGTCTATATAAACCAAACATATATATCCATCAGTATTTATAGATGGATATACATAAGATTGGTTTACATGTTTGTTTATAAATATATAAATATTAAATATTTTTTGTTTTTTATTGATAAAATTTATTAAAAGTTTATATGACATATGTATAAAATATTTATAAATAATAATAAATACATGAGTGTATATATGCATAATAAATGAACTCATTACAATATTATGGAAGAGACAATTGTAATACAATTGTATTTTAGATCTGAATAAGAGTCATAGTCAATTGAAACTGCCATAAATTAAGTTAAATATTTTGAAAAATGCATTATAAAGAAGTTTTTTTTCCTGTTGTAAATAAAATTTGATGATAATTGGCATATAAGTATTTTTTAAAAATAAATCTTCAAATTTTGTTTGATAATGAAATTAGATCAGTTGATATGTTGATTGCTAAACATTTAGGCTTTTACACAGACATTCAGGTCTAGTTAATGATTTTAATTTTTAAAATGGGAAATGTGAATATACTTGAATCAAACTTCTGAAGATATCAACATAGACATATTTTTTCAGACTATTTACATGTCAAAGAGCTATGAAAATTTCTATAATAAATAAAATATGATAAGAATAATCTCAGGCTATGCATAAGACATAAAGGCAAATCAGCATCAAGGGAAGTATGACCCTCTCCTACAACAGTAACAGAAGCTACAATATATCACATAAACAATAAAAATTAATCAGGAAGCCAATTTCTTAACCAATACTAAGTGACTCACTAAATTTATAAACTAAAAAAAAATTTTTAACATCCATATATGATTTGAAAGAATTTTCAAAATTCACCCAACCTGAACTCAAGCTAGATTCAAATCCCAAATTATGAACATGGCAAGAAAATGCACTAATAATTGTTCTACAATGTTCTCCTTATTGACATAAATATAAGCATTTCAAAAGTCAATATTTATAAGCTTTAACATATTTTATTACCACTTGTAAAAAAAACAAATCTGCATATATTATCTCTGTTCAGTATAGATATGATTTTTGATGCTGAGCAGAAACTGATTATGAATCATAACTCAGAAACAGAATGATGTAAAATTATTTTGGCCAAGATTTTTATGTAAATATTTTCTTTGATAGCTGTAATATTAAACTGAGCAATTTAACACAACAGTAGAATGCAGACCCAAGAGCTAAAAATTTCTTAATTTATTCTTATCTTAATAGAATAAAAAAAAAGTCAGTTAATCAAATTGAGAGTGACAAATTCAAAAGCTAAAGGATTTTGAACTGAAAATCAACTATTTAAATGCTACATACACTCCTGAGAAACCAATCATTCAATTATTTTTTATTCAATAAAAATGCTATTCTCAGTATATTCATTGGGTACTTTAATATGAAAAGTCCTTCTAAGAAATTAATCAGGAGAACTTTTATAAGAGTTCTTCTTAAAATGAAATCCCAACACTAAAAATTATCTGTAAACAATTGTTTATTAGATTAAAAAATAACTTAGTTTTACTTCATGAATTTTTATATTCACCTGTCACTCTTAATTAGATCAAATAACATTTTTTTCATTTTATTCAGATAAGAATAAATGCAAATGAGTCAACATTGGTTAGAAACATATTTTTATCCAATATCTAGTAGCACATTTTCACAATAATTAATTAATTATCCAATACCAATGCCTTGCTTGGTTAGGTACAGTATTAGACTAGAGAATCTGGAGAGAAACTATGGACCATACCTCTGGTATTCAAACTTCTTATGAATTCCTAAGTGATAAGCCATTAGATTATTTATTTATTTATCTAATATTAATCACATATCATTTTCAAAGAAATTCATGTTATCATACATCTTTGCAAACTTGCTGTGAATTTTAATTATTAATTAATTGTATACCTATTTGTAAAGACCATTTTTATTTCATCAGTATATCATTAATATAGTGAATACTCATTATTTTCTAATCTCTAGTAATAAGGTAGGTATTAAGTTTTCTTTCAGTATTTATCTTTTATGATTTACTAATTTTACTCAGCATACTCATTGTCATAATCTTTTCAAATTTTACTAGATAAAAAAAAATTGCATTTGCTGAACAACCTCATACATTTTTTAACTTTAAAATTACATTTTTAGAAACACATTTCAGCCATAGAAGATAAAATCTTATTTTTCATTTTCTTTCTAAAATCACATCATAAACTTTCTTTACCAACATATATACAAATAAAATATCAGCTAATTAAAAACTATTGTAATAATATATTGTTACATATATAAATTATGTTAATTAAAAGGTAGATATAAAAAATACATTTTCTCAGAAAATATATATTTTACATGTTATTTATGAGAATCATTTTAATAGAATTAACCACTATGGTGAAGATGCATTGAAATAGCGTAAAAACTTTGAAAAACACGGATTAAAAAAAGTTTAAATTATTTTGTGATTTAATTTTTCTCTTGGTGTTCAGAGACATGAGGAAATACAATATAGAATTCTCCAGTAAAGAAAAAAATATTTACATACAGATAACTAAAAAATATATCTTTTAGATATATTATTTTTTCTTTTATTCTCCATTCATTTTCTTATAGCTTCATTAATATTCAGTCAATTATATTATTAAAGGTCCTAGTATTTTGAAACTCTCAAGTCAATGAACATTTCTATAAATTAGCTGTGATAATAATAATGTTTTTGAGCAACAATGTTTCCATCATGTCAAGCGTTGGTGGTCTAATGGTTGGTTAGCATAACTGCCTTCCAAGCAGCTGGCCCGGGTTCGCTTCCCGGTTAACGCTTTGACATATGAAATAAATGTTTCCATCATTTAATTATATATACACAATTCAGACTCCAATCTTTCCTTGTTTTCTAATAATTATATTTTTTGTTTCTAACTTTTTTTTTTTAGAAGTTAAAATGGCCATATCAATTTATAAGGGATTCTTATGATAATGATAAAGATAATGTGTGGATACATATTGAAATAATTTTCATAGTGTTTGTGTATTCCAGTATAAACAAAACATATATATTTGTGTATATGCTTATTTTATACATGTGAACCCAAAAGTAAATAGATATACATGTGTATGTCTTTGTATTTAAATATGCAAATTTTGTTTATGATTAAAATAATTTAAAGTTCAAATCAAATAAAAATTAATGCTCATCTTTTTAATTATATTTTAAGCAAATTGTTTAAAATATAATTTTTCTAAACAATTTAACAAAACCATCAATATTTATATTACCCTTTTACCCCACTAAGCAAAAGA
Source organism: Epiperipatus broadwayi (assembly GCA_028023455.1). Classification (NCBI taxonomy): domain Eukaryota; kingdom Metazoa; phylum Onychophora; class Udeonychophora; order Euonychophora; family Peripatidae; genus Epiperipatus; species Epiperipatus broadwayi. The sequence goes on along the minus strand of JAQFVV010012948.1, from coordinate 235,372 downwards.
AACTACTTTTAAGAAGCACTTAATGACTGGCTTTGATAGCAAAGTTTTCTGATCTTTTCTTTTTCTAACACAGACAAGATTACTCTACTAAAAGCAGTCATGTCCATCAAGGGTGGACTTGACCTTCTCTGATCTCTAACACTTTGAGCTGTCTAAGAAGTTGGAGAGTACACAATTCTGAGAGTTCAAAGAGAGGTTTTGTCGCCAGGCATTCTCAAGGACTGGACAAGTTTCTAAACCTTTTACAAAGTAAAAATCCAAGTGACCAACAACAAATAAATTAAGAGCTCTTTTCTGCTTTTAAGACTTTTATAGCAAACCCATCAATGCTGAATAAAGTTTGTGATAAAGAAAACAAATGAAAATGCAATATAGTACTTGGATTTTTTTTTTTTTCCCATTTATTTCTCTCCCTTTATTTATTTATTTATTTATTTTTTTTTTATAAATTTTGTTTCCAAACATTAAAAAATTTCCTTTGAAATTCATAATTTATTTTAAAATTGTCTCCATTTTATATATGCGCGCGCACACACACGATTTTTTTTATCTACTCGGAAATATTTTTCATTCATTATGCATTATTTATTTATATTTGATTAAGTATATATTTTATGCTAAATGATTTATTAATTTATATATTCTTTCACAATGTCCTTATTTTAATAACTATTATTGCTTTTCACTTTAAAATAATTCCATATCGCACTAATACGAATGAAAATATGACCATCTTTATCACTTAATAAATATATGTCTTTTTGATAGTTGCTATATCTATATTGTTTCTATACTTTTTAAAGTTTGGCTATCTTTCTAGACAATGTAATATATTAAAAAAAATATACAATTTAGTATCTATTTTATTTTCGTTGGCAGATACCAAAGCATGATTGTCCACCATTAGTCAATACGATAAAAATTTGTTTTATATCGAACTAAATAAGATTGTGCATATAATGTGTAAAATAATAAAATGGTAAATATATGTAACATTTGCGATTAAATCTTCTGAAGCAACTATTACTATTAATAAAAGATGATCCCCTTAACTACATTGTTAGACAATATTTGCTATAAAAGAATGATCATCTTTTAACACACAGGCAAAACTCTCCATGCAGTAGTGCAGTTATGAGCAAACATAAGAAATGGTCATCATGTGATGTTTGGTGGTTTAATACACTTCATGTTGTTATACAGAGATATAACTTACATAATTGTAGTTAGAAGAGTAAAATTAAATCATTTAAGAAATAAGTTGCAAATTAATTTTAAATCAATTCATATTTTGGTTAGTGAAACAAGGCAATTTGTTCCTATTTTAAAACTTTGCAAACCAAAATTCACATTATAAATAGGTAAAAATACATAAACATAGTGCTAAATATATGTAACATTCAAAAGTAAATCCTCTGAAGTACTTAATAATTAATCAACCTTTCCCTCTTTTTTTTTTTGGAAACATTGTTTGTTACATATACTTAACATATTTACCGAAATTTTTAAATGCAAAGTTTAAAAATAAGAAATTGCCCTGCTTTGCTAAGTAAAATATCATTTGATTGATCTGAAACTTGCTCTTGAAGCAAAATAGTATATAACAATATAAGATACAATAAAAATGGCTATTCTTTTATTGCAAATATTATCCAACATTATGATTAGAAGACTGATCAATTATTAAACATATTATTTGTTTCAGGAAATTTTCTCTAGAACATTTCAAATATTCTGTATGTAACTTATTTGTAGAAACAACATGCCTATGCATTTATTTAGAATTATTTGATTAGATTTAAATGTTATGATAAAAGTGTAGTATTATATAAAATCATGAAATCTGTAAAGATGAGATCAAAACTCTTACATTTTACCAGAATTTCAATTAAACTATCATCATCTGATCTGCAACAATGCAATATATCATTACTCTCTACTTTCTAGTTCTGATTTTTATTATAGTAATGTTAATCTGAAACCACACTTCAATTAAATAGAATAATAAATAAGGAATAAAACATGACTTACTTAATATATCCTATTAAATAAAATCTCTATGAAAAGTTGCTACTCTCCCACTATATGCCTCACTAGGTAGTACATAGAAAGAAAGACCTCAGATATGGTATAATCATGAAAATGATTTATCAATGGCTAAAAGAAGATAATTTTTCAGAAAAATTAAGTATTTCTTCAGGTTGGAGTTATACTTGAGGTCAATTACATCATCTTAGGAAAACTAATTTATTATAAGTCTAATGAATAGTATAAATTTGGATAAGATACTTGATAGTAGGGATAAAATTAAATCTGTGATTATGGAAATTTGGAATATTAACAGTTTGTATAAACCAGGGGAATTAAAAGGTTGTTCTTATATAAAGTGATATGATGTGAAGAAAAATCATGGTTGGGAGAACTGAACCTGTCAAGAAAAGTCATACTGTGTTGTATAGTGGTAATGACTCTTTAAGATATCTATCTAGAACTGATTTTGTCATCAACAATAAAATGCTGTACTATAATGAAAAATTTTAAGAAATGAATTAAAGAATAAAGATAGAAGCAATTTTTTAAAGATAATTATTATAAATACACCTGGGTCTCTTTTTACATAGACTTATTTAACACGATTTTGAAGTTACGTGATTCGTCTTTCACCGGAAGTCGAAGTCCGATAATGCGCTATTATTTTAAATAATAAATTTCGTGCACTTACGTTATATTGAAAGTAATAGCACATTATTGGAATTCGACTTTCATCTTAGTAATTTCAATATTTTCAGTGCTTTATAATAGTAAGATTTTATGCAATAATGAAATTAAAATCATGATTTCCACATTTTATGTATACACAAATTAAATTTTACAAGATTATAATGTAAATTTGTTTAAACATTGTGCATGTTAATTTTGCATTTTAAATCACATTCTGTTTTTGCTTTTTAAAAAAGAACATAATCAATTATTAATCATTTAGTGTCCACAAGTTTATTTTTAAAAAGATCAGTAATAGCAGTGGGCACAATTAAAAATTAAAATCTGATTTTTAATTGTAATTAACAATTTAAAAATCACTTGCGGGCGACTTGAAATTAATGTGATGTAAAACGAAATTTGATTTTTAAACAGAATTGAAAATTAAAGACAAAAATAAGAATTTAATTTTTAGTTGTTAGTTTTAATTAAATGTTTTCCAGCAGTGGTGAATAAATGTCTTTTTATTATCATAAGTCTAAGTTCATAAACAATTAATAAAATCATCATCGTCAACAGAAAACCATTAACACAACATGAGAGTGAACTTGGTGCTAGTTGTATTTCCTCTTGTGAAAATAATTGCTGAGATATTCTTGACTTTGTTTAAGCAGAAGCCAAATACATCACATCACATCATATCACATGAGAATCTGATTTTTTACTAGTTTGCAAACGAACATCTTTTTGGGAAAATAGCGATAATAATTAAAATGTGTATAAAAATTTTTAAATTACTGTACTGTAAATTATGCATAAAAATATATTATTTTGAATAAAATTAAATATTATAGTTAAAAAAAGTTTGTCTTGTATCATTTTTTTTCAAATTTAAAATTTTTTATTAGTCATATTTTATTTCCTTATTTTTTTTTTGCGCGAATTTTACGTTGGTGCTTTGCTTTTACGCGAATTTTGAAAAATCACAGACCACATTCCCTCTTTTTCAATGTAAGTTACGTCTATTTTTGCGCGATTTCGTTTGCGCGTGTTTTCTGAGGAACCTATCTATCGCGTAAAACGAGACCCAGGTGTATTGCATATAGAAAACAATAACAATTCAATTGAAGATTTTTTTACAGATATTTTAAAAGTTATATGATTTACTTCTTATAAATCATGGACAGATAATCTTTTGAGATTTTAATGCAAAAATTATTAGAAAACAAATTTTACATTAATTATTTGATGGTAATAGTATGCTTAGTGTCACAAGTCAAAATGTTTCTAGAATTATTAATTAAAATTTCTCAAAAAATCGGATCATTAAAAAAACTTTTATTCTTATTAAAACATATACAAACTTGAGCATTTCAAAATGAAAAATTTGATAATTAAATTGATGATGTCCTGATTGATAAAGTTGGTCATATATTGAGGATATCAAAAGCATGAGAGAGCCAACTATTTTGTAGAACATTAACTAATTACAAACAAATTTAAAATTAAAATATATAAAAAAAATAAATGCTGACACCCTAAAATATTCTATTAAGTTCTAACTCTTCAGCTATGAATATGAAGTTAAAAGACCTTGAAAGTGCTAAACCTGATATTTAATTTTGATATTTCTAACTTCACCAGTGAGCGTTCAAAGTCTGGTATAATTATTAGAAATAAATCATGCAAATTTATTCATAGACTTAGATGGTTTGTGAATAAGTTTACTTAGAATATTTAAATATAATATTTGAAAATTGGAAAATGTTTTCAGACTATACAACATAATCTCTCTTAGCAGTTATCTTAGTCTACAGTATTGTAACCTAGTGTAATCTTAAATAATCAATGGTCATCATTTAGTACAACTTATAAAAACCTTATTTTCAAACTGATTGGTTTTTGTTTTTGTCATAATTAGAAAAGACAAGAATTCAAAATGGGAACTAATGCACTTAATACATCTAGCAGGATACGGGTAGAAATCATTTACATGATTATTGAACTGGTTCTCCAAAATATATAAAAATGAGTTGATATCAAATCTTATACAGCTATGCAAGTGATATAGTCTAATTTTCAGATTATCTTGAGTAGTAAAAATTGGCTTCTAAATGCATAAATGTTTTAGTTTCAGCTTTGAATCCTAGTTTTCATTGACAACAGGAAAAAATAGAAAAGTCAATCTTGAAATAAAAATTTTATATCACTATACAATCTAGTATCTATTTGGTTACTCAAGCTTACAGAAATCTTTTATAACATATAACTACTAATAATAGGAAAATATTGGAATAGAAATCTCAGGCTGATGCAGCCAATATGAATGTAGATAGTTAATGGAATTGTATCAGGTATAACATCACAATAGCTGCTGAAGATATATTTTGTTATATTGATGAAGAATAATGTGATGTTAAAGTATAGAAATTAGTTACATCACATAATACAAAAATCATCAAGTAAAAATGTTTCAATTTTCACCACAGATAATGGAAGATGAGAACAATTATAAGATTGAAAAAAAAAATCAATAAGATTCTTAAAAAAAGAAAGAAAACAATTGTATAATTGAGTTCAGAGATTTCTCAAAAGGAGGAAAGTTTTGAGAATTAAAGATAAATATTTTAGCACACTCATTGTGGATGAGAATGACAAGCTTATAACAGAAAGGTATACCTAGCATATATTTAGAGGAAATATTATTTCTATCAATGAATTTGAAATACAGAACATTGAAGATTGGTGTATGGATTTCTTGTTATTGAAGATGTGACTCTGGAATAAGTAAAAAAATTACCAAGTTATAGGCAGTTATTCAATACTTTCAAAATCTAGAAGAAAAGTTTTTATAATTTGACTTGATAAGTGTAACACAATAAAATTTGCTTACAGAATAAACAGACATTTGATTTACCCAATTTATAAATGTTAACTTTATAATGTGCCTCAATTACATACAGTAATGAAGATTAAAAAATATGCTGAGGATATATTTAGGATATATTTAGCTGAATTAAAAGAAAAAAATCAAGTTTTAATCATATATTTGCATTGAAAATTTTATTTGAAGAAAATTGTCATTATGATAAATAAGTACATGCAATATTTATTAATTTTTCAATGGCTTCTAATGGGACCATGACAGAATTTAGTATTCTATGAAAGCTAATTAATTTAACAAATTTTTTTACAACTAATCAATATTAAAGTCAAAATCAGCAAACGGCATATATCAGACAATTTTAACACATACTCCGAGATTAATAAGAAAGATTGTTTATCACTGATTTTTTAAAATTTGTTATGAAAAAAATTGTTCACCAGATTAAACAACTTAATATTGAAATAAGATGATGATTTTCTTTTATTGAGATAAGAACAGAAATAAGATTGAAGATATTGCTCAGCATTAGATTCTTTCTTTGGAAAAAATTGGTTTAAAGTGAAAATAGATAAATTTATACATTTTGTGATTATCCTTCAACTTCAGCTCAGTATACATTTACAGATTTAATATAACATATTTGAAAGAGCAAATGAGTTTAATTACTATGTTTAATACAAAAAGTGTTATGAAAATCACAAACTAGTAGCAGAATTCAATAATTAAACAAAACTCTTCTAAGAATTATGAAAAATAAAGTAATTTCTAGGAGATCCAAGATACATATTAATACAATCAGTATTAATGTGTGAAACTGAGACTTAAAGTCACTGCCTAAGAAAAGGTGAGGAGAAAGGATATTTTAAAGACAGCATTGTTCAGAAATTTTGGTGCAATAAAAGCCATGTTGTCAGAAACTGGTTATCTTAAAAAATGTAGAGATGTATTTGGCTAAGACTAAGACCAGAAATCATGTTGTGAGATTACCTGAAAAAAATATTAAGGGTAATTATGAAAAAATTTCCTAAAAGAAATAAAGTAAAAAGACATCCAAAATTATGATTTTGTAATTGTCCAGCATTTTAAATGAAATGATAAATACAATTAAATTTATGAAGAAGAAAAAACCTTCAGGAAGTAATGGTATTATTACTAATATTTTAGAATTATCAAGTTAAAAAGTACAAAAATTGTTTCCAAAGTTATATATCACATGATAAAGATTTACCAGATGATTGAAATTTTGAAAAAGTAATATTGATATTTTAGAAAGATGATAAAGAAAATATTAGAAATTAGACACATATCAATTTTCTATTAGTTTTATACAAAGGGTGTATCAAGATAATTACAACTTGTCTACAGTGAACTTTGGATTTTAATTAATCAAAAAACACACTGGATTTAAATGGTTTTAGACAAGGGGATCACCTTTGTAAATACTTATAGAAAGGATTAATGAATATGAGTTATCATTATATTTTAGATTTGTAGATTATAAAAAATCATTTGATTCTTTAACCATTTCTATAGACATCAAATTATGGGATGATCAAGATAGTGAAATAGTTGTATTCTGAAAAAAATATATATATATAAAATAATGTTTATATTACATAATGCTAATAAAAAGATTAATATTGAAAAAAGTGCATGATAGTGTGATTCAATCTCTTTAAAAAATTTATAACAATTTTTTTTGTTAATATTGATTTAACTCATACTTAATTAATTAAATTAATTAAAAATCCAATAATAAATACTTTTATATAACAGACAATCACATGATATTTAAATTTAAAATTGGTTTGTTAGAGGTTAAATTTTTTATTTTCTCATCTTATTATTAAATTATAATTTTTGTCAGATTTTTTTGTAGTTTTAAAACCATATATTAATATAACTAAAAAGTAAAAAAGTAATATGTAAAAAAAATTAATAATGTTTTTATGTAAAGTAGAAAAATAACAAAGTAATTTGCCTCTCAGATAGTTTGTCATTCTTGGAAAATATCAGAAACCTTAAGAATCTACAATTATTATTGTCATTTCATAGAAGCATTTGAGGCTCAAATAAGTCACAAAAATCAAAATGGCCTCAAATGCTTTTATGAAATGACAATATTCCTGCAATTTCTAATTATTTTATAACAATTGTAGATTCTTAAGATTTTTGATATTTTCCAAGAATGTCAAATTAATTGAGAGATGAATTACTACATTATTTTTCTACTTTTTAGTCAGATATTTATATAAAATCATTATTTAAAAAAAATGTTTTTACATATTATTGTTTTTGAAACATATTTTGATAGATTTAACAAAACCTAACATTTTTTCATTCAAATTTGAAGAAAAATTCCAATAAAAAAGATTTTGTTGATTTTATAAAATTAATCTGTCATTCCCAACTGTCTACGATGAAAACATTTTTTGTTTGGATTATGATTCTATTTTTTCAATATATGCTAAGTTTAAATATGATTTTTTAGAACATATCAAACTTTGTTCAATTATTATATTCTGATATGAAATCACAGTTTAATACCAAAATTAACAGTAGAAAGCTTACAAAATGCTGACAAGGAAGAAAAATTAAATCTATCGTGGTGCAGAAAATAATGTTTGGTAATAAGAAAATAGCATGAAGGAAGAATATTATTACTTTAAATACTTTACTGAATAATATAAAAGAAAAAATGATAGGAATGTCATTTCTGGTGTGGTTTAAATGATTCTTGTTTTTGTAAGAAATTATATATAGGCCACAGGAGTTTGAGTTTAAAGAAAATAATAAAAAATCATAAATATAAATAATAAATATTTTACTTTTTGAATAACACATTCATAAAAAAAAAATAGATTGTATTTGAACAAGCCACAGTTGTTTTCTTTGACACCAATGAAAAAAGGGACAAATTAAAAAATCTCCTATAATAAAGATTGATGATCCTAAAAGTATTTACTAAAAATGTTCTTTTGATCTTAAAGGTAACTTGATAATGTAAATTGAATTTATGGTAAGTTAGGATTATATATATTTATTTTATGCTATTTGCACTTAAAAAAACTGCCTTGACAGACACATTATTGGTAGTGGATTTATAATTTTTCCTAGTAATTAATGGTTTAATTAATTGTATGACTGACCTACCTATCTACCTACCCACCTCACCCTCCCACCTACCTACCTACCTTCCTACCTGTCTGTATATCTATCTATCTATCTATCTATCTATCTATCTATCTATCTATCTATCTATCTATCTATCTATCTACCTACCTACCTACCTACCTACCTACCTACCTACCTACCTATCTATCTATCTATCTATCTATCTATCTATCTATCTATCTATCTATCTATCTATCTATCATCCATCCATCCATCCATCCACCCACCCACCCACCTACCTACCTACCCACCCACCTACCTACCTACCTATCCATACATCCATCCATCCACACCCACCCACCCACTCATTCACCCACCCACCTAACTATCCATCCATCCACCCACCCACCACTTATCTATCTATCTATCTATCTATCTATCTATCTATCTATCTATCTATCTATCTATCTATCTATCTATCTATCTATCCATCCACCCATCCACCCATCCACCCACCTACCTACCTACCCACCCACTTACCCACCTACCTACCTACCTATTCATCCATCAATCCATCCACACCCACTCACCCACCTACCTACCTACCTACCTACCTACTTATCAATCTATCTATCTACCTACCTACCCATCCATCCATCCACCCACCCACCCACCCACCTACCTACCTACCTACCTACCTACCTACCTACCTACCTACCTACCTACCTACCTACCTACCTATCTATCTATCTATCTATCTATCTATCTATCTATCTATCTATCTATCTATCTATCTATCTATCTATCTATCTATCTATCTATCTATCTATCTATCTATCTATCTATCTATCTATCTATCTATCTATCTATCTATCTATCTATCTATCTATCTATCTATCTATCTATCTATCTATCTATCTATCTATCTATCTATGTACAGATATGTACATAAAATAAAAATTCATATAACATTACATATATATAGTAATCTTTAGCTTTTCCCTAAAGCTAAATGCCAAGACATATCTTATGCAAAAATGTCTAAAAAAAAATTATATAGTCTAATCTTATAGTAAATAGATTTTGTTAATGCTCTGTAATACAATGAGTCTGCATATAAAAAGTATACTTAGTATACTTGAAAAATTTATAGCTGTGAAATAATTTTAGGCAGCCTGACTTATAATAATTTTAATCTTAAATAGTGCTTATCATGCCAAAGTATTTAAATCTTTAATAGTTGATAGATTAAAATAGTAAATAATGTATTTTATATTGTTGATTTATAACATAATTTAACCACTAAAATGTTTCAGATAGCTTATATTAATCTCAAGCTTAAAAACCAAGTTCAAACTTTATATTTATGTTTACAGATAATTAAATTAAATTCATAATATTCTAATTTTATCTTATGTTTGAGCACAGAATATTATAATTAAATATTTAGTAATTTATTCACAAAAAGTTATAAAAAAGTAATAATAACTAAATATAGGATTTAAAGTAGTAGATAAATGAATGCTTGAATGAATGGATAAATGTAATATTTAATTTTAATATTTATTTAGTTTAAAGTACTTATTAGATATCTAAATTTGAATGACAAGTTAAAATATATTCTGAGCAACTTTTTATAAGTTAAAATTAATAATAAATAAATATATTAAATATTAGGGTAATATCTTTATTTTAAAGCAATGTAAATTTTACTTATGTAATATATTGTAAATAATTATTGCAACAAGAAAATTTTTTTTTATTGTCTAGACAGGCAAATTAATTTATTTTAAAAACTAAATAATAATTATAACTTTGGTTAGCAACATTTTTCAGCTTCAGTAGAATTTGGATTCAAACCAATAAAGGAAAGGGTGTAAATTTAAATAACAATAATCAGTGTTTTAAATTTGCCTCCTGACTCAAGTATAGGTGAAATTGACATAAGCACACACACACACACACACACACTAAAGTCACTAAACTCTTCATTTTTGTTTACCCTCTTGAAATCATTTTATTGCATTTGTGTTTTAACTTCTGTTTTCATTTACAAGTATAATTTTATTTAATTTTTTTATTTTCTTAGCTTAAAATAATGTTAGGCTGAAGTTAAATTATCTAGGCACAATGTCTGAATTTAAACTTCAAGGACAATAAATCTTTATTGCAGCTAGCTTTATTGGTAAAATTAATTAATTATTACAATGTTTAAAATTTTAATATTTAAACTTCACACACTAGGACTTTTTCAAAAACATTATTATTGCCACTATGATGATATACAGACTGTGATTAACTTCAATGCCTATTTTCATATTTAAGTTTTTTATAAAATATTTAAAACTCTTCATAGCAATAACAATAATGTTTTTAAAAGTAATAAATAACTTTATCCTAGTTTTCCTGAAAGTACTCATTTCATATAAAATATTATTCAAAATTAATTTACCTCATGTAAAGAACTTTAAACTTCATATAACAATGACTTATTTTGTTATGATGAGGATATTATCAATTGTATATACAAAATTATCTTCATGTCTTTAAGAAAAAAAAATTAATTCTATTATGTTATATTACTTAATTGAATGATTATTTGTGCAGTTATTTTAATGAAACATTATTTGCTATTTTATAATAGCCCAAAACAATTTTTATTATGACTATTTCCACTCCAGAGAAAAGAAATCAGTTTCTTGGATCTGTGAAAGAGAAAAAATGGATATGTTTTAAAATGTTTAACAATGTTTTGAAGTATTTTAATAAATTATTCATATTGAAAATTAGAAATATTAAGTTGTTTGTAAAAAGTGATATTATATTCAAATTGCATTTCAATGAACTTTTCCTGATTTAAGTATGAAAGCCTGCATATGTTCTCTCTTTCTCAATTTTGTTATTAGAAACCACTGCTATAGTTTTAAAATGTAATATTAGAAAATATGTATTTCTCCTGATGAATACTGATCTTATTATTAATTAATAATTACCTTGAAGGAGTAAAATTTTAAATGCTTAAATAAAATACCAAAAACATTTTATTGCAATTTAATAAATTTTGTTTAATCCATGGAAAACTGTTCAATAAATGGCCACATTTACTTAGTTTTCTAGCATAATTTATTGAACTTTATTTAAGAATAACTGTGAAGCATTTTTATATTTTAATTATTATATTTATGCTGGATAGCTTTGCTGTCCACCAAACTTTTTTGCTTAATAGGCTGTTCCTGCTCAATGATTAAATAGTAGAAGAATCGAACTTTAATCTAATTTTATTTTGAAATGATAAAGGGTTATTCTTTTATTTATATTTCTTCTTAAAAGATCATTATTTTAAATGCATATTATCTTTTGTAATTTTATATGCTATTTTAGATATTATTTTGGTCAAAGTTCTCAGAATATCAGTGTATGATATTTGCATATTTTAAAATATCATGTGTTTGCCATTTATATAAATTATTTATTAATAAAAGATATATTATTATGCTGATGCAGTATAAATAAATGTATATTTATATTATTTATTTTATTGCTTGTTTATTGTCTAATTTTAACTAATCTATGTCTAGTATCAATTAATTATTTATCATTTTTCACATCCATTAGTTATAGTGTTTTTGCTTGGAGTCTGTGGCTTTATTTTCTCTCTTTATTTAGGAATGTTTATTTAGCCACTATTGTTAGAGATTATAGTGTGTATCTCTCTTATCATTTTTCTAGCTTATTTTAAAAGAGATAGTAGCATTAGACTTCTCTTATATTTATTGTCTCACTAGCACACACATTTTGGAGATTTTAGCTTAGACTCTCTAGTTTAAGGGAACTCTATTTAGTATTATTGTTTCTGATGTGCATTGTCATCATTCCTTGACTAATGACAAAGTCCTAAATCATTTTATTATTACTCTCAAAAGTGCACTTGAGCTATCTCAATAAAATAATTTCTTTATTGTTAAAAATGTATTTTGTAAAGCATGTGTAAAATTTTACCATAACTTTACCTGGCAATTATAGATGTTTTTATCAAGATATTTAGAAATACCATCCTTACCTCTTTTAGCATTCTTGGTGTATTTAGATGTAAATTGCAATATTGTTGATGTTTAGGTCATATATTTAAGCTTATCTGAGTTAGGACATAAACACAATATATAATTAACTTCAAAATTTTAAATTATATTTTAGCCATAAATAGACAATATATCGATCTCTTATTACTCCTTCATTGCTGGATTGATAAGCTTGTATTTTTAAATAATGTTAGTTATTCATAAAAATGGCAACTCATAAAGTGGATATTATCATTGTATGAATGCTTTAATACATGAGAACTTATTAGAATCTAAATTAACAGAAAGTTTTTTTTTGACCAACTAGATTATTTTTGCTTAATCAAATTTATTTTTCATAAATCCATTTGTAATTTTAACCTTCTGACGGATATTTTGAAATAAAGTAACATTTGTAAAAACCCTTGACTTTGTGGCTCTAAAAGATGTTATATTTGTGATTATTTGTTTTTCTGTGAAATAAATATTTGTCTTATTATTAAGAAATTTCTTATAATCATTTTTCCACATCATCCACTCATTAACCAGAAATCTAAATAATTGTAAGAGTATAATCATCTATCTTAAATGTTTTGTTGTAAAAGTACATGAACATTGAAATTAATATGAGTTACTTTATAGAATTATATTTAAGTATTAAAATTACATCTAAGAAAAATGTATTTTCCTTAATAAAAAATATCATTGCATATTATCTGAGATCACTTCAGTCAATTTAATTTACATATGTAAAAAATCACTTGTTTATTTATTTTATAAATATTTGTCATAAATATTAAACATATTTATTATTCCATAATAAATTTCGATTAAGTAGATTTATTCTATGGTATTTAGAATGGCTATAGAATCCCTTACTCCTCCTTAATATCTGAATGACTTCCTAGGAATTTATTATTTATCTTTTTCTAAATCAAGAGATCATGTTGTGTTTTATTTTAAAATAATAATATTCTTATTATAATTATAATAAGACATTAACTTAGAGGTAAGTGTATGGCTTAATTTTATTTACTAAGATTTCATTCTATGTTGAATAGATGTTAAGAATTAAGAACATATATTTTATGATTAAAATTAATCATATTACCTTGAGATACTCTAATTTGTTTTATAAACTACATTATTTAAATTATTTTTCTAAAAAATAAATTATTTTCAAAAGATGAATAAGATTTAAGAAAACACTTTCAGATGTTATGAAATTAAATATAGTGTTTCATCTGATCATAGCAATGAGATATTAAAAGACATTTAAGAAATGAGTAAGCAAGATGGTAGTGGTAGTACATATTGTCAGAAAAGATGTTTACATGTAATCTCAATTGCATATGCTTGAAATACTTAGAGTTTTGTATTTGTACTAGAGCGGGTCGAGAGTTCTCCTCTTAAGTTATTGATAATACTGCTTTGTATTTTAATGTAATTGCTTATCCCTATATTTTTTCTTATTGTGCATGGGAAACTTATACTGTATTTTATAAACCTGCTGAGCTTAGTTAACAACCTTATTATTTTTGGTTTATATACCCTGTTTAGCTTGTTATTATTTAACCATGACGTTTTCCTCTGTATATTCATAATCTCTTAGGTTACAATTTAGTATATTTAAATTGTTTAATTTATTTTCTTGGTTACAATATATATAGAGAGAGAGACTAATAAATTGATTTAAATATAATGATTAAAAGTAGAAATATTTTGTATTTGTACAATTCTCATTTATCTTTATTTGCAATCTTCAAACTTTTATTTTGTAGTTGATTATCGGGATGGTAGGTGGGGTAGGGCTGAAATGGGAATTTTTATTGTGAGTAAAGTTTTTCTACTAAAAAAAAATGAATGTAATTGTTTGTTTTTATAATTATAGTTTATAATTATTTCGAAATAAAAAAAATGTGTTAGATTTTACAGATGATTGTTTTTGCAGTTTATATATATATAGTTCATATATTTACACAAACAAAGACTTACCTCTCCAATTAAATACTTCAGACTTTTCCAAGGAATTGCTGGGTCATTATTATTATAAGCTTTAGTCAAATATGTATTAAGAATTTGCATGCATACTGTAAAATCAGATTCAGTAAAATCATAGCAAATATTCCAGCCAATCTTATCGTATTTGCGTCTTTCCTGAACAACAGCATGAAAAAAAGCTAAAGTATACACCAAAGCAGGAAATGCTTTGTGTGGACATCCATCCAGCATCTCTTGAGAGATTTTGTGGTAAGTACTTCTCAGATTCAATTTCAAGCCATTTGGAGGTTCTGTCACAACCTAAACACATCACATATATTAAAATGAAGTTTTTCATAAAAAGCAGATATAAAAGATATATTATCTATGTTCATATATATATATATGATTAACAGTGGCATTATACTAATGTTTTAACTGGAAATGGGAAAACAATATTATTTTTAAAAAAGAATTATAGGGCAATTAAACAATACATGTAACAAAATTTAAAGATTCAACCAATAAAAAGCAAGAATAAAAAATTCTTAAAATATAAATATGGGGGTGACAGTAAATAAAAAAATCAATATAAGACCAATAGTAACAATAAATGAAAAAACTTATATAAAATCAAAAGGGATGTATATTGATTTTGTCATTTAATGTCATTTCATTCCCACTTTTATTGCTTAACAATTTCTATTTTTATTTTTTTATCATTTGAGCCTTTAATCTTGTTATATGTGTTTACGCTTGCAGTGCCACTATGATGTATTTTTTCGAAATAATATTTTCATCCAGTTTATAGCAAATGCAATCCAACCAAAACATTGATAGTACCATCATATGCAAATGAATCTGAATGATAAACTTTATGTTAATTGCATTCCACACTCACAATTTATGTATAAATATATTACTTGGATTAAAATTAAAATTTCTAAATATTATTTGGCATCTCATTTTCAAAAATATAAATCTGTGCTTTGTTTAAATTGAATATTTTACTTATGATTTAATTATATATTAGTAGAATGATAAACATTTCAGCGACCAACTTTCACACACTATATATATATAACCATTAGAAACCAGTCAACACATAGACAGTTCCATATAAATAACAATCAACAAAGTCAAACTGGTGTCAAGGCAACCTCCTTTTAACAATATATATATATATATGTACAATTATCAATTATCTTTTTATACTCTATAGATAATATCAGTAGAGAAAACAATTAGAAAACTTATGTTTACTAAATATATTTGTATTTTGAGTGAATGTAAAGCAAGTGAATTATTTATTTATTAAAATTAAAAATAGAATGTTTTTATATCATATTGAATAATAACAAAGGACTTTATTAAGATTAAAAGAAGGAAACATTTCAAGCTTCAAGAGCTAACTTTAAAAGAGTGCATTATTGTTGTTACCAGGTAAAAGAAAAAGCTCAGCAAAAAAAAAAAACATATATACTTTATTTTCTTTGGAAAAATTTTGTTATATTTTACCTACTTTTCATCACAGGCCCATGGATTTGTGATAAAAAAATGTACTATGACTACAGATCATGTAGAAGGGAAAGAACATAAACTCTCCTCAGTTAATGTTTATAGGAATAAATAAAGTGGATAACAACAAATGCTATGCTGATTATCCAAAGCCATTGAACTTTTGGATTTGCCATGAATATAATTCAGTATTTATAAAAGGAGTTGAACAACATCTAATAATAACAAACCCTATTGAATTCTACATCTTTGTTATAAAGGAGTAGTTGGACATCATCTAATATAACAACACCAATTGATTTCTATATCTTAGTAATGTCAAAGAAGACTTCATGGAAGAATGGAACTGTAATCTCAATGTTAAATGTTGAACTTCAAAATGAACGCTAATAATAAATCTTTTCTAAAATTATCTACTCAAATAACTTTTACTTGTCTTTAACAACCAAAGAAATAACAGTAATACACTGATTAATATTTATCCAATTTTCTTTTTTTTTTTATTAATTTAAATAATTAATGCAGACCATATAAAACATAAGTTAATCATTGATATAGTTTTTAGAAAACAAATCAAAATTAAAAACATAATTAATATTTAAGATTTAGTTTAAATATATAAAATGATTATCATAATAAATGCATTACTTGATGTAAGATATAGGCAATATTTAAAAGAAATTTTTAAAAAAGTTTTATATTATGTGAAAGATTATGTATTTAACCCTTTTAAACACATGCATGTTAATGATGTTTAGATAAATTATGTTAGATTGCAATTGTTAAAATTAAAGTTGTGTTATTTATCTTAATAACTTCATTGAATTGACATTTATCTTAATGGACTTATATTTTATTTTTTAATTTAAGTATTATTTAATTTGCCTACTATACAAATTATTTGATTATTAAAATATTTAGTCATATATTCTATACTATACACTTATTAGAAAATAAACCTTTTATTTATTGAATATTATTTCCCTTGCCAAATAAAATATTTATAAATTCATTGGCACTTTATAAATTTAAGTCTATTATAATATAAGTTTAGATTATTATAAATCTATTTGTGGATCATCTTATTCAACTGTTTACTAGTTGGCTGCTCTAAGTACAGTTCTCAATCCATTACATTTTGGCTTCCCCAATATGTAGGCATTTAGAGAAACTGCTTTGCTTTTCATGACCATAATTATCCATATTGTTGATTGCTCAACAGGAATTGAGTGTTTAGCCATAATCTGTGAGAGATATAAAGTCATAAAATGATAAATATATATGATTAAAATATTTGCTTAATGATTACCATTAATATAAGCTATTTTGTGTATATTAGTGTTAGATTAAATTGATTAATGATTTGATAAATAATAATTTTAAATTTATAGCTGTGTTTGGTTGAATGTTCAGATTTAAAGTTGGTCATCAAATTGTTTTCTGAAAAATAGATGTAACAAAACATGAATTGATATGCAATAGAGCTATAAAATACTTTATAAAGTAAAGTACCAAATAATAAAACCTGGGCTTGCCAGATAATGAAAGTGAGGATTTATGCTTATGCATCTGAAAGCACCAAATATGTGCTATATATTAGTAAGATGCCAAAAGAATGTAAGCTCATTACTAATAAACATTATTAAAGTTTCTTCATGAAGCAATTATAAAATGAATAGTAAAATCTATATGAATTTATTGAATGTATTTGTCTCCTGGTTATTTTGGAAAATGGATGGTCAACATTGATGCTCGCTGTTTGAATTTATTTATATCATAATGCGAAGTCCTTTGAGCATAGGCATGAAATTTACACTATATTCATGAGATAAGTTGAAATTTAAAAATATATACATTAGTTTACAATAATAATATTGTGCATAGATAAATTAATCACTATTAAGAAATGATGTTTTTGTGGTACTTTATGTTGAGAGGGTTTCTTATATAAATTGAAATGTATATGAATAGAACTTTAATTAAATTATAAAGACTAACATATAAAGCATAATAGAGAGAAATAAGTTCTTTTCTTTCTAAAAGAAAATAATAAATATAAAATAAGTCATGGAGAGTGAGAAAAAATTAGGTATGTTAGGACAGGGAAGAGAAATTAATGAAGTCTCTGTCATATAAACCTATAATAGTGAGATGGTATTTTTCCATCTCTGTAAGGAAATGTATAACTTATTGGTTATAGTTTAATAATTTATTTTATATTAATTTATTTGTCTTATATTTATAATTTAATAAATTATTAAAGTGTATAATGTGTGTGCCTATTTTATATGTTAATAAAAAAAGAAAAAGAAAAAAAATGTCTTATTTTTCCTTATAATGAAGATTTAAGAGTTTCCAATTAATTATTCAAGCAGAAATATATTCAAATTATGAAAATTTGTGTATCAACAGTATGAAATCGCATGAATAGTTAAGATTTATGTGAAAGTCTGAGTTCAAACCCCCTATAAATTACATATTGGAGTGCAGGTATGAAAAAGCCTGTACTGTAGAAAAAAAATTATATATTAAAATCTATTTTGAAAGAAAAGGTGTGGAGAGGCAAAATCTAAATGTTAAATCAGGCTTTATTGTGAAATGTTAGTGCAATTATTTTTTTAATAGTGATATAATGTTATGAATTAGTCCTAATTGCATCTTAGTAAAGATTCACCTAAAATTGGGAGATAAAGGACAAAATATTTTTTTTTACTGTTTCTATTGTTTACTAACTCTAAAAATACCACAGAAGTGCAAATCTTATTTCAAAGAAACATCAAGGAAATTGGAGAGGGGTGCTAAAGAGAAAGAATACATAAAAATTCTAAAGAGTACATCTACAATGTTTTCTGGCAAGAGAAATCATACTTTTTCCTGAGAAGGCTTGCCTTCTTTCTGAGCCTGATGTCATTGTGGTAATTGATAAGCCCTGAAAATCCAGATACATGCAAGAAGCTCACAGGCCTATGCTTTAAATTTCTACATATGCAATCTGAACAAATGATAAAGACATCTGTAAGAGATTGTGATCTGGGCCAACTGAAGAATACTGGTTCAGCATGAAATGTGCATCATGGGACTTATTTATCTTTTTCAGATGCTTTTTGGTCATATGTTTCAGGATATTATAATAAAATAGACATTTGAAATATATAATATATATATGAAGTTAAGTATATCTAAAAAAATTGTATATATATTGTAACGGGCATATACGTATGTTACATTGTTTTTTATTAGTAAACATTAAAAAAATAAAAGTCCGCCAATAAAAACTTCTTTTTTTTTAAGTATTAAAAAAAAAAAAAAATCATCTTAAACTCGCATATATATAAAATCGCACAGATAAATAATTATTAAAATAAAACTTTATTAAAGAAAAAGTATTTTAAAACTAAATTTTCAGAAAAGATTTAGAGATAAAAATATATGTTTAAGTTTGAAAACAGATTAATTAATCTTTTGTAAAATGGAAATGATTATTTTAATTAGTAAACTAACCTTGGGCATCTAAAATGTATAAGCAATGGTCAGATAGGAAAACAATAGGAACAGAATGGCCAATGAAAGAAATGCATTGGGGAAATTGGACCTCAACGGAAGGATCATCATCAACGATGACGTAACGTCCATTGGATCCTAAAGTTATGTATAAAAAAAAAAAATTGGAAATAAAAAAGGATTTGTTTAATTAATTAGAAGAAGGATATGTGACTATATGTGTTAGTGCAGAGTTGAAGGAGAAGAGATTGAAAAGATGCACTCTTCAATCCCTTCAGTTATTAAAAAAGAGAAAAAAAAGAAATGAAACATCGCTTTTCTTATACTGAGGACAACAGGATCATCGGGGAATTTAATGTGGATTCCAAATGGCAAGCAACGGATAAAAGGAACGTTTTGAAATCGTAAGAACTTTTTGAACTCTCAGCTTTAAATATAAATAATTTATGAACATTTCTAAACAAAAGAACTCTAAATAGTAAACTTTTCAATATTTATAAATATAAGAATTTCCTATCTGACTAAAGTAGTTAAAATGTTATTTGATGTAATTCTTTTGTAAAATCATTTCCATTTATATTTTTTTTGTTCTTTAAGTTTTATTATGATTTCTGTTTTCTGATAAATTAAAATATATCAATGATAAACTTAAGTCAGGCGTGAATGGCTGTATAGATTTGTAAAGTTATATTAGGGGAGGGTAATCTTAAGTTATTCGTGTCGTTGTTGAATTGGGTCAATGGATTGGATATATTGATGTAGTTAGTAGATGTAATGCAAGATTCGCTATGGGCAGAATTGCTTGTGTATGCCGCACACTTCCTCTTGCCTAGGGAATGCGATCGTAAGTCAGCAAAATGATCGCAGTCCGTTTCTATGGAGTTTTTTTTATTGTTCTTCTCGTTAGATAGATGTAATATTCCTATCTAACGAGAGTCAATGTCTTATCTTAACCTATTTTGTGTTGCCATATTCATATTACATTGAATACATCGATATAACAGATGGATTGACGCCAGGTTGTCTGCTAACTTTTAGCCTAAGGTTAAATGGGGATAGAATGTTTTATCTTCGAATGCAAATCTATGTAGTCTATTCATACTCGAAACTCTAAATAAAGATGCATTAAATTTAAGTTGGGTATAAATGCTTGCATGGGTTCGTGACCGGTGGATGTTTTTGGTTTTTATATTCGATCAAAATATATATAGACATTCGGTAAATACTGATATCTTATGGTGAGTATCTAAAATGTATTTATTCGGATGTCTTTTAAGTTATTGGTGACAATTCAAGCATCTTATGGTGAATGCTATTGGGTTACTTATAAATTTCCCTCTGCAATTGATGGTACCAATGATTTTGTATTTTGATCGTTTATGTTTATTTTGAAATGTTTTTGACCGTGGAATCTATACTCAACATTTTAAAACAAATTTGTGCGAACTAATAATAGTACAAAATTTAAAATGTAAATTAAAAATCTAAAATAAAAGTAAAAATAATGATAAATGTTAAAGTAAACATATTAAAATAATAATGTTAAATCTTATATATATATGTGCGTAAATAAATTTTTGTATGTTAATTACTGGCAGTGGCTTATTTTATTTATTTTTTTTAATATTGAAATATAATTAGATAAGATATTATATTATTAAATCTCTGCTACTCCCTGAGCTAGTGACTTGGGCTAATGACCAGAATCAAAATTTAAAAAAAAAAAAAAAATTTTTTTTGACTTACGTATCTGCCTACTTTATAAATTTTTCTAGGTTCAAATACCTAGATGACGCCCTGTAGTGCAGATCACGTTAAACTCTCTTTCTCTGGATCATTACAATATACTTTTAAAATGCAATATGAGCTATGTATATCTTATTCACTTGAAAAAAGAAGTGAACTGGTTGTTCCAAAAAAATGCATCAAATGTGTAATAGAAGTTGGTCTGATGAATGTTTGTGACATGATTGAGCTAAAGTGAAAGATGCATAGAAATAAGTATAACTAACTGTTGGAAATATATATTTGTTAATACCTTAAGTGATCGTTGTAAAATGCCAATAGGAAATTTAGGAGTGGGATCAGTAGTAAGCCAAAGACGAAATTCTGGATGTGGTTTAACTATTTTTTCTAAAGCTTTTTCTAAATCTTTCAGCCATTCTACAAGTAAATGACAATTTTGCAGCATCAGCCAAAATCCTCTAAGTACAGACTGTTCTAGTAGTTGTAAAGCAATCTGTAAAAAAAAAACAAAAACAAAAAAAAACTATATAAATATTATGGATATTACAATGTAAAAAATTCATTAACTTATAACAAAACTTTAAACACAACGATAAAGTAGAATTCGTTCTCAAGAAAGAATTTTAATATATTGTAACTGGATCCCATACAACCCTTTTATTAATTTAGTTTTAACAATTTCCTGATGAGGATGTTGCAGAAAGGAACTATCAATTGGCATTCCCAAATGCAGATGTTAACCCCCCCTACAACAATATTTCCTGCACATCAGAGGATGTAACACCATAGAGGCTGGAAGCATCTAGACATTTCTATGTTTGGTTTTCCAAATGGCACCACTAGAGTTCCATCCCACTACAACCTGACTTACCTAGGTCTAGTTATGCCAGACATAGCTCAGGAGGCATGATATTCTCATGAACAAGTGCACTGAATGATGAGTGATGCAATAAAAACAAAATAGAATTGAACAACTGGATAACTAAATTTAATTTTAAATAACAATAATTTTATTTAATAACAGGTTTAAATAAATATCCATCAAGCAAAATATTTCATTGACAATCCCTGTATCTCTTAGGCCTACTTCCAATAACATTTTAGATGGCTTAAAGAATGTAATCTGTTGAGAGTATAATAAAGTCCTTCTCTCAAAATTTCTTCAACAGTTTATATCTTTTTTCATTCAATTAGTTTACAGAGAAGAGTGTAATATATTAAGCCAACAGAGAGAATAATGAAGACAACTAATAGCACTTAATTCAGAGTTCCACTTAAATTTTGATTTATAGTATTTTAGATAGTAGTCACATATAATGTGGTTTAATTATTCTTGTATGTATATATCCTTTACAGGTATAATAATGGATATAACTAATAGCATTGTATTTAATTTAGAGTTTTACTTAATTCACAGTTTATTTACAGTCCATTGTGCATCTTGGTATATATCCAATAATAGGGCAATATGAATTAAAGTATGTGAGTTCTTTAACAATTTATATTTTACACCTAATTCAAAGTTCCAGTTCATTTTAAGTTAGTTAATCTATCATAAATATTATTGTTTGGTCTGCCACAGATGTATGTTTCCAAATATGAGTTGATCTGCAGTTTCATTTATACTTTATCAATAATAAACAATTTTCATAATTTTAGTCTCATTTATAATTTTCCAGTAACAAATGTATTTTCACACAGCTACATTTATTCATAATTTTAATTTCATTTATAATTTTCAAATAACGAACGTATTTTCAGGCAGCTACATTTATTCATAATTTTTACTTTATTTATAATAAAAATGTTTTGTTTATCTTTTAAAAACACATATAATTTTAGTTTAAGAAAGACGTTTTGTCTTGTCTTCTATAAATGCATATAGTATTGAATATTTTATAAAATCATTACCTTCATTTATCCAGTTTGTTTCTTCATATCTGTGATGTCACTGCCTTCAAAAGGGGCATCATATTTCAGCTGAATGGCATTATTTCTTTTCTATGATATTTATCCAGGCCAATCTTGGAGAACCATGGCTTAGAATGAAGAGAAAAGCTGTTACTGTTTACCCTTCCATCGCTATGGTTTCCTTAATAATGTTTTCTTTTTCCATCATTAATAAAGGTTCTTTAACTGCTCTTAATATCTTTTTAAAATTGAAATCTTTTTTTTTTTCAAAATTCTTCTTTAACAGCTACTTGAAAAATATCTCTTTGAAAAAAATGACTATTTGATCTTTTAAAAATCTCTTTGAAAAAACTTTTTAAAAATCTGCTGTGAACTTGCAACTTGACTATATATATCTGATTCTTGGATTGATTAAACAGTTCAGCCCATGTATCCTAGTCCTCCCACAGCTCTCATTTAAGTCCAATTGCCTTTCTCTTCATAATGATTGGATAATCTACTTTTTTAGTGGGATAGATAAGAAAGCATGAAGATTAAGCCATGTTTTTCAATTTATTAAGACTGCCTCAAGCTGTTATCACACTTTATTTGAAAACATTGTTCCAAAAATTAAAAATGTAATCTTTTTAATAAATGCCAGTTTTAAATAAATACGAGTGATATATTTAAATTATATTGCAATTTAAAAGTATAAAATCAATAATGATTTATCTTTATTATTTACTTTTCTCAATTATAGAAAATAATGATTTTCTTGTAACATCATAAACTAAACTTTTTATACATCTGCTGTTTTTAAGGTGGGAGGGTAACTAGCTCTTAGAATAAATACACACATGAAACAGCATTCTTGTTTCAATATATATATGTTAATGAAATAAAGTCATACATCATGTGACTTATTTAGCTTGTATTTACAAATGTAATATAAAGAGCTATTAGTATGCTCTTTATATATATATATTGTAAGGAGATGGGGGAGATGAAAATGGTCATCCCTAGTATCATGGCAAATCATCATCAACCCCAGACAATTTAAATAAAATATCAAATTAATTATTAAAAAAATGTGTAATAACCAAAATATACAAGTAATTTTATCTATTAAAGAGAGCACAAGATCATAATATCTCTGAGAGATCAGCCAGCCATTCCTCAGAGTAACTAAAATTATAATTATAAATCCACCAGCATTAAAATAAGTATAAATAATACTCATTATTATGAGTGATTATAAAATAAATCAACAATCACTCTTGTGGCTGGATTTGAACAATACAAAATAAAAACCAACAGACAATCTGGTGACTGTATTTGAAATGAGTCTTCTGTAGACCAGGCTAACTATTGAGCCTTTGCCAGTTGAGGCAATTATCTAAACATAATTTGGATGCAGAAACTGAGAGCTCCTCCATCTGGTTACATAATAGTAAAACAATAACGCTAGAATTTTAAAACATGCTGATCATCATCAATGCTCTGGCCTCTTACTACCACTAATGCCCTAGCCAATTACAAACTTCATTTCTAAGACTAAACTAATGTAAAATGCAGTGCATGGGCTTTAAAGAATATAATCCTCATGCCAATCCAGAATCATCATCATCATATGAATTCCCAAGCACTAAATATACATTCTCTTTAATATATCAGCCCATTATGCACAAATCTAGATCAGAAAAGCACAAGATCAAGTACTGTATTGTGACCAAGAGATGATGCAATACAGTTTTTAAAAATTGAATACAAGTTTATTAACAACAATAAAAAATTATATCTGATGTTGATTAATATACAATAATAATAATAAATTATCAGATTGTGATTTACATATATGTGATTTTTAATATTCAAGTTATTACATTGATATACAATGCCTTTTAATGAGTTTACATAAACACACACAAATATATATCTGAACAGACATGTTTTTTTATAATATACAACGATTTCAATTGATATCTAATAAAATTTAAAAATGACTAAAATTTTTCATATGTTCTATTTGATATTCATTGATATATATATATATATATATATATATATATCAAATATAACATATAGAACATATATATATATATATATATATATATACAGAGTGCAGTGCAATTTAGAAATGGACATATTTGAATTAACATTTAATAATTAAAAAGATTAAATTTTACATATATGTCCTATTTGACAATGATATACATATGCATACATACATATGTGTGTGCAATTTCTGAACATATTTACATTATCCTACAATAATACATTATTAATCTTTTTAATTTATATTTTTAATAATACAAATACCTATGCTAAGTTTACTTAAATATGCATGTACAATCGCATAGATTATTAACATAACAAATTTAATTTTATCAAACAATAAATGGCATTAATTTTTCCCTAAATGTGTCTATCTGACACCCATTGATATATAAATATGCACACAGAGTACAGTAAATTTGAGGACAATATCCCAATTGTCATATAATAATAAATAATCAAAAATTTAATGCCACATTTTAATGATATAGATATTTATTAACATATATGTGTGTGCCCATAGAAATGTATGTGCATGCTATTGTTTTTACCATATATTCAATTTGATACAATAATAAAAGTTATTAAAATATATTTTTCATATAAATTTATAGATATAATGTGTATAAATAAAATTATAGATAATATAAATTAATTATAAACACTTTCATAAAAAGTTTTATTTTCATAAAAAAAAATAAAGTCAATTTTTTTCTTTTTCAGGTAATTGTTTTGATTGATTAATTATCGATGGGGTTTTAAAATTAAAATGTCTTTCTTTTCTCCCTTTTTTTAGTTTAAAAGATTTTTGAAATGTGTTCTTGTAAAACATAAATTTTCGATAATTCCTTCTGTATATAGCAATGATTATCACAAGTCATTTTAATTATAATGTTTTTAGAATTTAAAATATAAATTTTAAAATCACTTTTTGTTTTCTCAATAAATGATTTTAAACCAAATTGTTATATATTTCATGTTTAAAATGTCATTTCAAAAATGGATTATTTAAAACAACTCATGTTATATATATATATATATATATATATATATATATATATATATATATATATATATATATATATATATATATATATATAATGTGATGCATTTGTCTGTGGTTCCTTGCATGTATACACTGCAGTATAAGTCTACAAATTCATCATGAGGAAAGTATAGTCTAGGATTGTCATCATCATAATTCAGGTAATTTGTTGGCCTTAATTGGTTCCCTTCTGTCCAGAATTGACATACTTCAGGCAAGCCATCTTCTAGAATACATTTAAACAGGCTAAACTTATTAGAAGTTGACCTGGACTTCATGTAAATCAACTCCCACATAATGAAGCCAGTAGACTGTTTCTGCCTTTGCCCTTCTTGAATTATTCCATTGGCATCCCACAGAAACAACTGCTACTCTGGCCAACTAAAACCAAGTGCTGTAAACTTCAACAAGCTGCAACAAATTATTATAACCAACTTTGTAGCTGTTCAATTTGGTCAGTTAATTGTTGCCAACTTTTTTACAACTACTCAAAAACAGTAAAACCAACTGAACTGATATTATCAGTCTTTTTATAAGAGTCATCTGAGGTGACAAAAACACCTCAATTGAATACAGAGTTTTTGTCTAATCCTTATCTTGATTACAAACAATTTAAATCAAAAGCTACTTTAAGATTTCTATTAAAGTGTCACCTACTTGTTTTTACTTAGAGAATTATTTAAAAGATTTCAAAAATAGACAATAGAAATCTTTACAATTATCAGAAACATGCTTGTTTTTAAATTCAAAATCAGAATACAATATTAATTTATCCAGACCTCTTTAAATGTCCAATTTATAATGAAATCCTATTTTAAATTCACAATTATTCAACCCTTCATAGTTGTTATTATTCTTAGTGGCGTGTAGAAAAACATCTACAAAATTTTTTGACTATGTTTATTTCTACTTTTCCTTTCCTTTATATATATATATACACACAACTATGTTGCTGTGTGCCATGTAACCCAATCACTTATAATATATATATATATATTGGAATTAACCCTACAATTAACCCAATCACTTATAATATATATATATATATTGGAATTAACCCTACAATTTTCAACATATCAATATATAAATAAATAAAAATATTAGTAATATTAAATGTTATTTAAAATGGCAATTTTGCCATAAGTGGCTACAGTTATTATTTCTTTATATATTTATATATTAAAAATTGTACAGCTAATTCAATTGTTTTGTTTTCCTAAATATTATATTGACTCACATTATATATATAATATTAGCTGAATCCTCTATATTTTTTAATTTAGCAGTAAAGACAATTATCTTTTTCATCCATCAAAATTATCTATATATGTGTCTGTCTGTGTATCTATCTATCTATACCTTCAGCTAACCATCCATCTATTTATCTAACTATCTATCTGTCTCATTTACCTACCTGCTTACATACAAATTTAGCTACTTATCTACCTACATACATATACATACACATATAGCTATATATTATCTACCTACATACATATATATATATATATATAGTAATGAAATCAAGTAATATATCATGTGACTTAATTTAATAAGCTTGTATTTACAATTGTAAACAAGCTTTTTTTCAATAAATGCTGCAAGAGAAAGCATTTAAAAACTCTATCTAGAATTATTCCTATCCTAAATCAGTTTTAAACTGATGGCTCTCATTAGTGAGGCACTAGATAGCCAGACACTAAATCTAAAATACAAACTCAAGTCCAGCTTTTATCAAATATTTAACTACTAAGTAGAAAATCTGAAATTTTCAGATATCTATATGTCTTCAAATCCAGCTATTTAACTTAAATATCTATATGGAACTGAATAAAATTCACATAAACCATATATAAATTTCAAAAGCAAACTATAATAGTAAAGAAATCAAGTCATACACCATGTAACTAAATTTAATAAGCTTGTATTTACAAATGTAAATATGATGAGCATGCTAAGAGCTCTGAACAAACTTTTTTTTTGGATAAAAGCCATCAGCTCAAAACTGGTTTGGGGATAGGAATAATTCTAGATAGAGATTTTAAATGCTTTCTCTTGTGGCATTTATCAAAAAAAAAAAAAGCTTGTTTAAAGCTTTTAGCATGCTTCATCCCACCCTTCTATTTTTGTGCAGCATGCAGCTTCTCCAGGACACCAGTGCAGGGCAGACAAACCTCGCATGGTGTGCAGAGAGTTGTGAAGGAGAGTTAAAGAGGCATATTATATCATCTCTGATGTCCATGCCATGAATAAAAAGAAACATTTTATGCCATCTCCATGAAGTGGCAAATCTATGTCAATGAAAATATAGTCCACCCTAATTTGCATATTTTATTCCAGCTACTTTTTTGAAATGAAGGCTTAGATCTTCAAAAGCTCTTGAGTATAAAATTTATCATTTGTTAAGACAGTGATTGTCTATTTAATATAGAAATAGTATTTATATACCTTATAGTTTATGTGTGTATTTATATTAACACAAATATAGATTTTACAAATATATTTACATTTGTAAATACAAGCTTATTAAATTAAGTCACATGATGTATGACTTGATTTTCTTAATATTATAATTTGCTTTTTGAGGCTCTGGTGATGTTATATTGCTAAGGTTATTAATATATTGTGTATCTGAATTTTGTTCAGTCCCACATAGATATTTAAGTTAGGTAGCTGGATTTGAAGACTTATAGATGTCTTAAAATTTCAGATTTTTTACTTAATAATGAAGTATTCAATAAATGCTGGGCTTGAGTTTGTATTTTTAATCTAGTGTCTGAATGTTCTAGTGCCTCACTGATGAGAGCCATCAGCTTGAAACTGGTTTGGAGATAGAGATAATTCTAGATAGATATTTTAAATGATTTCTGTTATGGCATTTATTTTTTTAAAAAAGCTTGTTTAGAGCTATTAGCATGTTCATAATATATATATATATATATATATATATATATATATATATATATATATATATATATATATATATATATATATATATATATATATATATAAACATTTAAAAATCCTATATCAAAGAACAAGTAAATTAATTTATATTGGTACAAGATTAGATAATATGGACTTTTGACATGAGTATTTTTGATTTAAAAAATGAAATTTTTGAACAACTTTTATTGTTATTACTATTATTATTAAACTACTATAACTACTCCTCCTCATCCTACTATTATTATTATGAATGATGATGAGTTCGATAATGAATAAATGTATTTCTATACAAATTGTAATAATAGTCAAAGTTCATAATATGAAAATAATATTCAAATGTAATAATTTTCTAAACTTACATTGATTTTATTTTGATTGCTATCCATTTTGAAATACATCTTGAAAATTTAATAACAGTAGTACACTTTGCATTTTAATTTGAAAATATGTAAGACAATACAAATGGATTTTAAAATATCTATTTTTTTTATAGAAAATATATTTGATATATTATAAACAACCAGTGAAATTGTAAGTTAAGATTTTGGCTCATTCAAGTCTCATTTTTGATTTCCATCTGTGACATTTCATTCCTTTATCTTTTCTTTTTGCT
Organism: Epiperipatus broadwayi; assembly: GCA_028023455.1. Lineage (NCBI taxonomy): Eukaryota > Metazoa > Onychophora > Udeonychophora > Euonychophora > Peripatidae > Epiperipatus > Epiperipatus broadwayi. The sequence goes on along the minus strand of JAQFVV010012948.1, from coordinate 205,316 downwards.
TCAGTTACTTGCTGTAATATAGTGCATCATTGTCGTGATCCTCCTATATATGCAGCATTTCTCATCCCAAATGACATAACAATGGAATTACATATTTACACAATTACTTTATATCCTTTAATTATATAAATAACAATTCTCATTCAAATCATTTTTTCCAATATACAAAATATATAAGAATGTAAAAAAAGCAATGCAAAGATCAGATTTAGCAAGAATTCCTTATTGTGATTTTGTGCAAGGTAGTATAATCAACAAGTACTGACTTTGGAACTAGGTATAGAACAAATCTACTTGAGAAATTATATTTAGGAATCCCTGACTAAAAGGAACTTAAAAAAGTGATTTATCTGCATCCAAAAAGGTTGATTAAATCCAAAGTTCACTGTACATAAGTTGTAATTATCTTGATAAAAATTCTTTATAGAACTGAAGAAAGACTTAACATCTATAATTTCTAATATTTTCTTTATCATATTTTTTAAAAAGCAATAGTGTTACTGCATTTTTCCAATTATCAAGTATATGTTTATTATGTAGACATTTGATTTTTCCAATTTTTTTTTTTTATATTTACACTCATTTCTTTTAAGATATCAATTATAATTCTATCATTAATTGACATTTTCACCTTCTTTATAAATTTAATTGCACAAATTATTCTTTATGTAATAGGCTGGGAAATTCAAATAATATAATAATTGTAAGATATTTTTTTATTGCTATATATTCTTTATAGTCTCTTCCACATATTTCAAGACACCCTCTTCCTGATTACTAATAGTTCCATCTTTTCTTCTTACTGCACAAATGTTTTCTATCAATACTAAAATACTGTTTTACATTTTTGAAGCTTTCATTTTTTTTTATAGATTTCCTTGCTAATTCACAATTATACATTGTTATATCATTATTAACTCTTTTTGCTCATATGTATGATTCAAATGTATTTCATTATTATAAAATAAAATATAAATTCATATAACATTGCAATACTAACCAAAAAATAATATTTTATTAAAATTCTTCCAAAATTATGGTTTCATCTAATGACAAATAGTCCTTTTTAAGTGAAATTCAACATAAAACATACAACATATATATGTACATACAAAACAAAATAGTTTTCCCATCACTATCATTTATTGAAATTTATTACATTGTCCTAAGTGGTGTCTTTTCTTCTATCTGTTCTTTCATTAAAGTTTACAAGCAATACAATTTCTCAAGACATTGTAATTTTAGAATTTTTACAATTTTTGATATTCATATTTTGCCATTTATACTAAAATCTCAATATTATTTTTGATTTTATCCATATATGAGTATATTCAGTTTTTAATAATATTGCTTTTCAGATTCCTGTGAATCAGTATTGATATCTCTTGTTGTTCTTGTTTTAAATTCAAAACACCACTGCAAACATAATCATATCAAAGATTATTTTTACTTTGATCTTTTTTCTTAGTTTCTGATAAAATAATCAGATCAAACTTTTGTTTTATTTCACTAATTACTTTAAATTATAAACCATTTATAGTTCATTTTTCATAAATCATAGTTCTATTTTGTTATTGTTGTTGTCTATATATATATGTAATATAGGGTATATGAGCACAACCTTTCCATGACCCACCACTCTCCACTCTATCTAATAACACTGATACACTTAAACACATATATGTTGAAAAGATAAATAATCACCAATATACGTATTTCATGCTAAACCAGCAATCATCAGTTGGTCCAGATTATCATCTCTACACATATATAATATAAGTGCTCAGCTATATATTAAGATAGACAATCCTCATACTTTAATGGACAGGCTTCAATCTACTCCACACTCCAACTCTTCAACCGTCCATCCAATTGAAAATCTGATGATGGAATGCTCAAAGGCCACCCTGAGGCTGAGATTACTTGTCACACCCATGTTGACCTAAGGTCAATCTGAACTCCACATGTACAGGACATAATCCATTTAATACATATGCAAGGTCTGCATTTGAGCATTCCATCCATCAGATTTTCAATTGGATGGACAGTTGAAGAGTTGGAAGGTGGAGTAGATTGAAGCCTGTCCATTAAAGTATGAGGATTCTCTATCTTAATATATAGCTGAGCATTTATAGTATGTATGTGTAGAGATGATAATCTGGACCAACTGATGACTGCTGGTTTAGCATGAAATGCGTATATTGGTGATTATTTATCTTTTCAACATATATGTGTTTAAGTGTATCAGTGTTATTAGATAGAGTGGAGAGTGGTGGGTCATGGAAAAATCTGTGCTCATATACCCTATATTATATATATATAGACACAGGTATATAATAAGCCTGTGTTTCAGTTATTATATTGTTGTTGTCTTTAAAATTTCATTTCAATACAAGGCCTTATATTGGACTTTTTATCATTTATTTATTTTGCGAATGTCAAATAATCGGCTCATACTAAACATCCAAATTAAAAAAAAAACAAACAAGAATTTTACATCAAGGTTATCTTCTCCTAGATGAATAGCTTTCGCTGCAACTAAGGAACTTTGTCAGCCCACCTGTTAATCCATGAGTGATATTTTATTTTCATCTATTTGCCTGTCTAATTGAGATTAATTATGATTTTCTTTTATCGCTACTTGGGTACACACCCTCCAATGTCTCAACCATTCACCACTGCACTTAATAAGAAATAAGAGATCATTTAATCATTGGCATCGGTTTCTCGTCACTGTTCTTTACTTAACCCAAAATAAAAATTAATACAATATCTAGTATTCAAAAATCACAATAAACAATAATTCTATTATTACAGAAAACATATATGTACATCGCATTATATAACAATACAATTATTTGTAAGCCACTGAAAATTTAAGAAAGTTTAAGAAAGTAAAAATTTTCACACATTTTTTTCGTTTCACACTACATCTATGATTTTTAGAATTAGAGACATTTAATTGGCCTGTAATTTTAAATCTTTGTAGTTTTATATATATAAACCACGCAATTATTATATATTTCTGGTGAGAATACATTAAAGAAACCATTACTATTATTATTTTAAATCTTTTAAATTTATTTTATACCAATAAAAAAAAAAATCATGATGAAGGGAAAAAATTAACTGGATGTAAATATTATTATAATTAATAGATAGTTAATTATCTTCATTGCCACAATTTTTATTATTAGCATTTTATCATCCACATCTATGGCCACTTAACGGTATAAAACTTATCTTTCTTTAAGAAAAAAAATTATAACAATTATTGTAAAATGTTATTAAATATAGAAGTGATTTGTATAAGGGGATCTGAAAATACAGCAATACAGCATTATATTTCAAAGTATAGTATTGTTTTAATTAAGTAACTAGATGGATTTGAATTTAAGATTTTTCAGTCTATATTCATCCTCCACTTTATTTCAAACAACCGATACACATGACCACATGCATATGAAAAAGATAAGCTAAATTTAAACTCAGACATTGGAATATAATAAACTTTTAATGAGATTAAAATATGGTTGTTATAAAAAAAATACCCTTTACCTCCACACCACATCGATGCCTGCAATTCCCATACAGATAAACTCTTTGCTTCTCTTTTCACTTTGGTCTATATTGTTTGATACACCACTATTGATCATTACAGTATATATTTTTATGATTATTTTACTTTTGTAAAAGTTTTTTTTTCCAGAAAAAATATTTTTGTAAAAGAAAAAAAAAAAAAAGTAAGGGAAGGTATTTCAACAGAAAAACTTAAAGAAATTGATGAATATTTTCATGATAAATACAATAGACAATAATTGTAATACATTGTTTCACTCTATTTAATGGATATTTTCTCATCATTTCTATTCATTATTATAATAACAATCCATATGAACATTTATATATATATATATTGTACCCTTACTTCTCGATATGGAATATATGGTTACAATATATATATATATATATATATATATTGTAACCATATATTTTAGTATAAAATATATTAATTGATGTAACTAGTATAAAAATTTCTCTTTCTTCTTTTGGTGATTTGATTGGCTTGAGTTGCACTTTGAACAGATTACTCTCTTATATTATTTTAATAAATTTAAATTTTGCTTCATTCCATATACTAACTCATATCAAAACGTTTAACTTTTTAAAAATTTGACAACACATAAAAATTTGGTAAAATATTATTAAAAATAATATTTTGTTTTATTTGTTTAAAATGATCTTAAAAATTATTTCTATTAAATTTACAGAACCATTTAGTCAGTTAAAATTAATTATTAAAAATAAATACAGTAATTACATATGTGTCTCAGTAATAAAAGAAAAGAGCGCGAATTTAGAGAAGATCGTCTGATAGTTTGCTTTTGGGGAGAGAAAGAAAAGAAAATGGTAAAGGCAAATGGTGTAAATTTGATAAGCTTATTTTAAAATAGTTAATAAGTAAACTGATTACCACAAAATTTGCTATAAACATAAATATAACATAGTGGTAATTAATTATAAAATGAATTGCTAAATTTAAAAGTCTGTTCAAGTCGGCTGGCCAAGTGGATCAAATCTCCGGTAATAATTTCCAATATTACATTTTAAAATGTCAGAGCTTCCCAGTTTAAGTTTGAAAGAATTAAATACAAGATCTTGGTATGTTTCGAAATATTTATTATTCTACAATTTGGAAAAATTAAATAAGTATTTTAATTACAGACGTTTTATGAATATGAAAATTTGTTTTTTTTTTTAAAAAAGAAGAATTTTAAGTTAAAGTAAAATGTTAAAGCTATCAAAATATTTTAATATTTCCATTTTTAATTCTAATAAAATATAATATTGATTGATATTTAACTTTACAATGCCAGTAATATTTGCTAGTTAATTTGTTTAACAGTTGGATAATAAACATTCTTCAAATAATTAATCAAAGCTATTTTATAATTTTATCGTCGGTTTAAAATGAATAAATTAATTGCTATAATTAGTATTCCTGGATTAACGCGTGGATAAATAAATACTTGCATGGATGTGATAAACTTGGAACACTTTTAATAGAGAAATGTAGAGATTAATAACTTTATGAAAACCATTTTCATTTAAATTCTGCGTATCATGTTTTGAAATTGTTTCATGTTTGTGTAGCCACGCAAAATCGTTAATCTAATGTTGCTTATAATAACTAATCAAATGGATAGAATTGCATGTATGGAATTTAACTACAGTTATAGCTATTACCTCGTATACTTATTATTCTACACATCGTACATGGATTCCACGGATCACATTAGGAGTTATAAAATGCTATACAATCCAATTTGTGATACACACATCTGCTAAAATTCATGTATTGAACTATAAAATGCTTTACATTTAGTTTTATCACACACACACCGTTAAATTTTATATATTTAATGAATAATACATTAATTTAATTTTATCGTTATATGAACTCGCATATGAAGTTCATAAGTTATATTTTGTTGGGTTTAAATTAATAGGGGTTGAATGAAATATTTATTCAAGAGAATAGCGCTTGCGGAAAAGCTTAAAAGTACTAAATGAATTCATGAGATATATCAATCTTTGTGAAATGTTTTGTGAGTCTTTCCAGATTTATATTCCTATGCCAATATTACTTATATTATATTACACATGTATTTTAAGCAAGATAAGTAGTACATTAGTTGTCCTGATTAGCGTAACATTTTATTATGCAAGAACCCACATTTGCTAAAGTGTTAGTGTATTCTGAATAGTCAGAAGAACTGAGGAGGATGATTTTGCACTTTAATGTGAAGTAATAATAATGTTGTTTTAGAATGTTAAAGGGCTTTAATCTGTGCTGGTGGTTAATCCGCAGATTATTTTAATTGCCATTTTTGTATTTTACACACATTCCTGCGCTGGTGGTTAATCTGCGGAATTGTGTGATTATACGTATTACTTTATGATGGTGTTTAAATACACAAAACGTTTAGTATTATTTAATTCCTACGTGTAGATGAATACATCCACAGGAATATGTTTTGCTTCACAGATATAAGTTGGGCAAAGTATTTTAGTTAATCTGCTAAATCATCTTCTTCATTTGTAAGCATAATTTATCGGTTAGATTATTAAATGGTAACAGGACATTCTATTCAAGTACTTCATAATAATTAACTGTTGGTTGATTGTTATTTACCAGAATGTAAGTTTACATTTTCACTTTAACATAATGATTACATTATAGCTAAATCATACAAAAATCATATTATTTATTATATTATTATAGATGTACAGTAGGGATTTATTGAATCTGGAAATGACGTTCAATATTTCATGAGTTTGATGCTGAATTCATCAATATTCATTATATTAGATTGAAATAAGGTATGATTAGATTTTAAAACTGTACCTATGAGATGTTATTGAAGAAAGTCAATGGAATTATCATTTATTTATTTGATTTGTTTATTTATGTTTTATTTAGAATATTGAAATTAATTACTTATTGTTCATAAATTTGTAAATAAACGTTGATTTATAATTAAACTTACTGTGCCGTTGCTATGTGTCATTCATAACATCAGAAATCATAAACTTTGGATAGAGCATACATTGAAGAGCATACATTGAAGTACATACTATTGTCTACATGATATAAGAGTTTATTAATATTTTTTGAGAAAACATTAAGATGCTTTTCGTCTTTGGTAGTTTATGATTGGTAAGGTACAATAAAATCCCATTTACCTTTTCCATCATTGTGGCTTTGCATAGTTGATTCTAGTATAAAATACAAATTAATTATTAAACTTGTGAACAGATTTTCCAAATCATGATATGATTGAATATATTTACTTAACATTTTAAATTGTCATTTGTCAGTGTGATAAGAGTCTCAGTAATATGATAAACTATAAAATCAGAACCCAAGTATTTATGTTTATTTATTGCAAAGCTTTACCTGGACTAGCATTTGTATTAAAAATCATATAGATGGTTTAAAATTTCATAATCTTATGTAATTCCACAAATTATGCCATCTTGTACATGGTCGGCCATAGGGTCGCATACCATAAAAATCGCAAATTAAGGTTTAAAAGTAATAACATTGCACTTATAATTTGTTTAATGTATTTTATCATACTACTATGATAGTTCTTCATGGTATACCCTGGCTGCGATCAAATAAATTGTAAAAAGTTTATGTTAGATCATTAGTTTGGTCTATGGTAAGTTGCTCCAGATGTTGATTGTGGTCTTTGGTGCATTAAATAGATAGCATGATATGTTTTTTGGTTACAGCTCTTAATAGCTGACAATGTACAGCAGGAATTGATTAGTGATCGAAGTTACAATTCCTAGTGCACTTATATTACGTAATTGGGACCACACAATTTGCGGTTACAATTTTGGGTGCCGCAACGTGTTCATACATGATAGGTAGTTGAGAGGGTAATGGCCTTCGATGTCTATAGTTGGCCACGAGGGCGAGCGGTTGGTTACAATATATATATATATATATTGTAATGGATGTTTAAGACATCATTACAAAAATTATAGTTTTATAAGGGTGAAGATAATAAAATAAATTTTTATATAAGATTTTGTTTGTAAAACTTGATTAAAAGTTTTTTTTTTAATGCTTGTACAAATATATATGTATGTACATGGCAATTATATTTTAATACCACAGTTATATTTGGTTTTTAATTTTAATTTTGAAAAAAAGAAAACTAAGATTACTTTTTTTTATTAAATTTATGTAAAAATAAAGTGTACAAATAAATTGCTTTTCAGATTTGGGATTTATATTTATAAGAATAATTAAAAAGAAAAAAAATTTTCATTAGTTAATTCCTAGATCTGTAAGGGGTAATTTATTTCATTAATTAGATAACTATTGTTATCTAGATAGAGAATTTTTAAATTTTAATTAAAAAGAAAAAGTTTGGTAATTGGTTTAGAGATATGATTCAGCTATAACCGGTTTAATCAGGCCTTTGGATTATCTTTGACTAGCTTTCAATACTGGCATCAGCTAGAATACTTGCACCAGCGCAAAGAGACAGACACCAGCTCTGACAGGAGAATTGCACAAACTCTGAGACACTTCCACCAACTCTGAGAGATACTTGCAAAAACTATTCCTGCCAAAAATACTTGGAAAGAACGATTCCTGCATATTCGAAAAGCTGATCTGGTAATTATTCTACCTAGAATGAACATTAAACTTACAGCAAAAATATTTTCTTTACCATGATGTGCTAAGCTTCTCGCCAGGACAGGTTTGGACATCCTGTGTCTCCATTAACTGCCTATAATGCCATAAGAACCGGCTCCAAAGAAACCACTAACCAACTCACCCAAGCCTTACCATCAGTGAATCCAGAGCAACGGACTATACATAAGAAGTCTAGTGCACTAGCATTTAAATAAATTATTAAGGTACCTTACATTTTTGCAATTTAAATAATGTTGTCTTAGATTTGTTTTCTTTTTTAAATATAAATGTTTTTCAAGTTGTATCTTATGTAATTCGATTTCTGTGTGCTTGATATTTTTTTTCCCTTTTTTTAACGAGTGCTAGTTTCAAACCTATTACTGTCCATCCTATTTACATCTTAGTAAGTAAGATAGTTTATTTATAATCTCACATCCCTTTTATTATAGAAAGCAGTCTGGATATTACAGACTATTTTAATTGACTTCTGGCTCATGACCCATTTTATTATTAGTTTTACTTATGTCGTGAAACTTTAATTATTTATAATAGCCTATTATTGTTAGTTGTATTTCTTTAAGCTTCCAATTCGTTTATTAGGGGCATGTACGATTGTTTTAACCCTTTCAATAGGTAGATCATGAGCTCCTAGCCTGTCTCACTCAGAGGGAGATCAATCAATTGAAAGTAATAACTTTCAACACTCTTTTTGTTATTATTAATGTTTTGGAAGCTACCTTCACATTTCTTCTGTTTTGACATAAATCTCTTTTCCTAACTATGGGTTATAAGCAGGAAGCTAACCCCCCTTGTCTGGCATGAGATCACTGTATACTTACTAATACTTCTGGTACTGCCAGTATTTTGCACTCTTTCACGCACAGGAAATCACTCTCAAAGCCATATAAATATTTTAGTTTAATTTTGATAAATGTATGTGTAGTACATATTTTAAGTGTGCTTTAAAGATTATTATTTAGATTTATGTTTATTTAATCATACTTTTAATAAAATTATTTATTTATTCATTTACTTAGTTGATTTTGTTTTCTGTTGCTACCTTTCCAACTCTTTGAACAAAACATAGATCTCATTTGCTTGATTGAGCTAGTCCGGTGCATTTGATTAGCATATCCTGTAACCCTTTAAAAATAAATGTCTAGTTCCGATTTTCGGACTAGTGGCACCCTTCCGGTCAGTATATGTGAGTCCAAAGCTTTTGTCCAGTATGATATATAATGTAATGGTCAAGATTGTATAACCAGTCAACAAGAGGGAAAGACTAAGCAGGGACTTTCAACCAGAAGACACAGAGTTACCATCATAGCTCCTAGTTTAAACCCATATCTGGGCTTCATAGCCTCAACCATCTAATTAAGATCCTTAATGTCACACAGCTTCCCTTCTTCATATAGCATGATGTAACTCAGGTTTCAAACATGGATTCTCTCTCTCAAGGTTCTCCATAACTTCTGACATTACATCATGCTAATTCCTGAATCTTATATACATTAATTTACATGAATATTGTTGGGATAATTTAAGGGTTTAATAATTCTAATAATATTACAGAGCCAAGACTATATCTATAAAATACAAAACCATGGATACATTTATTTTGCAATAAACTGACTTATTTAGTGACATTTATAATAATTAATCAATAATTCCAACTCACAACAAGAATAACATAAGTTTTATTATAAAAATAAAATAATAGTGAGAATGGCTTCAACTCACAACAAGAATAACATAAGTTTTATTATAAAAATAAAATAATAGTGAGAATGGCTTACAAAACATTAGGTTGGAAGGATCTACTGACTTTTACAGAGCATTACAGAAGGTAATGGCAGATTACAATAATGAGATGTGTTCTATTTAATTGGATTGGAAAAATTATAATCTATCAGCCCATTCCAGGTTTAAACATAACAGTTAAGAACACATTTATTTATTTAATGGGGCAAATTGTGTACAGGTTCAAATTTCTGTCACCTAGGTAAGGCTGCTGATGAGTGCAGGTGAAGGCTAAAAAGAAACATTATTAAAAATTGTGGTACTACCTAAGTAAGTGGAGTCAATGGCACATAAAATGAAGTTGATCAGTTTATTGATTTAATGGTATAGTTCACCACTGAAGAGTGGATGTCCCTGGTCACAGAGGTGATCTGTTTCTAACCAAGGACACATACCAATGGAGAGCACATAGATATGCTAAATCCAGGATTTGGGGTCACAAGAGTCTCCAGCTCCTATGAAACCTAGGCTGGTGCTAATCTATGGAATAGAAACCTGGAAACACAATATCTGGTTTGCCCTCATGTAGTTTGACCATGTGATGCATGAACCATACAGAAACATGTGATGAAGTGGAATAATAATACGACCATTGTCACACACATAAGAAGGCAGGAATGCAATTATGTATAGAATGATAAACAAATTAAGCGTTCCACCCACATGAATAATATTAAAAAACTTATTATATATATATAAACCATAAGCATCCCTAGTTAACCAAATATGATTATTTCTGGCAAGAAACCCATTCACAATAACTATTTAATAATCTAAAATTTAAAATATAATAATCAGGTAATATTCAAGTCTTGGGGAAATTATTTACTCCTGAAACAAGCTGATAGTGCAATCCATTATTAATTATATACTTTGATACATATATCGTGGTTTTATTTTGTATAATCATTATATGGCATCAATGAGCCACAATATACATTTAGAGAACATTATTAATGTTATTTTACGTAATGCCCTATAAATATTACCACATTGACCATAGTTTTATTACATAGAATTATTAATTTAGTGGTACGAGGAGCAACAATTTAATCAAACTGTATTATTTTATTATGAGTATTTCTAATAATATTATTTCCTAATGCTTAGATTAAGTTACATATATATAGAGCAATACAATAAACAATAAATAATTTAAAACTTAATTAAGTAAAAATACATTCATCACTCTTCATTTATTTCATATACAAATCTATGAATTAAATATAGCTTTCCTTGACATGATGGGAGTATAAGACAAGAACTTTAAGAAAAATAATTGATATAGTGTTATTTTACTTTTTAAGATTTAAAGTGTTAAATTTGGCATCTATTCTGTTTGCTCCACCCCTTGGGACTTTGAGAGTAGAGATGCATAAACATGTATAATTAATTAAAATTTAACTTCCCCCATCAGTCAAGGTAATATACATAAATAAAATTTCAAAATTAAATTTCTAAATTAATTAAATACTTAAGCCAGCAGATTTTACATTAGTAAATATGATATATATATATATAATTAAACGGTTAAAACTAGTTGATAATGTATGTTTAATAAAGTTTCAGTTAAAATTTGTAATAAATGGAAAATATTTTACTGGCAATAGATGATGACTTCAGGACTTCAATAGATATGTAGGTGGACTTATGATCTTTAGGCTTACATTAAAATGGTAGGATGTTACTGGATCTTTTACATTTTTGATGGAACTTCTCAGGATGCCAACTTCGCCGATGACCATAGAGAAGCTGATGCCAGACTACTCACTCATGATAGTAGGTACAGTTAACATAGTTGTTGTTGTTCTTAAGCAGAGTAATGAATATATCTTCTAGATTACATTTTTTTTAATAATAATTTGTTTTTTTCCTCATATGTCATAGCATCGGCCGGGACGCAAACCCACAACCATCTGCAACCAGCTTGCAAGGCAGCTGCGATGACCTCTCGGCTAACAACGCTTGACTATTTTCTGAATAATACAGAAGAATTTCAGAAAAACCTCAGAATCTTTAAATGAAATATCAGAGAATAATAAACAATGTGCCCCTTTCGATGCTTATATATTTTATTTTGTGCCTGGGATTGTATCTTGTGAGTTTTCTTAATGAGTTTCACATCAATTTCTTTAATTGCTGTTCCATCAACTCTTTGCTTCCTCATTCCTTATGTGTAGTACTATTGATTTCCTGAACTTTGTTTCTTATTTTCATATAACACCTTAAAACATCTAATGGTGTTTAACTGTAATTAGTGCATAGATAGAGAACTACAGCACTTATGCTCCCTTCCTTAATACTATCTGCTTCTACCCCATTGTATAAAATATTTTAAACATTTTTTCATTAATTAATACTAACTTTTTATAAGATATACTTTCTTAAAATAAAAATCGCATGATTTAAACAATCAGTCATAACTTTTAGAAAATGATGCAATATTGTACACACACACACACATCTATTACTAATGTGTGCAGATATTAGCAAATAAATTATATATATATATATATACAATAAATAGGTTAATTTAAGTAAATATGAAGTGAGTATATCTGCATGCAGATGTACACTGCTTCAATATATATATATATATATATATTGTAAGGGAATGGGACCTGGCCTTGCATAATACTAGACTTGGTAGGATACCAGAGTGGGTGAGCAAGCATATCTAGGTTTGCTAAATTTATAGATCCATATTTACTTTGATCTCATTCCTAGGAGATGATATACTAGTATAAAACCATATGTCAAATATATATTTGTATACTCATCTCCCTTCTCCATCCTTGACTTCCATTTATTCCATAATTCAAGCTTAGGGAGAATAAGCATAAAATTCTAATTCAGGGAATATTTTTTATAGACAGACAATTTCCATATTTCTCCATTTTTTATTTTATTTTATAAATAATTTCATATAAATAAAGATACAATAAAAGAAAAATAACCCCCAAGATGTATTTCGTGCTGAACCAGCACTCATCAGTTGGGCCAGGTCATCATCTCTCATATATATCTTTATTACATGAAGATCATTTATGTAGAGTAAATTGTTTCATTTTTATTTTCAAGCGTCAATTTACTCAACTCCCAACTTTTACGTTATCAAGTTTTTGATAAACACGTAATGATTATGACTAATCAATTATTAAACTAGAGTTTTTCTCTAGCACAGATATAAACTTTAATCGAAGTTAAATATTAATATATCTCATTTTCAGCACGCACACATGGCTATTTACGTTTCTCTTTCGCCCATGCGTAATATCTTTTTTATAGATAGACAATTTCCATATTTCTCCATTTTTTTTTATTTCATAAATAATTTCATATAAATAAAGATAGGGAATATTGTTATCACTATTTTTAATGAGTAAGCATGTGATAAATTGAGAACTGAGTACAGGAAAAACACAAACAATAGTCTTTAATTTTGAAATCATATGTTTAAGAAATTTATTTACAATTCTTACAATGAGAGATTATAACAAAATTAATTAATTTAGTTGATATCTATGACTACTCTTTGATTAACATGGTTAATACTTATTAATCTAATCCTTTTTACCCTTAAAGAATGACCATTCAATATCAATACTAATAAAAAAATTTCAATTAAAACTTGTTATATTTATATGTATATTTGCTTGCTAATTTAAACTTTAATAAAATTGGAATTCATTATCTCCAATATAAAACAAAGCAAAACTCTCCATTAAGGAGTGCCATCTTGTGCTAACAAGAGCAATCAATGGATGCCAGAAGGCTTGTGCATAAAATCCCTATCTAGTGCCTACTCATCCAATATCCCCAGACTAGTTTCTGGCTCTCAGATCCAAGTCTCTTCACTGATGAAGACCACAAGCCAGAAACTAGTCTGGGGATATTGGATGAGTAGGCACTAGATAGGGATTTTATGCACAAGCCTTCTAGCTCCATTGATTGCTCTTGTTAGCACAAAATGGCACTACTATATGGAGAGTTTTGCCTTGTTTTGAATTGTTTAATAACAATTATGTGCTAGTATGAGATAGTGATCATGGGATGTTTAGTGCTTTAACACCAATCCTGCCTAATAGGATAGTGGTGGCTATGGTTGTTAAAGAGCCAAAGACACCAAAATGTATGAGTGCTGAATTGAGTTCAGACCCACATGACTATTTAAGCTATTGAGCTTGGATTGAAAATATTAATTGTGTTTTCAATTTCATTCTCATAGTTTTGTAGTTAAATAGAGTTATAAGGTGGGTGCTGGAGGGTTGCATTAGATTCTAAGATCTAGGTGCAGTGTTCTCAGATCCAAGGCTCTTCACTGATGAAGGCCACAAACCAGAAACTAGTCTGAGAATATTGGTTGAGTAGGCACTAGATAGGGATTTTATGCACAAGCTGGAATCCATTGATTGCTCTTGTTAGCAAAAGATGGAGAGTTTTGCTTTGTTTTGAATTGTTTAATAACAATTATGTGCTAGTATGAGATAGTGATCATGTGATGTTTAGTGGTTTATCTTCAATATATTTATTGATTCAGTCATCTTAATAATATGTTGATGGTATGGGATCCCCCCTTCTATCATGATTTGTTTTTACAAGGATAGTAAAGACTATTCACACTAGAAATTACTAATCATTTATACTGAAAAAAAACCAAATAACTGATGAGTTGATTAGTGGTGTCATACATTAATAGTTACACTAGGTTGACTTATAGGCTATTCATCAATGTCATGTGAGCAATTTCTTTAAATTTTCTTCTTTGTACCTTTTCCTATTTATCCAATATTTTTGTAGTTTCCCAAGTGAACATATGTTCATTGGCACATATATTGCTGTTACTTTAGACACATGTTTTTTCTTTTCTTAACATCAGTTTATGTTATTGCAATCACATTTCAATGGGCAACTAGTCTTGCTAATATATGTTCTTCCACATCCACATGGTATTTCATTGATGCAATTTTTACTTTTCAGCATTACAAGTTTAGGCTTTGTAGGTGTTAGAATTATGACTTTGGAGAGCTATTCTGATATTATACTGATTGCAGATTTTTCTTAATTTGTCTCCTAATTTTGGTATGTATAGTTACACTACAGTACTAATAATTATTTTTTCTCTAGATGGTTCTTTTTGTTATCTATTTAAGTTTTCTTAATAACAGCTGATGAATAAGAGTTTATTATTTATAGATCTTTTCTTTTTTCAAATCACTGGTTTCTGAAAAAATTTCTTTTGTTCTTTTCCATAGTGATTAACTTTCTGGTGTGAATGGATATATATGCCAAGTATTTTCCTGTATATATGGGTTTAATGTAAACTGTAGTTTTGATATTGTCATAAGAGAGTCTTGTCACAAGAACATCTATGATTGCCAATTTTTGTTCTTGTTATGTCTCTATTGTGAATTTAATTAAAGAGGATATTTTATGGATTTGTTTCCAAAAAGTTTTAAGAAGTGCTCCACCATGTGGTCATACAACACATGTATCATCAACATCACTTTGTCAAATAATATTGATTATGATATAAATATCTCTTATTTGTTCATCAGTGAATAAAATTATTGTTAGCCCTGTCCATTCATACGAATTGAGTTAAAATTGACAGAAGTATTTTTATGTACTTGGTTTTGAGGACAATTAATATAACCCCACGTCATGAAATTAATGTAAATGTTTTGGCTATAATTGTTTTATATTTCACTGTATGTATTTAATGTAGATATATTTGGATTTGATAAATTTATATGACTTACATTTTTAATTAAAAATCTAAAATTTTACTTATATATATTTGATGAATATAAAGTTGTGATTATTTATTAAGTGCATAGGAAGTATTATGTAAATATTTTAGAGAAAGGCTTTAACCATTATCATATGTACCTTGAACATATATAGTAGTCAAACAATGTCATTTTTTTGACTATAGAGAAATCTCTTAAGTCTTGACACAAGGTAGTGATTTTATAAAGATAGGAATGGCCATCTTATCTTTAACCTAAATTCTTACTTATATAGGCCAACCTGAAGCATCTTGATTTGAGAGCGTGAAGCTGTTACTCTCTTCACTTTTTAAGTCCATTATTTCCTTCACACATTAACTCGTGTGAAATCTTGTGATTTACAGTCAGTCAATATTACAATTTTTATAATGGAAATGTATAATGTTCAAGGCACATATGATAAAGGTTAAAGCATTTCTCTAAAGTATTTATATACTTCCTATGAGCTTAATAAATAATCACAAACTTTACATTAGTTTATACATTTACATTATAAAAACCTTAATATTGACTGGCTGCACATTGCAAGATTTCACATGAGTTAATGTGTGAAGGAAATAGTGATCTTAAAAAGTGAAGAGAGTAACAGATTCATGCTCTCAAATCAAAATGCTTTATATTGGTTTATTTAAGTGGAAATTTAGGTTAAGGATAAGATGGCTGTTCTTATCTTTATAAAGTCACAGTCTTGTGTCAAAATTTGAAAGGCCACTCTATAGTCAAAAAACAACATCATTTGACTATTACATATGTTCAAATCACATATATTAATGATCAAAGCCTTTCGTTAAATATTTGATGAATGTTGATTGATGACATAAACTTAAATATATTTCTTAATTATTTTATTATTCAATTCTATCTATAAAGTATTTCATCTCTAACATCTCTACTTGTATTATGCAATATAAATAATCTTAATTAATGTAAAATAATTTTCAAAATTTAAAGTCCCAAACATAAAATCATGCCAACAAAAAAAGAATGTATATCAGGGATAAAATTTATTTACAAAACATTGTATTTCAAAATCACAAACTTACACACATATAAATTAAAATTACAATAATATCTGTAATGTGCTTGCAACACTGCCAGAGTTATGTCAGAGTCAACCATATAATGAGTATTAGTATAAATATATTAAATTATTTACAAAGTGTAGAAATGAAAGTTCATATAACATATCTCTTATGATTAGATATTGTTGTGAACTTGATGAAAAGAAAAATAACTTATTGAAAGTTAATATATTTGTTGTATTAAAATGAAATAGAGGGTATTGTCTAACAAACCAATAGTGACATTGTAAATAATTTTGTATAAAAATAAATTTTATTAGATCTTTGTTAAATAATGTTTTATATATATATATATATATATATATATATATATATATATATATATATATATATATATATATATATATATATATATATATATATATATATATATATATATATATATATATATATATTATTGATGTTTCATTCAAGACACAGATGAGAAAGAATCTTAATTATGTTATATGATGTCATGGTCATGCAATGAAATTGAAAAAAAAAATTATAAAGAGTCTTTAAAGATAATAGCTTAATTTTTCTTTTCTAGTGTATTTTAAAGTGCTGAGGGAAAATATATTTCCTAAAGTATCATTTAGTACATCAAAGAAACCCAAATAGAAGATTATATCATTGGTAATTTTGGTATTTAAACCTAATCTAAATCATCTTCCAGGTTTTAAAATAACCTACGGAATTTAACTGAAACTTGTGATAAACATTAAAGCTGTAGCATCTCCAACTTCTCCTGCAATTCTTGCACCTTGTGGTCATATGAGATCTTTCAGAATATTACAAGATATATTTACTATATAAATATGTGTGTATGTGGAAATTTCCAACTTTGTTCACAAATATATACATATATATATAGTTATTACATATTTTGGTTGTACTCAGTGTATCGTTGATTGCAACAGCAATAATATTTTATAGAAATAATAATGAGAAAAAATATATAAAAAAATTACTTACTGATTCCTGACCTTGGCCCATAGCTAAAAATTTTATTTTGCTAATTCCAAACCCAGTTTGCTCAGCCAATTTCATTAAATCTGTGGCAGGATCTGAACCAGGACTTAGAATAAAAACAATAGGAGATTTTGACATACTTTGACTATATATAGCTTCAAAACTAATGACTGGAGGCATCACATACTTAAGACCCATTATTTCTGCTACATAGTTGGAAACAGCACGATAGACACGATCAACTCGAAAACATCTAAGAAGCATAAGCTTTTGAAATGGATTCAAACGAGTACTATAATCCATTGGTAAAGATATAGCTTCAGGGGTATCACTATCATACCACTAAAATAAAAGTGATTGAAAAAAACGGGATGTAACAAAATTTATATATATATTAATCCCCCCCCCCCAAAAAAAAAAAATGTTAACTAAATGCTAAATGTTTTTATACAACAGAGGCAATAATAAAAAAATCTGTTTCATACATGCAATTTTATTTTTATTAATGATACTTTTTAAACTAAATTCATTTATTTATATAAAAATATAAGCATAAAATTAGTAGCAAATTCAGACATAGAACTGATATATTAAGCAAAAAAAAATACTACAATTAAATATAGTGGATAAAAAATTAAAAAGGACACAAGAGAATATAGAATGAGTGGAAATGAAATAAGATCAAAAGTTAATTAAAAACCATTTTACTCTGGTAATAGAGTATATAAAGATACAGAATGTAAACATAAAAATGGATTGTGGCAGTCACATGACAATAATTACTAAGACATATCTTAGTTTTAATTCTTCAAGGAGTCAGAATGTTTTTCATTAATGAGTATACAATTTATTCTAAATGTATAGGCTACAATTATTCCCAAGGAAGAAAAAGTAATTGGTAACACAGCATCTTATTTCTTTTAAGTATTATAAAAGTTATATAAAATTTAAATACTTTTGGCTCAAAAGATGAAATTGCATCTATAAATATCAGTAATAATGTAATATCACTACAAATTAGAGCCATCTAAATATTATGAATATTTTGTATTGCCAAAAACTGTTTTCTAGCTATATAAAAATTGAAATAAATCAATACAAAAATATCTAACATTTAATAATTTCACACAATATTTATTTAAATTTGATAGCCTGAGACTGACAAATATTTATTTACCTGGTAACAATGCACTCAGTGAAAGGAATGCCACAAATCATTCTCAAAAAATCTATATAGCACTTTTAGCCCACATAGCTTTTCTCATGTAAAGTCCGTACTTATTTATCACTGGCTTTCCATTTAAAGTTTTAGGGATATCTGATTACTTTGATAAATCATGTACATATGAGTTATTATTAGCCAAGTAATTTTATTTAATCAATTATTCTGTAAGTAAATGGACTGTACTTTATTTTAATATTTATAGATAGATAGATAGCAATTCTTAAAAAAATAAATAAATATAAAATTGATAGATATGATAGAGATAAATATATAGCTACTTTACAAAATAAACACTTTATTAAATAATACAAAAATTACAGATATAACCTTAAGGGTATTAAAAACACACTTTTTAATTATAAACTACTTAGTTTAAATAATAATAATAACAACAACAACAACAACAACAGCAACAACAACAACAACAATAATAATAATAATAATAATAATAATAATAACAACAACAACAACAACAACAACAGCAACAACAACAACAACAACAACAACAACAACAATAATAATAATAATAATAATAATAATAATAATAATAATAATAATAATAATAATAATAATAATAATAATAATAATAATAATAATAATAATAATAATAATAATAATAATAATAATAATAATAATAATAATAATAATAATAATAATAATAATAATAATAATAATAATAATAATAATAATAATAATAATAATAATAATAATAATAATAATAATAATAATAATAGCAGCAACAACATCTCTAATAGTAATAAAAAATGGATAAAACTTCATATCTCATTAAAATTTATAATAAATTATTAAAAAATAAAAATTATATAGATAAAAGCATCAACATGAATGGCCAAATAGTAAAAATCTTGACAAATTAAGAAGATATAAAATATAAAAAGAGAATTATATATAAAATTAATTGGGCTATTATAGTATGATTTGCTATGAGCATACAAAAAAAAAGGAATAAAATAATGCAATTATTAGAAGACATGATAAATCTGCCTTACATATTCATTATTTAAAATATGGACATAAATTAGATAGTGTAAAAAATACAAAACCTTTAAACTATATTAAAGAAACTAATAACTAAATTTCACAAATAAATATATTATTCAAAAATTTAAACATTAGTATCTTGAACCTAAATTTTTTTTATCCGAATTTCATGATTAAAATAAACCCGAGTGCACCATCCACAAATAGTTTTTACCCAAAAGATTTTCCAAGGTTAACATAGGTGCCTATTGCCAGTTGTGCCATAGGGGTGAAGAAACTATTCAACATATTCTATATGACTGTAGCACCCTACAGACATATTCCACAATCATTAGTACAATTACACAATCACTCTCCTTCCCTTTCAGTCCTCATTAATAGCAAGAACAGAGGGTTCTTCCCTAATATCAGAATATCCACCTTTATACTATTCATTCTGTGGTTTCCTGAGGTGCCACTTTTGCTTTAATCATACATCTAGTAAACTTTTCTCACTCTTTTATGGCAAATTGAGTAAAATTAGAAACAGAGACTAGGCATTAGCACCTGCAGACATATTTGCAGTGACCTAGAACTTGATAACATTGCCTGCATCTCTGTAGATAATATGTGACCAATATATTCCTTTTACAATAGATATGAATTTATGTGACCAATGTTATAATGATGTTTGAATGAATTTTAAGTGTTTGTTTATTGATGAATTACCTATAAAAAAATGTTTGTATCATTGTTTCATGAATTGAAATCTAGTCGTAACTAATATGCTAATAAACTTCTTTTAAAAGTAGAATCAAGATATATAAAACTAATTATACTAATTACAGCAAACATAACTGCATGAATAAATTTAAAACATGAATTAGT
This sequence comes from Epiperipatus broadwayi, assembly GCA_028023455.1. Classification (NCBI taxonomy): domain Eukaryota; kingdom Metazoa; phylum Onychophora; class Udeonychophora; order Euonychophora; family Peripatidae; genus Epiperipatus; species Epiperipatus broadwayi. The sequence continues at coordinate 184,376 of JAQFVV010012948.1, read as the reverse complement.
TTAATTAATAAATGGCTAATGAATATATATATATATATATATATATATATATATATATACATATATATATATATATATATATATATATATATACTATACATTTATACAGGTTTTTCTTACTTCTACATATAGCATTATCGTCATAATAGATTCCAGTTAACTTTATATAAAAGAGATAGATGTCACTAAGAATATAATGTAAATTTAAGTTGTAAAGCAGTTCCAACACATTGAAAAATGTAAAAATAAATATTTGTCCAAAAAAGCTCTTCTATATTATTATTTTTATTATATATATATATATATAATTATTGCTATTATATAAAGATATTTTATATTGTGTGATTTATTTAGATAGATAGTATTATAGTAACAGTATCAATTCATTATCTGGATTACTACTTAATCCATTGTTTATTTGTTATTTTTTAATTAGTCAACCACATTGTTTTTTAAATCTGAATTTGAGAATTATTTGTTAGATCAGTCCATTGTTGGGCAGAACATCCCCCCTCAATATAAAGTTATTTGTAAACCATATAATCTTTAAAATAATCTAGTAGGCATTTGAATTATTTTCTTGCTTTTTAAAATCTAATTTTAACATCTAGTCTTGTTTTTTCATCTTGAAATTTTATTTCAGGGAAATAGTATTCTGTTTAATTTATTATCGTCTGATCTGGTGGAATATTCATTGCTACAAGGCATTTTGTATTCATACCATGATTGGTCTTTATGCCAGTTTATTGTTGTTTATTAGAGTTTTAGTGATCACTATTTGAAGTTCTTGTATCTATAACAATAGATGAAACCCAGTTTGTTTCATAGGATATATGACATGATATTCAGGAGCCTATTTGTATTTTGTCAATTTTAATTTTACATTTTTTTAATTTCAAATACTAATCTGGTCTGAAAATTAAACAGTTCACCTTCTGTTTGTCAGTTGTTCAAGTGTTGGTTTACCCATAACTATGCTAGGCATAATATGTAGTCCCAGGAGTATTCTAAGTATGGATATTTTTCAAGCCCTTGCTGCAGTTTTCTTCAGAATCTTTTTTACATCTTGTACCAAACTCTTAACCTGACTTTGGCTCTTAAGAGCTGCTACAACATTCCTTGAATAAACCTGCCCTAAAGATTATGACATTATCAGATACTATAGTTTTAGATATTTCATGAGAAATATTTCAATAGAGGATATAACATGGAAAGATGATAATTCAACCAATTTTAATTATTGAAAATAGTATCAACATCTTTTATTAATAACATGTATCTTCAAAGACTGGAATGATTGATATACATTTTTATCTAAGGATTATCGGTTTATATCAATAACTGTTTTCATTCTTTATTGGCATATTTGGCTTATATTATAGTTTCAATATTAGTAAATGTTATCAATGCCTAATGTAACTACAGGATATAGTATCTAGCCATTATTTTCATTTTCATTAACATTTGAGTTATTATTATGCAGAATTCTTAGCATTTGAAAGAAGCCACAAAAATAATCATTACTGTTAGCTTCCAAACAATATATCTATAGTATATATACAACAGCTTTATTTATTCATTATTAATAATAGTTTTTAATTATTAGTCCACTTGGTTTATCTTTGTAACTTATTCCAAACAATATGCTTTTAACACCCACACATTAGTCAATATCTACCATCCTGAGAAATCTGGCAATCCACTGGGTGACATGCAGGGATGGCAGTAATAATTGATGATGATCATTCTTATAAATTTTTTCTAAAAATAAGCTTCCTTTTTAGAAGGTTTGGCACCGTTATGTTTCATTTTTATTGAAACTGAAAAACAAATAAAATATTTTGGAAATACTTGTATTTTTAAATTATAAATCATCATTATCACATAGGTTAATATTATTATATAATTGAAATCAATCTTTTTTATTTATTTATTTGAATTTTATTAAACATTCAATTCTTATATTTATTTGAATCAAAATTTACAGTACATATTGAATATATTATTAAACAATTCAAAACAAAGCAAAACTCTCCATATAGTAGTGCCATCTTGTGCTAAACAAGAGCAATCAATGGATGCCAGAAGGCTTGTGCATAAAATCCCTATCTAGTGCCTACTCATCCAATATCCCCAGACTAGTTTCTGGCTTTTGGCCTTCATCAGTGAGGAGCCTTGGATCTGGAGCACTGCACCTAGATCTTAGGATCTAATGCAACCCTCCAGCACCCACCTTTAACTCTATTTAACTGCAAAACTATGAGAATGAAATTGAAAACACAATTAATATTTTCAATCCAAGCTCAATAGCTTATATAGTCATATGGGTCTGAACTCAATTATGTGCTAGTATGAGATAGTGATCATGTGATGTATATTGAATATATCAGTGTATATCTTTGGTTCTGGGTTCAAACCCATCTACTATTGAATAATTACCACTACATATTTTGTCTACAGTTGCAAAATTTACTATTAAATATATATATATTTGTGAGTATATGTGTAAGAGTGAGTTGATGCATGATTTAAGTTTTCAATAACCAATGATTTTACATACTTGAAATGTGATGATATATTTTCAGATACATTTAAATCAATAAAAAAAAAAACTGTTGGCAAAAACATTTTGTGTTACAATAATTTTAGCCAATGATTTGGATACATTTTTTTAGAGTTCCAATACAGATTGGCTAAAATTTGAAAATTATTTTCAGGCATAAATCATGCTTATAATTGTGTTTTCAAGAAGCTGCCTTATCATCATTTATGCTAACCATCCAATAATGAAAAATTGCTCAAACTCTCACCACTAAATAGTTGGAGAGCATTATTAGTAATGTCTTTGCCTTCATTTGCCTTCTATTTTAATTATGGAAAATGTAAGTTAATGGATATAGCTCAAAATTTACAAACAAACAAACACACACCCATATATATATCTACTGAATATAATTACATAAAACATTTATCCTATTATGAATACACAAAACAATGAACAATACTTGCATGCCTAATTTTATTGACATGCATCAGTTTAAATTAACTTATGTAATTTGATGTAATGGTAGAGTAAGCAATCAATCCAGATCAGTCCAAAGCTTATACTGAATGAAATTTGTGCAGTATTTTTTTGCCAATATTTTGAATAGAACAGGAATAAATTTTGAGAGTGCTCAGTAAAAATTAAAACATGATATTTCCAATTTGTATTTAATATTGCTTGATTATATAAAGTTTATTATTCATTGTATAATACATAAAATATTTTCCATTGTTTTGACCAAAATAATTTATATTTTAAATAAAAATTCATATTTGTAAAATATTAAAGATTTTAAAACTTCTCAGTCGATAATTTAATATACAAAATTAACAAAGCGTATGACACACTTGAATGTGAAGCTATCAAGATACACAGAAATTATTACATGCTAAGCACTTTCGAGACCTTTTGCCTCATATTCATAGCGGTACTGTGAGCGCAGACACACTTGAATGTGAAGCTATCAAGATACACAGAAATTATTACATGCTAAGCGCTTTCGAGACCTTTTGCCTCATATTCATAGCGGTACTGTGAGCGCAGACACACTTGAATGTGAAGCTATCAAGATACACAGAAATTATTACATGCTAAGCGCTTTCGAGGCCTTTTGCCTCATATTCATAGCGGTACTGTGAGCGCAGCTCACAGTACCACTACTGCGCTCACAGTACCGCTATGAATATGAGGCAAAAGGCCTCGAAAGTGCTTAGCGTGTAATAATTTCTGTGTATCTTGATAGCTTCACATTCAAGTGTGTCATATGCTTTGTTAATTTTGTATATTTTAAATAAGAATATTTTTGCCTTTAGTTAAGGAAAAATAATTGAATGAATATATATCAGCCAATATATAAATTTTAAAATTTATTATTAATGCCTTTGTTACTGCATACACTCGAGTATATTTTCATTATTGATGAAACATGTATTTTTTTGCATTTACACTACTTACAATGAAAGTATTAGTTATTTTGGATATGTCATAAGTTAAAAAAACAGTCTCTTAATGATACTGGATGAAAATAATGTAAGTATAGTAACTATATTTTAATTGTATAATTAAAGCATGAAATTACTGTAAATGATAAATAAACTTTATATTATACTTTATTTGTGGGTGAATGTTAACATCTTAGCTTCCAATGATGTTTTCATCATGAAATCACTATTCCATGATGCCATGACTCTTACAAGATGTCTGCCATTAAAAATGATGGATGCTTTTTAGAAAGTAATTTATTGTTAATTGAAATAATGAGTACAAATTGATGATGATCACTATGATAATTTCTCATGTGAAAATTAATCATATATAGTGGAAAAAGTGTACTTTAATGACTATTTTTCATTATTAAACTAGTGATTATCAACTAGTATATATATATTTTGAATTCAATTAAGGATATATATATATATATATATATATATATATATATATATATATATATATATATATATATATATATATATATATATATATATATATATATATATATATATATATATATATATAATTTTTTAAAAAATTTTAAAATTTTCCTTTTTTCCCCCTTAATATTTATGTATAATTAAAAAAACATTAGTATTAAGATGTATAGAGTTTGTATCTGGCTAGTGGTAATCACTAAATGTCAAAGTTATGAGGGCAGAAAGTTTGATATTTAAAAATCAAAATATAATAATTTTATATTAAAAAACTGATAAATGTTGATTCAGCATAAAATTTACATCTTGAGATGTTGATGATGATGATGATGATGATAATGATTATTATTATTATTATTATTATTATTATTATTATTATTATTATTATTATTATTATTATTTAAAGAATGACTGGTGAGATGAAAGTTATTATAATATAAAATTTTTTTATTTATTAATGTTTTGAATATTATAACATAGAATTTTATAAAACTAAATTTTTAATAAATAATTACATTTCTCTATATGTATCTATTTTAAGGTTCTAAATAAAGTTTACTAATAGATAAAAAAAAAATATTTTAAATAAAAATTAAAACATTATTTGTATTCCGTCAGTAAGGTTTTAAAATACTGACTTTTCCTTTCAAAATGCATAAAATGATTTATTATTTTACAATATTATTTTCAAAAATTAAATTCCGAGCTTACATTAAAAGTTATTAATTTATCACTATAGTTATAGAAAAAACTTTATGAATTTTAATCAAATACTTTTAATGAGCATTCAATAAAATAACACAAAATGGTAAAAATTTAATTCATGAGAGAAAAATAGCATTATTCATTTGCAGATTGCTTTTCTGAAAACTTTAATAAATCCATTCAATTTATTGTACATAAATATTAAAAACGAACAGATAATTGAGCCAAAGTCTAATAATTTGTTCTGCTATATATAAGACTACAGATGTTGAAATATAATGAAATTGGGGAAAAAAAGAAAGGCATTAAAAACCTTTCTGTACATTAAAATTAACATTTCGTCATTTTATATATATATATTTTAAAAGTGAGTTCCAATATTATATAAAGAATCGTTAAATAATAAAATTAAAATATATATTAACTTAAATAAAAATGCAGATATAACAGCTGATAATTATAGATTTCAAAACAAGTAATTAAAAAAGTGAAATATTTCATATTTCCAAACTTTTCTCAGTAGAGTGGGTACTAATAAATAGGTTTATAATGAATCTAAAAAAAAAAAATAGAATAATAGGATGCACAGATAATGAAAATAAATTTATATTTAAAATTCAAAGTATATAACATGAAACAAAAACCTATGTTAATTTCAATAGATGATGTATATATTTCTTCACACTATCATTCAATGTTTTTGATACTATTAAATGTTCTAATTCAAATCTGAAAGTATGTTTACTTTAAGTTGGAAATAATTAATATAATACTACCTATACCTTGCTGCTCAAAAAGTCTTGTAAAAGTCAAATATTAAATTGCTGGTTAAGATCAATGGTTTCTGCTAATTGGACAAATGAAGATTCTTTTTATTTTATTCAGACAAAAATTTATCTGGGCATCTTTAGTTCTTAAATTCATCAAGCAACAGCTGCATCAATAATTCAGGGCAATCAGAAATATATATATATATATATATATATATATATATAAGTCTAATACTGATATATATATATATATATATATATATATATATATATATCAGTATTAGACTTCAAGTTTTATTGCCCAGTAATCCATAAATTATTTGAGCAGTGAAAGCAACAGAAATGCGATGCTATCCATGGTGCTTGAACTCTAGTCTGTCATTCTACCATTACATTAAGGCATGAAGAGTTAATTAGATGACATACATATTAATAAGACTTCTTTGACTTTGAAATACACTAACGAATCATAAGCACATGTTATAATTGCATAATAAATGAAGACTCAATAGTAATTCTGATTCATAATCATACAAAACATATCCAATAAATACAAATCTTTAATGGAAATAAAAATATTACTCATAAAAAATACTTAGTACAAGAAATTAATATCGACATAAATGAATAATATTATAAAAAAGTTATATAAAAAATTATTACATAAAACTTGCATATTATATTCATTTGCATTATATATATTGTAATGGATAAATGGTTCATACATAACTTTACTAGAAAATGCCACTATATAATAAATCTAGACCTCTTTCCTATATCATATTGTAATTTAATACTGTTAGTTAATATAAAAACAAATATCTGAGAGAGAAGTTAAGAATCAGAAGTTAAGTTTAATAGCAAAGTCACCATTGCATATAAATGTTTGGAAGTAATAAATTATAAAATAAAATTCTTTTAATTAACAATAAATCTTGAAGTAAAAAGATATTTATGCAGCATGAATTCATTTAGAAACCTATTAATTTGGTTTTTATAATTGGTATTTTATAATTTAAGTAATAGTTAGTAAAAAAAAAGAAAATAACTTATTATTAAACAAAATAATTTTTTAAAAAAAAAATAACAATAATGTCATTGTAATAGTTACCAATATCTAAATTAATATATATTCAAAAACCACACACAAACTTTTTCTTAATAAATCTTGATTTATTCATGAACTATTATAAAAAAAAATGTTTCAATAATATTATTTTATAGTCTTTATCAAGGAACAACTAAAAAATACATAAAAAACAATAAATACAAATAATAATAATAATAATAGTTATAATAATTCATGAATAAATCAAGATTTATAAAGAAGTTCGTGTGTGGTTTGTTGTATAAATATTGAAATTAATGGTCTATTTTTAAAATAGAAGATTGTGTTTGTTATTTTTTAATTTATCTAAATTAATACATCAAAATTAACAAATGCATGTATGATTAACAATCTGAAACATTTCCCAAAGAAACCAAAACATCCTTGATCTCAATACTTAGTAACACAATAATATATACACTGAGGACTATAAAACTAAAAATTAGGTGAAATGCCTCTTATATATAAGCTTAAAACTCTCTGCTATAATATTCTAAATAATGATACAGAAACAATGACTATTCTTAACAACATCATATATAAAATATTTAAATATTAATTCATCATTATAACCATATTATTTATAAAAATCTAAACATTACCATCCTTAAGAAGTATTCACTACAAAAATGAAGTCATTATAAAATGAAGCCATAGGAAATTTATAACTGGAACTAACCTATAAATATCAAGCTAAACATCAAATAATACTATCTCAATTATCAATACATACAACATTAGTCAAATTCCACATATATAAAATAAATATTTATTACAATTTAAACAATCATTATTTAAATTATAAATATCATTAAATAACACAGTTTATGTATTTCATAATCTGTATTGAAATATGACATCTATAAAATAAAAATAAAGTATAATTTATTACACCTGTATTATTTTTGAACATTATATTTAAAAACTTTTAAAAATATTACTTGCATATAGCTTTGATAATTATATTGGCATAAAATTTTGTGAAAAACAATTTATTATAAATGTAAAAATATTTAATAAATATTTATAGATTGTTTTGTAATTTTAACTTATTTACCAGTAGAAAATGTTAATGATCATCAAATTTAAGGTATAACTGACAGTCTTCTTGCATAACAGCACTTCATTTGAAATATAGAAAAAACACATACATGAAGTTGTGGAAAAATCATGATTTTGCAGCAGTTTATGATTGTGAAGTAATCCTATTTATGATAGATGAAATTTGAGTCCTAGTTCTCATATTATGGGATAAAAACTATTTATTTACAAGTTTATTTTAAGAGTTTAAAATCAAATATCTTTTTTTAATTCAACAGCCTATGATTATGTTCATGTGATCTAAACAGTTTTTTTGATGAGAAATCATTCTTGGTTACTTGCTAATAAAACAATAAATAAATCTACAGTCAATTTTAAAATTTAAAACAAATAATTGTCAATTATTTAAAACTAATATTTTAAAATTAAACAACTGAATTTTTTTTTAAAATTATATTTTAATAAAATCAATTTTTATATATAAAAGAATATATAATGTCTTTAAATTAATAATAATAACTTAATATTTTAAAATATCAATGATATCACAATTCTAAATTAATAAAAAAATTCTATATATTTTCTTAATTTATACCTCAATGAAATATATTCCAAAGGAATATACTATATATATATATATATATTGAGAAAATATATTCCAAAGGAATATACTATATATATATATATATATTGAGAAAATTATTTTCTCATGTTAGTTTCAAAATAATCTAGTTGTTAAATAGAAATTTAGATAGGTAAACTTATTAAAAGATTTATATATACATACATATATTATAACAGGATGGAGTAGATGGGGTAGTCATCCCTGGGGTGATCATGGTGTTATAGAATAACATCATCAACCCCAAATAAATATACAATATAAATTTAAAATATATAAGTAAGATATAGTATTAAAATAATAAAGTATTTAAAATATATAAATTACTATTGGTAAAGATATTAAAGTGAGAAGATATTAAGTAATGTTAATATCCCAAAAAATATATAAGTAATATTTAAAGTAATGTTAAAGTGATGTTTACTATCACAAAAATATACAAGAAATGTTATATATTACAAAGAGAGCAAAAGTTTAATAGATCTCTGTGTGATCACCTAGCTAAATATTAGTTACTCCTCAGATCATCCATAAGTATAATTAGCCATACATCAACCTACATTATCAGTAAGTAAATAAAGGTATAAATAATACTTAAAAGAAATAAGTAATAACCATCTATCATGAAGGATCAATCAAAATACATCAACAGTCAATCTTGTGACTGGATTTGAACAATAAAACATATAAATCAACCATCAATCTGGTGATGGGATTGGCAATGGGTCTTCTGTAGACTAGGATATTTAACTCTTGTCAGCTTGTAACAAATTATTGGAACCATTAATTGTATGCACTAATTGACAAGCCATAAGATTACAAACAAAAAAACAATGCTGGAATATTAAAACATGCTGATCATCATCAATGCTCTGGTCACTTAATGTCATTAATGCACCAGCTAACTATACACTTCACTTATAAGACTAAACTAAAATAAAATGTAGTGTGTGAGCTTTAAAAAATATAATGTTAAGCACCAACCACGATGATGATTGACAATCACTGGATGTTCAAAAGCACTAATGATACACCCCCATTTATATATTCTGACATTATACTCAAATCCAACTCAGTGAACACAAGCTCATTACTGTTATGTAATCAAGAAATGATGATTTAATACCATTTTAACAATTGAATTCAAATTTATTAATAACAATATAAAAAATGATATTAAGATATCTAGAATATGGTTATACAATTAGAATCTTCTGATTTTGATTAACATACCATAATAAAAAATTATCCCATTGTGATTTCATATATATGACTGGAACTGATACATATGACAATCCATTCTGATTGCTGGTGTTATTCCTCAAACAGAACACATTGATGTAGCATTACCAAGCCATTACATTTTCTTTAATATTTTAACAAATAAACAATACAGAGACAACTCTTTCAAATTATGTTAGTTTATTATTTTTGAAACTAATTTGATAGATTTTCAATTAATAAGCATTTTTTCTTTTATAATAAATGTTCCTTTATTTTAGTTTTTTTTAAAAATAACAATATTTTTTTCTTTGTAAGAAATGTTCCTTTAGGTTAGGTTTTTTTGGAAAGTAATCTAATATAGTTGCAACTAACATTGATTTGATTACTTTAAACACAGTTTTATTTTTGGTTGATAAACAATACCTCAATAACAAATATATTTTTGTTTGGTAGTAAATGTTCCTTTATTTTTTTTGTGAACCATAATTTAATATATTAGGCACTAGAGACAGCTTGAATGAATACTTTTTTTCACAAGTAGCCATTTTTTCACCAACACAGGCTCTCGCAAGGATGGGACTTTAGATTCAGGAATGGGGAATTGCCACATTTCCTAATTTTAACATGTTTACAGGGGGTGACATTGGGTACAGTGCGATAATTTGGAGGACCTTATAGTAATTCATTTAGGTTTGAAAATAATTACTTTCTGAGTGCACATTAGTTCATTTTCCATCATTAAAATTATTCACACCCTATGATGATAAGTTAGTGATATGTTAAGTGTCAGCATTCATACAGAGAGTAAACAACATGTATCAGAGCTAACTGATAGGCTAGGTTAAGTGTGAATTGTGAGAGCAATGAATTGCAAAACACACTGCAGGTCACTGTTAGCAAAGAGACTCAATTTCTAGCACTCAATTATTTATAGCAATTGAGAAGTTATGCCTGATAAATGGTATTTTCAACTACTTTTGGCTAGCAACACCATTAAATAGGATGGATTGTTGTATGTATCAGTACCATGTGGTTTACCAAATTCAAATTATTACATTGATTTATATGTATGTGATTTACAAAATTCAAGTTATTACATTGATTTACATATGTTTCAATAGGTTTATTTAGAACCAGACACACACAGGTATGTGGCTTTGATATAAACTGAACATATTTGAATTGACATTTAATAATAAAAAATTATTAAATTTTACATACATGTCCTATTTGACACTCAATCATATATATACACACAGAATGCAGTACAATTTAGAAATGGACATATTTGAATTGACATTTAATAATAAAAAAAGATTACATTTTACATATATGTGTGTGCATTTAGATACTTATGCACACACTGCTGTTTACATCATTTGATATTTTTTTGATTTGACAAAATAATAAGTTATTCAAACTATACTTTTGATAATTAATTTCTTGGTTAAAATACATTAAATTCCTATGTACCTGTGTGTATTAATAAAATCAAATTCTGTGTTTAATGATTACAATTTCTTTTCCGTCTTTTTAAAAAAGAAATAAAGGCAATTTTTTTTCTGACTGCTGATAAGTTAAATCCTCCAGCAGGTATATTTTATTATTTAATATTGTCATAAATCTATAAATGAAGTTCAGTTTTATACATATTTAACATACATGTGTGTGCATATTGAATAGCAGGCACACAGTAACATCTATATATCATATATTTTAATTTGTTACAATAATATTATATTTTCACAATTAATTTCTTGATTAAAATACATTAATTTCACACATATGTGTGTATGAATAAAAAAATCAGTTATCAAATTCTATCATAATAGTTGAGTTTTTTTTTTCTAAAAAATAGCTGTTTATAAATTCTTTTTTTTTTTTACAAAAAAAAAAAAGTCAATCTTGACGGATTGTTGTTGATTGAAAAATTTAAAAACATAGATTTTAAAAATAATTTTCTTGCAAGTTTCTTTTAATTCAAGCAAAAATTAGTTACTTGATTTAAGTTATATCACTATTGCAGGTTGCCATTAATCATAATGTCTTTAAATTTAAAAATATAGGTTTAAAAATGTCTTTTTAAGGAATATTAAAATAACTTCTTTATAAATTATATATATAATCCTCTGTAAACTACTACCTTCTTTTAGATGTTTAACTTAAGCAAATTATTGAATTGTATTACTTTAAGTTATTAAGTTATAATTTTACAAATCATTTTAAGGATTTTAAACTAACTTACCCACAATATATATATGCACACTATTTGTTTATCTGTGGTTCCCTGCATGTATAGATAAACAGCAGCTTATGGATATCAATTTTTCAAGCTTTCTCTTGGTAAGCTTGGTGGTCTGGGTGAGACTGGTTTACAGTCACATCAGGAAAAGAGTAATTCAGGTATGGTTAGCATTCTCCCTTCTGTCTTCATGCTAGCAAACTGTTTTTAGAACACATTTGTACAGACTAATTGATCTATTTCAAGGTGATCCATTCTTCAAGTGAATCAAAACTCCAGATATAGAACTAGTGGACTGTTCCCTGCTAGATCTACTGGCTTGATTTCAACTACATTTTCATGGGAGCTATTTTTATTTTCATAACTCTCCAAACACCAATTCTGTTAGCTAATTGCTTTACAAAAATAGTAAGACAACTGTCTTCAAAAAAATTACTATTCAAACTTTTTAAAAAAAATTAACCAGAATGTTCTTTTCAAAAACTATTTATCCTAAAACAACCTTTTTATCCAAACCTCTTATACTCTTGGATTTCTAGGGTGACAGCAACACATTGTTTTTAATTTAAAACTACTTTTTTTTTATCATGATTAAAAAAAAATTCTAATCCTTTTGAAAGCAAAATTTTTATGAAAGTGTGATATATAAGTTTTTACACTAATTAACTAAAAAAGTTTTCAAAAATAGATAATAGACATTTTTGCAATTATCAGAAAACATGCTTATTTTTAAATTTCAAAATCAGAGTTACAAATAATAATATTTAGACCTTTTAACATGTTTTAATTTATAATAAAATTCTCTTTTAAATCCAGGATTATTTAACCCTTTATTTATTATTTTTATTCCCAATGAATGTAAAAAATATCTACAGAAAATTTTTGTCTGTGTTTATTTCTACTTTTCCTTTACATTGTATAGATATATCAGTGATGAAGCGTGATGTTTTTAGGAATGGAAACACAGTTCTTTTTTTTATGTTTTTATTTTACTTGCCACAACAATTTTTACATAATAGTGTCTGATATATATATATATATATATATATATATATATATATATATATATATATATATATATATTATACAAAAATTGCATTAGAATATGTTAGTGAAGTTCATTCTTTCATTATATATAAAACAAATTCAACTGTTCGTCAAAAAAAAATGTGTTAAAATGAGTTAGTGAAGTTCATTCTTTCATTATATATAAAACAAATTCAACTATTAGTGAAAAAAATTGTGTTAGAATGAGTTAGTGAAGTGCATTATTTCATTATATATAAAACAAATTCCACTGTCCATGAAAAAAATTGCATTAGAATGAGTTAGTGAAGTTCATTTTTTTATTATATATAAAGCAATTCAATTGTTAGTAAAAAAAAAATTGAAAGTAAATTTTTTAAATTGAATTTTAATTAAAGCTTTTGAAAGTTTTAGCAAATTTTTCTGTGGAATCTCTCATTCCATTCAATACATGAACACTTTGTCCCTGATATATATATATATATAATTATGTGACAAATTTTATACATGAACACTTTGTCCCTGATATATATATATATATAATTATGTGACAAATTTTAAAACATTGACATTGTAATAATAATATAAATATTTAATTTTGTTTAGGTATATCTGTGAAATGACAAAAGGAATAATGAGATAATTATAATTGATAAACAACTTTTAAAAATTTTAATATCTTCTAATTAAAAAAACATCTGGTACTTCTTTATCATTTAAACATTTGGTATATAACTTTGCTAAAAAAAATTATATTTCTTCACCTGCTTCTTTTAATATATCAGTTATAATTCCATCATTGCCTGGAGCCTTACATTTCATTATAAATTTAATTGCATGTCTCACTTCTTCATTTAAAATTCTGGGCAATTCGGAAGATATAATAGATATAGGAGGTACTTGTTATTTATTACTATATAATTCTTGATAGAAGTCTTCTACCCATTTCATGATATCATCTCTTTTTTTAATAATAATTCCATTTTTTCTTATTGCATTTATACATTTCCTACCAATACCAAAATATTGTTTTACATTATTGAGATTTTTATTCTCTTCAACAGCTTTCCTTGCTAGTTCAGTTATACTTTCTTATATCATTTTAAACTCTTTTCCACACCATTTTACAAAATTTGAGATATTCAATCATTTTTGTATATCTTCATATTCCTTCTTTTCTTCATAAATTCTTTAGTCTCAGTAGAAATTTTATTGGTCAATTGCTGCTTTTTTTATCAGCTATCTTTGTTTCAGTTTTTAAAAGGGTATCAGTTATTTTCTTATTAAGTTCATTCAAATCTGAATCATGTTCAAAATCTACTAATACTTGAAAACGATTTGTAAGTTCTAATTTAAATTCATTAGAATGTTTCTGAAGATTAGAAATATCAACAGTAAATATTGTTTTTCTTAATAATTTTTGTCTCTCTAGTTTTGCATTAACATGTATCATACATCTTACTATTTGATGATCATTGCCAGTGTTGAAATATGTATTTTCTGTTAATCAAAATATAATCCAATTCTGCTGTACATTCATTTGGATGCTTCCATATCCATTTCCTTTTTAAAATTTTTTCAAAAAAAGAATACATAATATAAAGTTTTTTTTTCCTGCAAACTCCACAAGTCTACGTCCTCTCTCATTTATATTATCATAACATACAACACTTTCATTTTTCATTTGTTTACTAATTACAGCATTAAAGTCTCCCATAACAATTTTAAAATGCTGTTTAATTTTATCAAAAATCTTTTGTACATCCATATAAAAATCTTCTACTACTTTATTACTATAAGAACTTGTTGGGACATAAACCTGAATTATCTGCTCTTAAGTTGTATAACTCATCTTGCCACTCTATCAGATACACCATCAATCTCCACAATGTTGTTGTTCTACTTTTTATTTATAATGAATCCTATTCCACTTATATTTTCAATATTTGTGACTTTATAGTAGAGTACAAGTCCACTTTTTCAATTAATTGTCTCTTCACCTTTTCTTTTGACTTCACAAAGTCCAATAATGTCTCATTTAATATAAGACAGTTCTTCTTCTAATTCTTATAATCTTCCTTCACTTGAAAGTGATCTGCAGTTATCGGTACCTAAATAAAAAGTCATCATCAAATGGCAGCATGAGTCCACAATCAGGGGATTGTTAGCACCCTCCACTTTCAGCCACCAACTGCTGCCTTGGTTGATGACTTTACAGCCTCCTGGAAATAAGGGCCATGATTTATTTTTGTCTTTCATGATTGTATACATCTATTGGAAAAATATTTAACATTTACCCATACATTCATTCTGCCTTAGCAGACAAATGAGAAAAAAAGCCACAGTGTTCCTTGATTGTAAACCCAGATTAAAAAGCCAATAAACTTACCACACTGGCTAATGCATGTTGGTGAGCAGCCCATCTATGTTCATATACTACATGACATATGAATTGCCATTATGATTTGGATTTGTAGATTATGAAAAGGCATTTATATTCTATAAACATTTCTTCAGTGATAAAGCATTGTATCATCAAAGTATAGATCCATGATATTGTCATATTTTAAAAAAATATTTATAAAAATGTAACAGCAACAATTAGATTACATAACGATACTAGGAAACATTGAGAAGGGTATAAGACAGGGTGACTCCATATCACCAAAACTTTTTACAGCAGTGCTGCAAAAAGTATTTTGTCAATTAAAATGGGAAGCTAAAGGAATGAAAGTAAATGGAGATTATTTAAGTCATTTAGATTTTGCAGATGATGTAATTGTTTTTGCACATAATGCTTTAGAGCTGCAGGAAATCTTGCAGGAGTTATCAGATGAATGTAGAAAAGCAGAACTAAAGATAAATGTTAAAAAGACTAAAGTAATGTTTAATGGATTTTTTCAAAATATGAAAAGTAAAGATAGATTATGATGAGTTAGAAGAAGTTAACAGCTACAAATATCTTGGTCAGATTATTAATACAAATGGAAACATAATGAATAAAATTAACCATAGAATTAAACTTGGATGGAGTGCTTTTGGTAGAAATAACTTGATACTAAAAGGAATTATGCCTATGTGTTTGAAAGTGAAGGTTCTTAATAAATGTATTTGTTTTACCAGTTCTTACTTATGGATCTGAAACTTGAATACTTTATAGAAGAGCAATACAGAGATTTCAGACCACTCAAAGAAGTATGGGGAGATGCATGGTGGGAGTAACAAGAAGAGAGTGAAAATGCAATATATGGGTAAGAGTACAAACAGGTGTTACTGATCTCATTGAAAAAATTAAAAGACTGAAGTGGAGTTGCGCTGGAGATATTGCTAGAAGAGATGATAATAGATGGATAATTGAAATCTTAAATGGAATTCCAAGAGTTGTAAAAAATCCTGAAAGAGACCACATGTGAGATGTATGGATGAAATAAGTAAGCATGCAGGAATAATGTGGAGAAGAGAAGCTTAAGATCAACTTGGAGAGACCTTCATCCTGCAATGGACTGACAATGGTTGTTGATGATGAATAACTTGATTTCTCAAGTTTATAATAAATGGCTGCATTGTCAAAGTACATAATTATTTTTTTATTAATTATGCATATGTTAATAGTAAAAAAAGAAAAACATGTGATGTATTGTTTCGTATATTATTAACATTATTTGCTACATAAATCAAAAGTAAAAAAAAAGGATATGACATAAAACCACTTTAAAAGTTTTCCTAAAACATTACCTCCTTCCAAACTGCTTCATTTTCAGTTAGTTCTGCCATTAAAGATCCAAATACAAGTGGTTTTACTGTTACTAATAGAATTATATCTTCCCATGACTGGTCAGGTAGCCACCTGAAAGGTTTTGAGATAGTACTTTTTTCTATGGATAAGTTACCTTTAATAAAAAAGTCAAGTTCTTCTTGCATGATGTGATTTTCATTTTGCTCCAATTTGATTGTAATTTGAAAAGAAAAGAGTAATTTGTTTTTTTCAAAAATACCTATAAAATGTATATATACAAACTTATATATATATGATCTACCAAATAAAATTTCAAATTAAACCAAGTATATTTAAATATAAAAATTAACTACTTCAACACACACACGTATACACATGTAATCTTATTTATAGGACAATCATTTGGTGCAGTGACAGAGTGGCAGATTCTGAAATTCAAAGAGACTCACATTTCTTATAAATTCCCCAAAAGCATGGCCATTCAATTATTTATTTACTTAAAACTAAATCGAAACGTTTTTTTTTAAATCTTTCCTTACGCTAATTGTTATATATAAACATATCGAATGTTGGCTTTAAAAAGACTATTCTATGTTGATTTCCTAAGACATGCTGAGTGCATTTTTGGCTGGTAATATACTCGTGATGAGTGCTATTATTCTGGCTTTACCTACTGACAATGCACTCAGCTTGTCTTAGAAAATCAATATAGAATATTTTTTTCGTAAGTCAACATTTAAAATGTTTGCATACTTATATTAAAAGCATAAAGTATATTTTTAATATTTAAGTTCTTCAGTTGATATATAAATTCAATATCAGTATGTGCATTTTCATAGAAAGTTGTGTCCTAATCAGATAACATAATAATAATCATTGTATCTAATTGCCATAACTATGACCTAGAACTTGAATCAAGGTTAGGTGAACCTTGGAATATTTTTCACTTTCCAAGTGGACATATTAGATGGTCTATATCTAACCCATTCTGCCATCTAATAACAATTAGTAAAGGGATATTTAGTCATTTTTAACTAAGTTTATCTGTATTGTCCAAGTAAGCAGCAATGCCCTAATTGCATATATATGTGTGATCTTTAGTTCTTGTAAAATTCATCATATTCTTTTGAGCACTGAGTCCATAATTACATTTACCTTATTGCAAATTGTTATTGCTGGAGAAAAAGTTTTTACATTTTTGCATTTGCTGAATTCTTTTCCTTAAATATCATTCTTAAAAAAATATTTAAATTTAAAATTTAAACATAAACTTATTCAGTAATCAACCAAATCCAAACATTTCACTAAAATTCACAAACAATTTGCAAACAATGCTCATTTTTTTTATAGTAATGTCAGTTAATTAAGTTAGATGAAAGATGGCTATATTTACGTGATCACAAGGTTCTTAAAGGATAGAAAAGTAATTATTAATGCTTATAAAGTGTGATACTTTTACATTTTGATAGCTTCTTTTATAATTATTAATTAAAGTAGCTTACAATTTCAAATAACAAATCAGGGAGGAAATATTTTAAATAAGACCATAAATAAATCATGACTCATATATATTTAATGTTTTGTTTTTTTTTGAAAATATAACATTTATTAATCAACTAAATTCAAATACATTATGATTATTATTCAGAAGTCAGATTCCTAAATAATTATTTTAACAAACTTAAAAACTACACTTACGTTTTCATATCAATATCAGTTTGTTAAAGCATTGATGATTCATTTATTTACCATTTAGGAACCTGGGGATCAAAATAAAAGTAGCCATCTCTTATCTGACAAATAAATTGACATTAACACAAGAAAGTGAGAACTTTTTTTAAAAGTTTTTCAAAATAATTCTTTAGGAATATTAAACAACCTCCATACTTTCCCATTCTTTTTAAATTCATATAAATAAAGATACAATAAAAGACAAACGACCCCCAATATACAGGTGGATGGTGACAAAGTTGTGAGTGGAGTGAGTTTGACAATGGTAAATAAAAATATAACAATTCTTTAGGAATCTGACAAGAATTACATTTAAATATCTATTACTATGAGAATCTTATTCTTAAAAAGATTTTAATTTTATTAATTGGATTCTATTCCAGTTTTAAATATAAAGTTAAAATTACTGTACTGAAAAAGATGAGAGATAGATTTCTTAAATTAATCGGATAAGTGAAGTTTGATGATAGAAATCTTTACTTTTTTTTGCCTAATGATATATTAAACTGGTTCATTAATATGCAACGAACGATGCACTTTGTATAATATTAACCTCATGTGTCTATTGCTTACACACATTAAGAAACATAAAATAATTTAAAACAATGACAAAAAATAAAATTAATCTTCAATCAGAATGATATATTCCATTACCAGAATATGTTAAAAATTAAGACTGAATATTTTAATCTATATAATTCTTTTTATAATTCAAATTATTTATCTTTTAGCTAAATATTTAAGGTTGTAGCCTTAATATATATTATTCTAAATATTTAAAATAATTTCAAAATTATATCATTAATATTTTTATTATTGAATTTTAATATGCATAAGAGAAAGACATGTGATATATACTGATAGCATATCTGCTTTCCATGCTCAGAACAAAGAGTTTGAATCTGTGCTAAATTAGTTAGGATATTGCTTTTAAATTACTGAAAAGCTAAAATTAATAACTGAGGTGAAACTATAAGTTTATTATTAGTAAGCTTCCATTTTATGGACTTAGCGCTTTCGGGGCCTTTACGGCTCCATAATCATAGTCCTTTTTACAGGCTGTTGATTCTATGCAAATGCATGCAAATTACAACATCCACCTTTTCGAGACCGTGAAGCACGTGTCTTTTCTGTTGATTGACATGGCATCACTGGTGATGTAACATGCCTCTTTGATCTTCCTCTTGACATTGTTCCTGTCCATGCACACAATGTCGGCTTTAGATGGCTCAAATCTATGGCTTTGCTCCTGCTGATGATCAGCAAATACTGAGCTGCCCTCTCCTTTAGTTGTAGCCTTTGTATATATATATCTATGCTGAGCCAGTCTATTGCTCACTGTGGCCCGAGTTTCCCCATAATATACCGAATCACATCCTGTCTGCGGGCACACAATTTTATAAATGACATGGGGGGGGGTTCTTCTATATTTCTTGTGTCTTTGGTATTGTTGATGAGCCTATTTGTGTTTGGAGGGGTTCTGAATCCGAGTTTGAATTCCTTCTGTAATATTTTACTGAAATTTTTAGCTACTGTAGGTATGTAGGATATAATTAGATGTCTGTCATCTTTTGTGTTTTGTTGCAGTCTTTTATGAAAGCTTGCAATCCTTTTGGTTATTGTTTTGTGATCATAACCCATGCTTATTAAGTCCCTGATGTATCTGGTGATGTTGTTTTTCCTATCTGACTCCAATTTACACAGGTGGTGATTGCGAAATAAGAAAGCAGACAGCCCTGCAAGTTTGTGTGCTTTAGGGGATTTTGAGAGCGGATGGATGTAGCCTCGGATGCACAAGGGTTTAATTATCATGGAATAAACAAATGCTAAATTCTCTCTTTTAATTTTTAAATCCAGATACCTGACCATGTTTTGCTCATCTTCATGTGTGCAATTAAATATGAAGTTGGAAAGAGCGTGGAGTTCATGTAAAATCTCCGTGATAGCATTTTCGGGTGCTGTCAAGAATATGTTGTCTACGTATCTGCTATAAATTATATTTGGCATTGCTGTCTGGTACTTTGGAATCACCTGTTGTTTCAAGTGATCTAGAACAATGCTAGAAATGATGCCACTAATGGGGAGTACCATAGGCCATCCGCTGTTCATTCTGTACCATTTGTTTTCATATGACACCAAAATATTTCCATCCAGCCATTTCAGGAAATCCACAATAAATCATGCTTTGAGAACAGGGCACTCCTTCCTGTATAACTCCTGTTCTATTATTCTAATAGATAATTGTCTGTCAATGGAGCCATATAGCTCTGTGACATCCACTGCTGCTATCCTAAATTCATGTGGAATCGTTGCGTCTTTTATTTTGCTAACAAATTCAAATGACGATTTAATTGTTCATGAACCAAACCCTATATATTCAATCAACCAGTCATTAACTAATTTGGCTGCATTGAAATAGTGGACGCCATCAAAGTCCAACATTAGCCTCAGAGGTACTTCCTGTTTATGCAATTTTGCATTAGCAAAATTCTCAGGTGTACGGTTGCAGATGGGTATATTCTATGATACTTGGCTCTGTTTAGGCCTTTGTCTTTATGTGCGTGCACAATCGTGATAATAAACTTCTCTTTATTTATTTTATTGTTGAAAGATGTGACTTCCTCAAATTTCAATTTTTGTATCTGTGCATTTATTTTATCTTTGAAATCTGCATCATTCATCAAGACAAACCTGCTGCCTTTGTCCTCTTTCATGCACTTAATGTTGTTGTCATTGAGGAACTTTTTTGTACTATGTATAAACTTTCCCCAATTGTCCCCATCATTCTTTAAATCTTTGTTTCTAATGGATTTAGTCGCTGCTGCGATGACATGTTCTCTACACAGGTTGTTAATCAACCCTGCCTCAATGTCGGCTATGAGCTCCATTTTCGGTTGTGTTCAAGATCCTCTGACAAATTTAGGTCCTAACGCTAAAGTAGACTCGACTTCCGGTGGCGGACGAATATTAGACAAATTGACAAATGCCTCTCTTTTTCCCATATTCGTTATGTTAAGGTTCTGTTTACATGCTAGGAAATTTAATTTCTTTTCAAATCTCACTGACAATTTCCTTTCAAATTTGTCGCATTTGCCTACAATCCATAAAGGTTTGTTGTTATTGGCTGTTATGTTTAAGAGGCATTTCCTTTCTTTCTTAAGGGTGTTTCTACAATTTCTTATAATCGTGTCAAGCAATCTTGCTTGTAGTTCTTGCTTTATTCTGTCACTGTCATAAATTACTCTGTTGATTTTAATTATACAACAATTAGGAATTATATTAAATTGCCTACAATTCTGTAGGAACTGAAGTCTTTGATGAAACTTGCATGTCGCCATGCTAATTCATAGTACAAAACGCTTATTAACAAAATTATCCATGTTATTGTAATAAAGAATTTTATTTCACCCTTAAAGATCTAATAAAATACACAGTCCTCTTGTGAAATATTTCAAGCAGTTTTAAATTTAAAACAGGTAAAACTCAATATATGTGTTGCCACTCACTGCAAGCTAGAGTAATCAATGGATGCCAGAAGGCTTGTGCATAAAATTCCCATCTGGTGCCTACTCATCCAATATCCCCAGACTAGTTTCAGGATTGTGGTGAGGAGCCATGGATCTGAGAGCACTGCACTAGATCTTAGGATCTAATGCAACCTCCCAGCAGACTTAGTTAACTACTAAACTATGAGTCATAAATTGTAAACACCTTAATATTTACACAAGCTCAATAGCTTATATAATCATACAGGTCTGAACTCAATTCAGTACCTAAACATTTTGGTGTCTTTGGTTCTTCAATAATCATAGCCACCACTATCCTATTGGACAGGATTGGTTTTAAGCCAATAAACATCACATGATCACCATTTCTTATGCTTGCTTATAACTGTTAGTAAAACAGGCAAAACTCACTATACGTATTGCCACTCATTACAAGCTAGAATGATCAATGGATGCCAGAAGGCTTGTGCATAAAATCCCCATCTAATGCCTACTCATAGTGAGTTTTGCCTGTTTTAATAACAGTTATAAGCAAGCATAGAAAATGGTGATCATGTGATGCTTATTGGCTTAAAACTGAACCTGTCCAAAAGGATAGAGATAGCTGTGGTTATTGAAGAACCAAAGACACAAAAATGTATAGGTACTGAACTGAGTTCAGACCTATATGACTATATAAGCTAATGAGCTTGGATTGAAAATATTAAGGTGTTTTTAATTTAAGACTTATAGTTTTGTAGTTAAGTAGAGATAAAAGGTGGCTGCTGGAGGGTTGCATTAGATCCTAAGATCTTGGTGCAGTGCTCTCAGATCCAAGGCTCCGCACTAACAAAGGCCACAAGCCAGAAACTATTCTGGGATATTGGATGAGTAAGCACTAGATGAGGATTTTATGCACAAACCTTTTGGCATCCATTGATTACTCTAGCTTGCAGTGAATGGCAATATGTATAGTGAGTTTTGCCTGTTTTAATAACAGTTATAAGCAGGCATAGGAAATGGTAATCATGTGCAGTTTTAAATTTGTTTTTCTATTTCAACTAAACTTGCAGCCATCATTAAATATTTTATTATATTTCTTAATAGGTCAATATCAACTACAATACATTTAATTTTTTTATACTTTTAAAATAGTTACTATTATAAATAAATATAATACAAAAGAAATTTCAAATCCTAACACATATATATTGCAACAGTATGAGATGTGGAGTAGCATAGGGTAATAAAAAATATATCACAATTTTCAACTAAAATAAAACTAAAATGAACTTACAGAATTAGGATATTTCCTTCTGTCATTAAATTATTGCTTACTTCCTCATTTGAACTGAAGTTTTCTCTCTACATTTTCTGGCTCTATCTCTATATTCTTCTATTCCAGTACTTGTACTTGTCTGGGGTAGTCATGCACATGATCCATCAGAAGTTCCATGTTGCCTTGAGCTTAGGTAATTTCATGATCATCTCACTAAATTTTTCCTACACTATTTGTGCTTTTCCTTTTTTCTTTTTCACTAGTATGGATAAAATCTATAGACGTCTTCTACATTCTCATCTCAAATGATATCTTCATTTCTGACCTCATTTAATAGCTTACCTGATATAGTAAATTTCTTTCTACTCTGCTCACACATTCCTCGGTTTTGTAAGTTCATGTCAATGACTCTTAAAAATTCAGCCACCTGCTCTATTTAAAGGATAGATTGCAAAATCGATAATTTCATCATATCACAAGTAGTCAGCATTCTTAATTTTATTACTTTGCATCTGAATGATGAGAACTAGTTTTCACCACTCCACACTCTTTTAAGTCTTTTCTGCATAATCCGATATTGAATCTTTTTCTGATGCTCTTCACTCCAAAAACTACATTTTAAATTAATTAATTTCACTATTCTTAGTGGAGCCTTGGAGCATTCCACTTGCTCTTTTTTCTCAGCAAAGTTATCTGGAAATAACTTTCTATGCTATCAAAGTGTTCATAGATGTTTCACATGTATTGCCTCAAAAAAATTAACTTGAAAAATTGATTAATGTTACTATAAATCTTGGAAATTCTAACTTGCCCTATTTCTATGGTATCACCCTTATAAATTCTCTTTGACCTAGTATTCTTTAAGCTCTTTCTTTCACACACTTTCCATTTTTCTTTCATTTATTCTTTAATCTAGTTCAAATCTCTTGTTTTGTTTTCACATAATTAGTATTTATCTTTCTTATTTGTGTTAGTCACTACTTTCTAGATTTCCATCACATTCTCCTGGATGATTCTATTCATTTGCTTATTCTTTGTTACTATATTCTGAGTTTGTTTTCACATTCTCTTTTCAACATTTCTCTAATTTTTAAAATCATGTTTTAGGAGCAACTGTGAATATTAAAAATAAAAACACCAACATTTTAACAAGATAGTATTTGCCCTCAACTAAGAGGAAAAACAGCAATAATCACATGGTTGTAGCAGAGATAACTGGTTTTATTATTATTATTATTATTATTATTATTATTATTATTATTATTATTATTATTATTATTATTATTATTATTATTATTATTATTATTATTATTATTATTATTATTATTATTATTATTATTATTATTATTATTATTATTATTATTATTATTATTATTATTATTATTAACTACTTCTTCTCTTCCTTTTTCCATTGATTTGCATCATCCTCCCTTAGAATTTTATATTAATATTAAATTTAATAGACTTTGTCCTTTTAAAATTATGAAAAGAAACTATAAAAAAGGAAATTATTTGGGTCTTTGTTTACAATTATCTAATTTTAACTGGAAAAATTTGTATTCTTCATCTGATGTAGATTTCTGTATGAAGTTTTTTGAACAATCATTTAGTGAACTAATTGACAAATACATTCCTAAGAAAATTTTTTTAACTAACCATTTTCCTCTCTGGTTTTCTGTCTCTCTTAAAGAAATTATTAAAAGGAAATCATTTCATCATTGTAAATATTGGAAAACTAAGAACTTAAACTATTATAACAATTTTATTAATTATAGAAGAATGCCAAAGGTTATATATCATAGAGATTTTCAAAAATTTATACAAAACACTGAAAGTCATATTTCTGATAATCCTTTGCAATTTTGGTCTCTAGTTAAGGATTTAGGTATTACAAAAAAATTACAGTGTAATAATTTTAATCTAGCCACAGATGATTTTTCTCATTATTTCTCAGAGCTTTTTAAACCTTCTCAGTCTTTTACTAATTTAACTGCAAATAATGATCTAGTTGAAGAAAGGATAACATTTGATTCATTTATTGAAGCTGATGTTGTTTTTTGCTATTAAACAGCTTAAATTACATTCTAGGGTGGGCCTTGACAATATCCCGGCTTTCATTTATAAAGGATGTTCTGAATACATTGCTTCTCCTCTTTTGCATATTTTAATTGCTCTTTAGCAAATGGTACTTTTTCTAGATCCCTTAAAATTGTTAAAGTTGTTTTAATTTTTAAGAAAGAATCTAGAGATTTGGTAACTGACTATAGGGCTATTTCAATTCTACACATTGTTGCTCGAATATTTGAAAGAAGTTTATATAATAAAATTATCTTGAATGTCTCTAAGGTTTTGGCACCAGAGCAGCATGGATTTTTGCCTAATAGGTCCATTGAAACAAATTTGCTAACTAGTTTTGATCACATTTCAAACTCAATTGAGAATCAATCTAGGTTAGATGTTGTTTATTTTGATATGTCCAAGGCTTTTGATAGAGTTAATCATAAAATTCTTCTTCAGAAGCTTTGTAGGTTAGGCTTTTCCAAATTATTAATTAATTGGTTTGACTCTTTTCTTAAGGATAAAATGACTTATGTGAGGTTTAATAATAAATTGTCATTACCATATTATTGCTTCACTGGGGTGCCTCAAGGCAGTGTTCTTGCACCTTTATTATTTAATGTATACATTGATGATCTAAAAACATGCATTAAATTTTCACATCTTCTATGTTATGCAGATGATTGCAAAATCTTTAGGCATATTTATTCTATTAATGACTGTTTTTACTTCAAAGTGATATAGATAATTTCTTGAATTAGTGTGAATGTAATTATATAGATATAAATATGGATAAGTGCTCCATTGTCTCTTACTCTAGAAAATCTAAAATCTTAAGGTTTTCCTACTATATTGGTGATTCTAAAATTATAACATGATCATCAAAGAGATCTAGGAATAATATTTTCCAATAATGGGTCTTTTCATAATCACATTAATTTTATGGTGAATAAATCTTTTAAAATTGTAGGAGCTATTTACAGATATGGAAAAGCATTTAATAAATTTACAAAGATTAAACTTTTTATATCCTTACTTCTTCCCATCTTGGAGTATGGTTCAATTATATGGAATCCTCATAACAAGACAGATATCATAAGAATTCAGTCTGTTTTTGACAAATTTGCAAAACTGAATAGTTTAGGTAATGAACACTATATTGATTTACTGCTGAGACGAAAAACAAGAGATCTCAAGCTTCTTCATAAATTTATTTCCCAGAATATTTCTGTATCTAATTTGCTTTCTAATTTAAGTATTAAGAAACAGAATTATAATACTCATACTCACAATATTTTTGAACTGAAAATTTGTAAATCTGATCTATTAAGATTTCCCTCTTTATTTCGTTTACCTAGAACTTATAACAAAGATTTTGGTAATGATGATGTTTTTAATCTGGATTTTAAACAATTCACTCAAGTCCTCATAAAAAAATATTATCCTTAATTTCATTTGATATATTGCCTTTTTATTTATTTGTGCATTTTATTTTTCTATTTTATTGGTATTATTTTTTGTTTTGTTTTATTTTTTAATGCTTATTTAGATTTGTATATGATAATGACATTACTGTGAAATCTATAATTGGCTAAATGCTCTTGATATGTACATTAAATAAATAAAGAATTGAATTGAATTATTATTATTATTATTATTATTATTATTATTATTATTATTATTATTATTATTATTATTATTATTATTATTATTATTATTATTATTATTATTATTATTATTATTATTATTATTATTATTATTATTATTATTATTATTATTATTATTATTATTATTATTATTATTATTATTATTATTATTATTATTATTATTATTATTATGTTTCAAAGAAAAGAACTTTATTGATAACCATAGAGTTACATTTGCTATAAGACACTTCTTCTACATATATTTACATTGCTAGTGAGTAAACCAAGTTTAAGTTGGTATCTGTGATGTACAAAAAAGGAACTTAACTTAGGAGGGAAAGATATTTAAACATTGTTAGGGGGGGGTGAAAATACATATGTATACGTTACATTTATGAGTGCTGCTTGCTGTAATCATAGTTCTCCAAAGTCTTGGGTTATCATTGTTCAATTTGCAAAACTTCAACTTTGATGTATATTGCCATGCTGGGTTTAGTTTGCTTTCCAGTATTTGAGGTCTGATTTTGTTGTTACTGTCCTTTATATTAATATTATGCAATCAAAGACAACATTCTGTTTTTTTATTTGTAGATAATTGCCACATTTTTTTTTTTTATATATATTGGTTGAGGGCATAGATTTTGGTTATTGGGAGCCATCTTAGAGGTTTGATTGTTGTGTTATCAGTGACCAGGTTGCTGCATAGATGTCTGGATGTGCAATTTTATTGTCTCTGGCTCGTAGTTTTGCCAGTTTGATATTGAAAGTTGATGGATGTCGCCTTGTGTTGTTACCTAGAGTGAATGTGCATCTAGTGCACCAGTATGCATAAAGCATAAAAGTGGCTGCACGGACTGATGGAATAGAGCCTTTGCAATATGAATTAATGATTGTTTGAAGGGTTGTGTTAGATTGTCTATATGCTCCTATCATAATAACTCGAATTCTGTCTAGTGCCGGACAAAGATAGAATAGATGTTCCTGTGTTTCTTCAGCCCTGTGACACAGGGGACAAAAAGGATCAATGTTAGTGTATAGTCTCCGATATCTCAGAAAATATGTTGTGGGCAGTGCTTGTAGGTTTAGTCTCAGCAAAAAATCAAAATACTTTGGCTCCAGTGACCATTTTTTAAACTTACGGAGTAATTGTAGATTATTGATTTTCAGCATTGTCAGATTGGTGTCATGGGTTGGATTTGGATGGATTAATGAATAAATTTGCCAGTATGAATGCTTGTATATTGTCTGAAGAGATATCTGTGGAGCTGTGGTTTTTATATGATTGATCATTGATGCTAGTTGGTCATAAGCAGGGGGTGGTCTATCTGTTGGTGTTATTTGAAGTAGGCATTCAAGCATTGGAAAGTGTTTGACTGTGGATGTTATTAAGTTTGTGGCCTTCTGTAGATGGAAAATATAAATACTATGAAGTCCTAGTCCATTGTGAATAGGTGGTCTGGTAAGTTGTTTTTCAGATATTGACACAGTCTTCCTCTGCCACAAGAGCTTATTACAGAGAGAAGAGATTTTGTTAATAAAACCTTTAGAAAATGTGATAATGGGTGAGTAATAGGTGATTTTTGTTATGGCTAGCTGGTTAAATAGCTGGATCTTGGAGTATATTGAAAGATATGCCTTTGAGAGAAAAGTAGTAATTCGCTCTGTTTCTTCTTTGAGTTTGTTCTGGATCTTGACCCTCATTGCACTTGCACTCATATAAAAGGGAAATCCCAAGAAAGCAGATGGCTTTCCCCCATACATGCCCATGTACTGCTTTGCATTATAAAGAGACCAAACTGCCATCTTATTTAGATTGACCCTGAGTTTGTGTGTAGCTGCAAATTCTTGTAGTATTGTATGCAAGGCTGGTAGGTGTTTTTTAGATGGGAGGAAGACAGTTATATCATCCATATAAGCGATACATGTTACCTGCTGAGATGTGTTTGGTATTTGGATGCCAATGAATGTTATTATTATTATTATTATTATTATTATTATTATTATTATTATTATTATTATTATTATTATTATTATTATTATTATTATTATTATTATTATTATTATTATTATTATTATTATTATTATTATTATTATTATTATTATTATTATTATTATTATTATTATTATTATTATTATTATTATTCAAAGAAAATAATTTTATAGATGACCATAGGGTTACATTTGCTATAAGACCCTTCATATAGATATATTTACATTGCTAGTGAGTAAACCAAGTTTAAGTTTGTATTTGTGATGAACAAAAAAACAAAAAATTAGGAGGGAAAGATATTTAAATATTGTTAAGGGGGGGGTGCAAATACATATGTATATGTTACATTTGTGAGCACTGCTTGCTGTAATCAGAGTTCTCAAAGTCTTGGGTTATCATTGTTCAATTTGAAAACTTCAACTTGTATGTCTATTGCAGTGCTGGGTTTAGTTTGCTTTCCGGTGTTTGAGTTCTGATTTTGTTGTTATTGTCCTCTATAGTATGCAATCAAAGACAACATTCTCTGTATTTTATTTGTAGATACATGCCACATCTTTTTTTTAAAAAAAATTGGTTGATGGCATAGATTTCTGGTTATTGGAAGCCATCTTAGAGGTTTGATTGTTGTGTTATCAGTGACCAGGTTACTGCGTAGAGGTCTGGATGTGCAATTTTATTGCCTCTGGCTCATAGTTTTGCCAGTTTGATATTGAAAGTTGATGGATGTCATCTTGGGTTGTTACCTAAGGTGAATGTGCATCTAGTGCACCAGTATGCATAAAGCACAAAAGTGTCTGCACAGACTGATGGAATAGAGCCTTTGCAATATGAATTAAAGATTGTTTGAAGGGTTGTGTTAGATTGTCTATATGCTACTATCATAATAAAGTGAAATCTGTCTAGTGCCGGACAAAGATAAAATAGATGTTGCTGTGTTTCTTCAGCCCTGTGACACAGGGGACAAAAAGGATCTATATTAGTGTATAGACTCTGGTATCTCAGAAAATATGTTGTGGGCAGTGCATGTAGGTTTAGCCTCAGCAAGAAATCAAAATGCTTTGGCTCCAGGGCCCATTTTTTAAACTCACAGAGTAATTGTATATTGTTGATTTTCAGTATTGTCAGATTGGTGTGATGGCCTGGATTTGGATGGATTAATGAATAAATTTGCCAGTATGAATGCTTGTATATCTGAAGAGATATCTGTGGAGATGTGGTTTTTATATAATTGATCATTGATGATGACGATGATCATTATTATTATTATTATTATTATTATTATTATTATTATTATAATATAAAGAAGATAACAAACATTTGGTCATGCACTTTTTATTAATTTATGCACATTCTTCCGTAAGCATGAGCTTAAAAAGTATATCTTAGTTTATGTATGCTTAGAGCTTGTTGTTATATAAGCCAACCTCTGCTCACCTTGCTGAGATCAGGGTCTTAACTTATTGTGTACCTGAATTATAATTTAAATGAATTGTACAAACTTATTTATTCTGTAGCAGGAGACAGATAGAACATCTTTTTTAACCACCTACTATTAGAAATAAATAGCGAATTTTAAATTTTCACAGAAATAAATAGTCTATTTATATAACACTGAATATATATGTATTATAAAGATGATAAATTTCTGGACATGCACTTTTTATGAATTTATGTGCATTCGCTCATGAGCATCATGTGTTAAAAATGATATTCTATCTCTGTCCTGCAATAGAAAAAATAAGTTTGTACAATTCATTTAAGTTACGATTCGGACACACAATGGGTTAAAGCCATGATCTCAGCACAGTGAGTTAAGATTAGCTTATATAACAATAAGTTCTAAACATTAGTAGAATGCTGATGCTTTTTAAATTAATGGTCACAGGTGAATATCTGTAAATTCATAAAAAACGCATGACTGGACGTTGGTTACCTTTTTTTACATTACATATGTATTGAGTGTTGTATAAATAGACTATTTATTACAGTAAAAATTCAAAATTCACTATTTGTTTCTAATTGCAGGTGATTAAAAATGAGATTCTATCTCTCTTCTGCTATACAATGAATAAGTTTGGACAATTCATTTATTAAGTTATAATTCAGACACATAATAGATTAAAGTTTATATGAAGACATGTTCTAAAATCTGAAAAAAATATCTTTATCATTTAGCATATGTTTATTCAACATGATTGATGATTTGTAAGTTAATAGTAATAAATTATTTTCTTTTTTTTTAATTCTTTCTTTGCGAAAAATATAGATGAAGTCATCAATTTAGGAGTTTGTATTAGCTAATGTTACTAAGAATTTATAATCAATATTTTTAAGCTTAGCTTAACATCACAGTTTTTAAAATGACATTAAAATAGTGTTTGTATGTGTTTTTAGGGGAAGAAGGGCAAAATATGCTATTGCATACATAGGCAGGTAAGATTTCTGAGGGCAGATCTCAACACTCCAAAAAAACTCATTGTGTAAAATGTTTATATTTTAATTTTGTCTTTTTTTGATATTTTTGTTTTAAAATATTGATGAGATAAGATAATAGATTAAAAAGAATGAAGAATAATATATATTTATATGTTGTATATTTTTAATCCAATTGTTAATATTTATTCAACTTCTATTTTTTTTAATTCATCTAAATATATATATTATTCATTTTTAATAATTATCTAATTATGAAGTTTTTCGTTGTATAATTAACATTCTGTATCAAAACTTGTTTATTGAAATCTTTGTCAAAGATTATTGTGGAAAAGAATGCCAGAAAAATAAGATCTTTAATTATTGATACTATCTTTAGGTTCTCTTTATCACTGTACTGATATAAAAATTAATAGTGTAAGAATATCATAATAAAATAACTGGGGAAAAAATGACAGTGGACATAAATAGTATGCAGTACGTTAATAAAAAAAAATTGAAAAAAATTATCTGAAGATCTTTTACACACAATTCTTTCACCAGATAAGGTGGATTAAGCTTAAGAGAGGAATTCATTATAGGCCATGGAGTATCGGAATATAGCAATAATCAAAATGTAAAATCTCATTTCTTAATCAAATCTTTAAATGTATCAGTCATAAAAATTGCTAGATTCCACCATAAATATTTTAAGTCTAAATTAACTTTGACCAATAAAATTAATTTATTTCATGTCACAATAAATTTGCTAAAATTTTATGAGCATTAATAATCCATTATAACATATATAACACCAGTTCTCTTGAACATACTATAAAGCCAATCAGTGGAGACCAGATAGATACATTATTATAAATACCCATGTAACTAGACTAGATTCTGAATTTTGCCCTCATTAGTGAGAATTAGGATTCAAAGTGGATCTAGAAGCCACTTTTTATCCCTTTATACTAGTTAAGCCAATAGTTTAAAGTTAAAACAATCCTAAGGATTTTACTTAGATATACAGATATGATGTCAGGTCAGTTTTATATATTTTTTTACTTCAATTTGACTAAGAATAATAGTATTAACAATATTTCATGAAATTCCCATCCTACTTATTTACTTATAAGAACAATTCTCTTCACTCCACTCTAATGTAATCTACTGTAGACCTGAGAAATCACTGGACTCCATGAGAACATTCTCATATTCTATTGATTGCTTAAGTTTACAGTAGATGGTTCTAGACTAGAGTTAAGAAAACTAATACTGGAAATATATGACTATGCTAAGAAAGTCATATTGACATTATATCCACAATATGTTTGTCACTATAAACATTAAAATTATTTTACTTTTCAAGGGAGCTCCTCACAAGTAAAATTCTATATCAACTAAAAAAACTAAAACATTACAGGTATTATGCTGATGTTAAAAAATAATAAATTAGCAATTTATTTCAGAAAAAATTCCATATTTTTGTGACATAACTAAAATCCATAATGATTAGATTTTATTGATTTATTGTTTAAAATTCTAGAAGTTTGCAAAGGTAACATTTTTAAAAATCTTAAGATTTTTATACTTTTGGTATATAAGTCATAGCATTTTGATAGGGATTCTAAGTGCTTTGACAAGTTAATTAATTTTAGGAAAATAGAAAAAACTAATAGTATAATAAACTTTAATGTGAAAAGTTTATTCACAAATAAAACAATTGATGAAGTTATATCTCTTAGGGGGGGGGATATTGAATGAGAATTATAACCTACAAGCCCAAACAATTCTTATTTGTAATATACTGGAACACTTAGCATTTTGTAAAACAATAAAACACTTTCAATGTGATAGAAAATTCTTCCAACAAAATCAAATCATAACTAGTTTTACTGCTGTCATCCCTGTTTTATAACATTTACATGGTAGAGTTTGAAACCATACTTTAAATTCTATTCCATATCAAGAGAAATTATGATTGCCTTATATTTGAATTACATTCACTGTATGACAATATGATGATGGTACACTATTATAAATCTTTAAATCGTATATCAACAACATAAGCCCTACAATTCTAATCACAAATGAATTAGAATAAAAATAAAAATTGACAATTCTTGGATGTTCTTGTGACTTACCTTATAACAAAATTATTATCAATACTTTAAGTAATACCTTACTTTCAGAACATGTCAAAACACATTGCATAATTGAGCATTTTATATATACTTTTAATCATATAATTATAATTCCCACTCAACCACATATTCTTAAAAAACATGAATGAAACATCTAAAATAATATTTTTATTAATATGTTTCCAGAATATATGAAATGGACATAATGGAGTTATTCCTTGTGTTTATATTTAATTGAGAAACAAAAATACTAATCATTATTGTTTATCTGAATATTTATGGTGATTTTTTATTTTCAATTATATGTTGACTATTTTCAAATTAATTATCAAATATCTTTAGAAAAATTCAAACATTATTTATATTTTTCCAATAAATTTAAATGTTAATAATAATA
Source organism: Epiperipatus broadwayi (assembly GCA_028023455.1). Classification (NCBI taxonomy): domain Eukaryota; kingdom Metazoa; phylum Onychophora; class Udeonychophora; order Euonychophora; family Peripatidae; genus Epiperipatus; species Epiperipatus broadwayi. The sequence goes on along the minus strand of JAQFVV010012948.1, from coordinate 150,287 downwards.
TATAGATTAATATATAACATATTGTTTTAAGTGGTATTCTCTCTTCTTCAGATGTTGCTGACCTGATTAATGACAATACTAACATGGAAATTGAACCTGGGATCTTTATATTTATGAATACTATGTCAGTAGCATGGAAATTGAATCTGAAATCTTTAGATTTGTGGATGCTTAATTTAAGATCCCAGATTTGATCGCCATACTGGTCATATCAATGTTCAGGCCACCCATACATGAAGAATAGAAAAATAATTCCATTTTAAATGTTGTGTTATATACTGACTAAAGCTGACAGTTGAATATATTTGAAAAGTTTAAATTTTTTAAAGACATTTAACAATTAATTCTAGATAGTTAATATTTAACATATAATAACAATTGTTAACATTTAATTGAAATTTAAAATTTCTGAGTGGGTTAGAGATAAACTTTAGTTTAATATTTGATTAAAAATAATCATTAATGTATTTATCTAAAAGAAATAGTGTGCTGGTCAAAACATGTTTATCCATCTAACATGAGTTGGAACTCACAAAATGTACTTCAAACCCAGTCCAGCCCGAGATTTAGATCAGGGACCAGCCTGGATTCGAACCCACTCTCTATGACCCAGATCTAACACCTAATGAATAACATAATAGTGATGGCACATAAGAATTAATCTTAATCCGGCTGATTAGCAGAGCTGAGAAAAACAATAAGACATCAATTAACTATGACCATATTAAAATATACATAAGCATGGCTGTAATATGTGGAAGTGGAGGAAAAGGAATTAGAACTACTCAAATACATTAGACAATAAAATATAGTTTAATATACTGACAAATTATTATACATTTATAAATTAATTATATACATTAGTGTGTGCGTGAATGACCAAGTGGTCTACCAAGCGATAGAGGATTACATGGTGTCATTCGTGCTATTATTTCTCATATGCTCTTTATTAGCTAAATGATATATTATAAATAAGCACGCATCTTTGGTGGGTCCAATATTAAGATGTCAATTAATTATTAGAAAGAATTACCTAATATTGCTATTAACGCTTTGGATTACGGTTCTGAAACATGGTGACTAGCATTATTTCAGGGAGCATTCTGGGATTCATTACAGATATAAGATAAATTATTTTCACACCATTACGATCGTGAAACTAAATTAAATACATTTGAAAACATTTGATTATATTTGAATCTTTGACAAAATATTTAATGAAAAAGATGAACGCTTTATTTTTCCCCAGGGCACATACTCTTAAATAGATATATAAATTACGATGATGAGATTGTATAAGACTGAAATAAATTTAATTAATAAAATAGAAGTAGTTGGCATTTATATATATATATATATATATATATTAAGCAAAGCATAATTTTAATATTAGAGCATTAAAACTGGGTCATGAAGCAAAAGAAATAATAATATGAAGAAGTTTGCAGTGCTGACATAATAGCCTAAAATAACTAAGAGGAAAAGGTCGTGCTTCTGGATGAAAAACGAAATCTCATACCCCCTTTTGGGGTAGTGCTTAGAGAAAAGTGGATAGGAATGGCATGGCCCAGACTTTTTCTGGTATAACCGATGTGAAAGGCCTTTTATCTATGAAGTGAATATGCATAGCATGTACCAAACTTATGGGATCACTGCCAGGGGCATTTTACACAAAATAAATATGATTCCGGATAGCTCAACTATCTACAGAATGAGATATGAGAAGAAATCTATGGGTTCGAACTTGTCATAACCCCCAGATTAGAAGACTAGAAGCACATAGTATATATATACGAAGATATGCTAAATGTCAGGAACGCAGTACGAATGAATGTCTCTAACGACATTGAATAAGATTTACTGCTTTTAAAATAAATGACCCTAGTTTGAATACCATAATTTAGACAAATAATATGCTATGCAGTTATATATATATATATATATATATATATATATATATATATATAGAGAGAGAGAGAGATTTTACTTAGTAACTAAAATAGTAAAATATTAAAATTTCCCAAATACGTTAAGATTTTATTTAATAAAAGAAACATTAAGATTTTTCCCCATCCTATTTTCTGCTATTTAAAATAAACAATCCCATCTTCATTGATTTTACAATAACTGAAATATTTAAATACAAGATTTGAAATTTTAAGAGGATGAAAAATGAAGTAAGATTAGCAGTTATATAGAAAAAAAATTATAAGTCACCCTTTCAGAATTTAATAAATAATTATAAAATAAATGTTTCAGAGCATTAATTAGCTTGAGTTCTGGATTTTCCCCAGGTAGAAAATCCAGAGTTAAACAAATATATATATATTTTGATATTAAAGCATAAACAAAATGTTGACGTAAAACAATCTGGCGAGCATATTAATTAATACTGTGTTATGTTTTAAAAGAAGACTTTAATAACTTGCTTCATGAAGGTTTACATAAAAATGACAGAAAAGATTTTTATAAATTAAGCTTGCCAGTTTGTTTGCGAGTGGCAAATTAATAAAAAAAAGCACACATAAAATCAAGTAATAAATAAATGACCGCACCAAAATTAAAGAAAGTTAGAGCATATAAGATAGAATTAAATTTAAAGAAATCATTTGAGAGCAATTTACATATTATATCTAGAAATTAACTAAGAGCAAAATACATATTAACAAAACAAAGTTAAATAATATATTAAAAGAAATCTTGATAGATTAGTTAGGCTAGATTGACTATTAAGTGGCGGTTTGGAAATTTACCTTTCAATTTTAAGAGTCCATTTTAAAGTATGGCACATGCGCAGTGATTGAAATACAAGTACTTCGGTGGCAGAAAACTTCTATTAGCATTCTAAAGTTCTTTTTTTAGACCTTTCTTCATTTCAGGGCAGCAGGATATTACAGTAGCGGCAGATGATGACCCAAGGGCCAATGAAGAGTGGTGGATTTACTGCTACATCATTTTTAGTTTCACAGCGATGTTAACAATCATTTTTACTAGAGTAGCTAATTTAATCTGTTCTCAAAATTCAGTCATTTTATACTTTTTCTTTATCAGTTGTTTTTGAAGATGCAACAGTAAGATAACATCCAAAAATAAATTCAAATCTATTTCCAGATTAGAAATAGATTTGACAACATGTTTTCAACAAAAGTATCTCTAATCTTAATCCCCTTTTAAGTAAAACTTTAATTAAAAATACCTACCCCAGATTAAAACAATAGTGCTTCCAACCCTGAATTATTTTTAGACAATTACTGTAGCATTTTCCATATTGGATTCTATAAAAATATACAGTTTAATAGAAAAAGTACTTTAAAAAGAAAAAGTTTAAAAAATGACGTATAATAAAATATTTACAAAAAATCAATCTTTTGTTAGTAATTTTGCTCCTATATATATATTTGAATCGCACCTATAATACTTTAATAAAAAAGAACAAATAATTAATAATAGAATTAATAATCATAAATATTGAAAGTTAAACTATAAATTTAGGCGTGCTTTCCAAATATATACATAAAAAAATATATATACGACAAAAGGAGCGGGATGGGATATAGGGGTTTGAATACAGGTTAGTATGTAGAAACATGAAGCACAATCTTAAGCTAAGACTGACTGCTTCAATAGTATCAAAGTTGTGAATACACAAAGTTTGATACTTGAATATAAAAGTGTAATAATAATTTGCATTAATGAATACTGAAGAAGACATGGATAAAAGATTATGATCTGAAGCTAATTGAAGAATGTTGGTCCAGCATACAATACATCTTGGGGGATCATTTAACTTTTACAGATATTTTTATACATATGCTTCAATAATGTGTGATGAAGAGAAGTTTTTAGTATATCCGATAAAGATATTGCAAATGATAAAAGACAAATGAAGACATGTGTAAAAAAATTTGACATTGGCCAGTTAAAAAGTGCTTGTTCAGCATTAAATGCATCTTGTGGGCCATTTATATTTTTCAAATATCTTTATTCATATATTTCAGAAATATGTGACAGAGTATGAATATATTAATCGTTAAATGATGCTTAAAATTTATGCTTGGGCTAAGGATAGTCTCTACTTTAATAAATAATTATTCATAATTATTAATATATTTGTCTGAAGTGATTGTATCAAAGGTATAACTACTGAATGTTTGTCATTTGTAAATCAAAATGTAATAATTCTGATTTATGAAAATCTATTTTTTTTATATATTTTTCTCCTATAATTTATCTTTTTAAAGTGACTCACGCAAATTATTTATAGAACATAAATAAAATAATTTGAATACTTTTTAAATATGGAAAGAATATATAAGGATTTTAATTATACTGATACACTTTAAATGCTTAAAAAACAGAAATCAATTTATTAATTTGATTAAAATTTTAAAATTTAATATATATGTAGTTCAAAATTAAAATCTAGCAAAATAAATTATCAGCTTTATTGGTCTTTATTTTAGCTTTAGAATGTTTTTTTTTTTGTTTAAAAAAAAAAAAATAAAAAAAATAAAAATAAAGACTAAAAATAAAGGCAAACAAAAGTTGATTTTAAAAAAAAAAATTCTGAAAATTAACAATTTTTATATGTAAAATTTATGTAAATAATATAAACTATTTTTCATTTTTATAAGTTTGCATTTATGAGGAGAGTACAACTCTATATTAGATGAAATTTAAATTTTTTTACATTTAGAATTTCTATTTTTAAGGAGATTGTTCGTAATTATTACCCAAAGCTAGTTCGAGGTTGTAATATGAGTTTTAGATGTGCTGATATAAAAATAAGGGATACAATTGTAATATGAGTGCATTTATCTGCTGTTGAAAGATGTGATATATTTCTAAGGACATTGAATTCTTAATTTATTTTATCTTTGCTTACATACCTTATTATAAGATTTACATTTGATTAAACTGCTATTATTAAATAATTTATTATATGTATTTACTGTCTTATAGAATTTTTTATATACTAGGCTAATGTTAATACAATTACAAATTTAAATCAATCCAGAAATATATATTAGAAAGATTAGAAAGCAAAAATGATGTGTGAAAGATCCAAACAAATCGATATATCAGTAATTAATGTTTATAGTATTATTATACAATACTCCAATAAGAATAATTTATTAATTCATCCATCACTGATATATGATCTCGCTATAATAAACAAAAGCTGCTACACATATTGATGAAGAATTTATGAATTGTTAAAAGTTCTTCAGTGGATATGTTCACACATTGCAAATAACAATGTTGTACATTAGGAGAATTTTTTGCCTTTATTGTTTAAAAATATGAATTATTTAGAACTTTGAAATGATCTCAGTTATTATTTACAATTCTTAGGTTATGTAGAGGTTAATTATCTCTAGAATTTACTTTCACCTAAGTATGTTTATGGAGATGCCTATGCATATATAATATTAAGAAAAGCACTGGAACTTTTATTTAAATGTGAAGTATCATTATTATAACTTTGACTATCTATAAATTCATTTGCATTTTACAGAAGAGTCACACAATACAGATAATAAATAAAGACAATTAATGCTCAACATTATCATTTTTTTTATGTGTCAAAGCATCGGCTGGGAAACGAGCCCACGAACCCGGGACAACTGCTTATAAGGCAATGGGGATTAGATTTAGCAGAAATCACATCATCTCTCCAATCTGGTATATTACTGCCAACAAGTATGCATTTGTATTTCTGCAGTGAATTCTTTTAACCATTGTAAATATCTCATCCAGAAAACAATATTTTCCAACAACAAAACATATATACATTACAGTTTCATATAAACATTTCAAATGTTTTGTACACCATCTTTTGAATAGTGGCAAAAAGTATACTCACCAATACATATAAATTTGAAGGACAAAAAAAAAAAAGAAGTTTTTATTTTTGCTCTCAATACATTTAAATTAAAAACCTTTACACCAAATCTACATTGTATCTTGTTACTTAGTTCACAAGATATTTATAATCATTCTAAAGTTTATTACCATAAAAATAGAAAATAAAAATTAAGCTAATAAGTATTCCTTTTTGACACCAGTTTTCATTGAAGTTGTCTCAGATTTTATATTTGCAACAATAGGCATTTTCTCTCATACTATTAAATAACAGTTACAAGTGTAAACTTTTATGAACAACTCATTATTTATACACACTAACACAAACCTTTTTCACTAAATCAAATTTCTCAATCACATATATATAAAAAAAAGCAATATAGAAGCTATGCCTGGAAGCAAAAACCATATCTATAATATATCTTAAATGTCCAAAACCATTCATGCTAAAACAGAATTAATACATATTTATATAAATAAATGGATATATAAAGGAGATATTCATTTTTTTTTCAAAAATTTTTTTCCTAAATTTTCACATAATGACAAAATTATTATTATTATTTGATCACATTTCAAAACTTTTAATAATAGTTTGTTAAAAATGCATTGCAGAAATACGACAATCATTATAGCTTAAATCAATTTTTTGATAAAATTTTAATCAAGTATTATTAAATGTAGGCTGACAAGAAAATTGAACTTAATCTATGCTGTATGATAGCTAACTTCTAACCCAAAAAATGAAATGTAACTATTTTTAGTTAAGCAATTTCCACATAATAAAAAAAAAGAACTTCACATTATCAATCAAATATTGTTTTTTTTTTTTTTAAAGTGTGTGTGTATATATAAAAAATATGAAGAGGCTTAATATGCAGGAAGAACACATCCAACTTTTTAACTATGTTTAAATCCATGCCAAGTAAAGAAAATTTAGACAATATATATATAACCCATATTAGACAATTGACTTAGTTAGTCATTCAATATTGCTTTTTTAAATGAATGTAGCTTTCTTAGCTAGGGAGCTAAATCAAAAATATTAAGCATTATTCAAATCTCGCGAGTCAAATCTCTCCTTTACTGTTACCCTGTCAATTGCTGTATGTACTTTTACTCATTCATAAGATATATTAATCAAAGTATAAATTTGAAATGTCTTTATCAATTATAAGCTTTAAGTTATTTATGTAAATCTCTGCTTACTTTGGTGTGATAGCAGAGTAACAAACACTGGAAGTCATAATCTATGGAATATGGTCCAGATATATCAAAAGTCCAAAAGTCAAACTTCTTTTAAATTTCCAACAATAAATCATTCAATTTTTATTTATTCCATGAGATAAACAGACTGCTGAACCAATACTGTATTTTTGTTAAAGCCTTGAATTATATTTTATAATTAAAACTGGGCATATACAAGCTAAACTTTATATAATAAAATATCATAAATTATTTTATAATTAAATAATAATTATAAAAATTAACTTTCAGTTCATACATTAAAAAATATTTAAAATTTATTTAGAAAGTACATCCTATATACAGTACGTAAAAAGATAAAACATTAAATATTTTACTGCGGGAAGAAAAAATATGACCATCCATCCATACCTTCACCATAGAGAAGGAATGAAAGATAAAGAATTATTCACTAGGCCTACCAAATATCAAATAATAAGGATAAAATAATTTTCATCTTTATTTGCCTTCTAGCTAAGAATAGCTGGGTACTCATTTACTAAGTTATTTTCAAACTGTGGTCAACTAAAGTTTGAAAACAAAATATTAACACTGCAGATAGATTCATTATTATTATATCACAAGACTCTTCATATATGTCATGCTAATATATAATGATAAATAATATTTAATATTGAATAAATATAATGGCATGTGAAATTTACCAAGTCTATTTAAAATGATAACAACTGCCCTCCCTACATATATATTTGTAAACAGTAATTATACATATTGTTACACAAAAATATAGAATATATTTCTAATGATTGTTTTAAATAAACTAGAAGTATTAAATTGTGACATTTTACCAGTACATCCATAATTGTACACATTATAAGTCAGAGTATCCATAATGTATCGTAAACGTTTTTCTAGAATTGGGTGGGGAATACTTTTCTTTAGAGAATATTTGAAAACTCCTAAATACGTTGCAAGAGAATATTGATACATAGAATTGATAGTAGATAATTCAGATAAAACAAAAAAAAGTATAGCACCACGCCGAGCTACAGGCCTGTAGCCATCTCGAAGTCTATCAATGTCAGCAGAAGTAATGGCTGCAAGTTTTAATTTTTCAGCAACCTGTAAAAAAAAAAAAATCCATAAACTTTTTAAAAATACTTTTTTACAAATTACATACAAAATATAAAGCATATATACACACATACTACTTGATAAAGAATGCAGCACCCAGATGAAATTATTAATATTGTACACGCAAATCAATTTGTATTATGTAAGATTAAAAAATATAGATCATTGTTTTCCTGAAGGATTGTGATGATGGTATTTTAATTGTATTATATATTAAACTATTTCCATAATCTAATATTAAATATTGAATGTCCTTGAAAAAAAAAAACTTTATTTATATATCCCAACTACATTCAACTGTTAGTAATAGTATACAGGTTAGTATAAACACAATATTTCTAGAGGTATTATTCTCATCTTTTCTTCTAAGGATCCAGGTTTGATTTCCATACTTGTATTGTCTCTGGTCAGGCTAACAACACTTGAAGAAGAGAGGAGAATAATATCTCTTGAAATCTTGTGCATATACTAACCTGTATGCTATTACTGATAGTTGAATGTAATTGGAATATTTAAACAAAACTAAATTTTTTAAAAAAACATATTCAATACTTAATATTAGATGATGGAAATAGTCCAATATATAAATACAAATAGGGTCAATAACTTTGACAAAGTGTATTAGAAAACTGTTTAAAATGTTCAAAATTGAATAGGTAATAACAACTTCTTTTTCAACTCTATCAAAAAATAATTGACAATGTTTCTAAATGACATTATGATTTATAAAACATCATATTATTATTACAATGATGAAGTCTTTTCATTTATTTACTAATCATTTTTTTAATTTTCTAATTAAATTAATTTTTCACTTACTTATTTTTTTTTCTATCCATCAAATCTATGAAAGTCTTTGTTAGTATCATAGTTCAATAGCATTCCGATTTCTTTTACTTCTATTATTTCAATATTAACTTTCGTTTGCACAGAAAACTACAGAAAATATAATAACTTGAAAAATTCTAATCTTCATATTTAAAAATATGTTAATATTTACAGTTTTTTTTACAATAATTATATTGTATATAGCTCAGTGTCACACAATAACCAATTTCTTGATAAATTCAATGGTGAGGAGTAATCCAAAAGATGAAAATTTACATTAATTTCTAAAATTAATTACTATCCTTATCATGGGAATATTTTTTCTATATCACGGTAATATTTTTTCTTTGAATTTATAATAATCATATCTAGAAAGACAAATGTTAGGAATAGCAAAAAATGAATTAAAATATCTAGATTAAAAAACAAATGGTTATCATGATATTATTAAAAGAATTAAAAGACTGAAATGGATCTAGGCTAGAAATATTGTTAGAAGAGATTACAATAGAAGGACAGTTGAAATTTTAAACTAAATTTTTAAGAAGTTGTAAAAGACATCTACTCTATTCATAGATGGCCTATGGAAGCTTCCTAAACTCGAACTTCTAGCTGATACAGAAGCGAATTTAATTAATAACACCCACAGAGATGATATAATCTCTCAAATAACGAAAACCATTAGAAATAAACACATGAGAGCAGAAAATAATGGGAAAATAGTATTGTTAAAACCAGACAATTTTTGGAATCCAACAACTTGAAATGCATTAAAGAACATAAAGGAAACAGGTTTGTCATTATGAACAATGAAGAATACCATGAAAAAATGTCGAACCAAATTCTGAACTTGAGGTTTGAAGAAGAGGCAAATTTCAACTTGAGACTAAATAGAGATAAATTCATCTCCACAATACTCGGGATTCACAAGGACAAAGGCATGACCAGAGCAGAATATTACCATATATATCCATCTGCCACCACACCTCCCAGAATGTTTGAAAATGCCAAAGTTCACAAGGAAGGAACACCACTTCACCTTATGTTAAACTTTTGTGGAGTGCACTACCAAGAAACTGCAAAACTAATTAACCACTGGTTGGTTGGCACTATAGGATTTGGTGATTATGCTACTGCATCATCATTTGAGTTAGTGGACAAAATACGAGATATACAAATAGATCAAGAGTGTGAAATGGCAGCTCTAGATGTGAAAGAGCTATATGGATCAGTGGACAGAAAGCACTCAATAGACATAGTCAAAGCAGAATTAATTAGTAAACAATGCCCAGATGGTAAATTTAAATTTATTGTAGCCTTTTTGGAATGGATGAATGAAAATATTCACACTATTTTTGAAGGAAAATGGTATAAAATGAAGTAGGGATGGCCAATGGGCCTAGCCATTAGTGGCATAATGTCCAGCATCTTCTTAAACTACCATGAGAAACAAGTAATACCAATTATACAAGCAGATAACCCCACAATAATATATCTTAGATATGTGGATGACATGTTTATTGCTGCTAAAAGGAGTACAATCTTAAACATCACCAAAGAATTACAGCTGATGTCTAAACTCACACTAAATACCACATGGGAAAATGATCAACACTATCTAAAATATCTGGACCTAGACATACAAAGAGAAGATAAACAATTAATGTACCACATGATCATCAAACCCCTAGAAATTAAAGGATACATGCATCAGAGTGCAATAGTTCCCAACTCACATAAATATGCTGGATTGAATTTGTTTCTACATAGAAATGATTACTTATGTAAATGTAATTCAGACAAAAGAGATAACATATTAAAATACATTAGAGAACTAATATATGTTGGCTACAAATATAGACACATAACTAAAAGAATAGCACAGTTCCAAGAAAAAATAAACCAGCAAGGCAGAATCAGAGATAATAAACCATGAATAACTATACCATACATACCCAACATTGTCAAACATCTAACTAAAACATCAAAAGAATTTATTTTTGGTTTCTACACTTTAGCCAACACCAATAGACTAATAAACAATTCAAAAGCTAAACTTGATCCCAAACTAACATCTCAAGTGGTATACCAGATACAATGCCCTCAGGCCGGATGCAGAGCCTCATATTATGGGGAAACAAAAACTACCATTACAAACAGAGCATCCCAGCACATATATATGTATAAAAGGGTACTGAACAACAAAGAGTCTATATCAGCATTCGTGGAACATGAAAAAGCTACTGGACACAGATTTGAATCCACCAACCCCAGAATAGTGTGCAAAGAGAGTAACGACCATAGGTACAAAATAAAGGAGGCATATTTCATAAATAATGACACCCAATCAATCAATAGAAAAGACACCTGTTTTGCCATTTCAAAAAGATGGACAAACTAATTCAAACAATATTTTAAATAAAATACCGAAACATCTAATTAACATAAATGTGAATACTCCCCCTCATCACTATTAACCGCACACAGCTATGATTATGAAGCCATAGAGCTTTGAAAGTGCTAAGCTTTAAATAAATTTAATAATATATATAACTTCTTTAAAACGAGCGTTATAAGCGCATAATTATTGATATAATATTAAATGTATATTTGTACATTTACAAAGAAATCAAGTCATATGCCACATGACCTATTTTAACATTTGTACATTTAATATATAGCTGAAGTAAAACTAGACAGTTTTATTGTAATTTTATTTTATTATAGCATTTAGTGCCATATACAAATTCTTATAAAAACAATGTAATGCTTTAATATATTAAATTTTCTAGTAACATTTTGTAATTTAATATGGTATTTCCTGATTTCTTAATTACACTGTATATAACTTATGGTATCTTTTTTTTTCCAAACTCTTTTCAAGCCAACCATCTTATAGAATATAAAAAAAAACTATTCGTTTTCAATACAAAGCAATAATGCCTATGTAAATAATCCAAAGTATATTTGTGTTATAAAAATAAGATATGCATATTTGCTCAGAGAAATATAAGTTAACTTACACCCAACCGATAGGCCACTGAATGATTTTATAGATTAATCAAAATAATGACTTATGTTGTTCAGTGCATTGATAGTCGCAAACTCTGCAAGTCACTTCAAGCATTTGGACTTTTTATGAACTCATAACAATAAAACTGTTTAATCATTATTTAATGAGCATTTTTTCTTTTTTTAGATTTTTTATAGACTCCTAATATAAACTGTTTAATACTTAAGTTTGTTTATGCATTTGGTAATAACTTCAAAGCAAATCCACTTTCTTTTCTCTTAACCAATGTTACTCTGTGCTACTGTCCTTATAATAATTTTTTTAATTTTTGTCTCTATGATAAAATTTTTCTGTACATTCTTTCCATTTCTGTTGAAAGTTTATTGATTCACTTATAATACTCCCAAAACATTTTAAACAAACTTAGTCAAAGTTGTAACTTGCCTTTTGATCTTCAAATCTTCTAAATAACTGTTCTTCTTTAATCAAATTTTGTTTCAACTTCTAATGCCTTAGCAAAAACAATCATAATATTGTTCCTTGTTTTTTCTATCAGAATTTTGGAATCTCCTATTCAATTCACTCTTTTTTTTTTTTTAATTTTTCTTAATAATATATTTAAATAATATCATAATCATTTCTGTTTCTTGTCTTCAATCATCTGATTATTATATAAACAAAAACTCAAATGGATTTTGTTATCTGATTCCTAAAAGCAATATACAGGTATATTGTTTAATACAGTAGGGAAACATGTTCTTCTTTCAGGTTAATTTACATTTTGAACTTCAATACATAGTGATCTATTTCATGAGCTGTTTTTTGCATGTTTTCATAACTAAAAGACTTACATCATCAGATAATAATATACACTATTTGATTGACCACTATCTAGTGATATCCATCTATATATTCAATAGCATGAAAAAATATATTATCAATAAAAAAAGATAGAATTCAAAAACTATTCATAATTTTTATACTTCATTTCTATTTCTATGTTTATACTGCCCAGTGGCAGTTTTTTTATTTTTCATACTCAGTTTATATATTCCAGCTACCAATCACTGGGTATTAAAATATATTATTAAGAAATCATTAAATATTCTTTTGCTTTATTTCTTATTCCAAATCAGCAATGTTCAATGTTTTTTTCTTTTATTCACATTTCCAAATTTGTAGTCCAATTATAAGTCATTAGATATAGGTCTTGCACAGTTTAGTTTCTGACTGAATTTGATCACAAAACTTTTTTTTTTTACATTTTTGAACTTGAAGGAAAACTTTATATTGGTGTATTATTAATTAATGTTCACATAATTAATTTAATATTAACCAAATATTTATAGAGATTATATTTAATTAGAAATTATATATATATATTATGAAACAGTAAGATATGTCTTACCAATCTTAGTTTCACGTTGCCTTCCTATTTCCTACCCTCATGCCTTATTTAAAACCCTAATTTTATTGTATTGTGTGTGTACTGGGTATATTTACTGAAATCTCGCCTAAATTTATATGTCTAATGGGGTGCCCGGGGTTTTATAATAATTAAAATTGTCTTAAACGGTTTTATTTTCAAACCGTCGAGTATATATTACTTATATATGCTTGTACAATAAAGTAGGTCACATATTCTCATCTACACACATACTGTGATAATATTTAAAATTTATGAAAATATTTATTTAAAATTTGTTGTTTTTGAATCTGTTTATTTTGTGATGTTATTTCGCTATAATTATTTGCATTTAGTAAAATAATATCACTGATAAATATATTCTGGAAATTAAATTCAAAAGTTATAAATATAAAACTATTTAGTTTTTCAAAATCATGCCATTTTTTTTTTAAATCAGGAGGGTAGGGAAAGAACAATAGTGGCTAATTTTAACTATAATGGTGCCAGTTTTACTAGAAGATTTGATAAGATTGAAAACAGAGCTTACTAGCAGATTTAATTAAAAAATGCAGTCCGTGTTTTCCAATTTATTAATAACTTAAGGAATGGATTTTACCATCGCAGGGTTAGATTGTAATCAGAGAGAGCATATAAATAGAGTTGACTGATTATTATAAACTTATTATTATAGAGAGTTATGAATTAATCTGCCTGATATTGTGACAGCAGAAGTTATATTTTCTGTAATTTTGAAATTAATTTTCTAGTAGCTTTTATTTGCGTTATCAAACTGACCGGCTTGTTGGTTAGTTTAGAACAAGTTTTAAAATCATTTAACCTTAGAATGATGGGGTAAAGGGGCAGTAGGCTGTTTTTCCCTCAGGAGCCAGTGCATTGGCCATCCATCATTCACCATCTGATGTCCTGTCACTATATCATCAAGCCCAACTGAACCAGCCCAAAGAAATGCTGCTTCTGAAATCTACTAACTGCTACTGCAGAACAACAAACCAAAAAGAATCATAATTTGCTTAAGAATTTTGTTACAAATTTGGAAATGCCCACGGATGGATTTGAAAGAACGAGGTAATTAAAATCAACCTGAGATCTCGGAAACCTTCATGCTATATAGCTAATAAATTTTGTATATTCTTTAATATGTATTTATTCAAGTGTTTTTCTAATGCATGCTGAACTTGTGCTTGGGTTGATTTTCTATATATATTTGTAAATGTCTTATTTAAATGTATTGTAATAAATATCTAATTAATTTCTTTAGGCAAATGTGTGTTACATAGCGAAGTTAAAAATGCGTGGTTGCCATCTTAGTTTATTTAAACCACAAACATGCATTTCCCCCCTCCCATCATTTATATATATTTAAAGTAGTTTTTATGTATCATAAATTTTGTTAGAATAAGTATTTATTTCTCTAAGCTTTATTGAGAGTCTGCTGGCCATTAAAAATATGAAATTTGAGAGCGAGTTATTTCTGTTCCTTAATAAATTGCTATTTGTTTTACTAAGTGTATTTTAAAATTTAACTGTGTTGCTAGTGAATATGCTTGGGTGCCGAAACCTTACCATTGGCAAAGGTCGTCATCGGTTAAATCCGTTTCCCTTATTTTACTCCGTGGTTCTCAGTACAGTGCTATAATGGCACATGGGAATTATTTCGCATATGTTCCCACAGTTATGAAGCTCCTGGGTGTGGGCCAGGCTTGAGCTGTGAGTGGGCTAGGGATGCCCCAAATAAAAGGTGAAATGCCTATCCAAAGCCAAGACCTTTCTTCATAATTTATAAAGTTGCATACTCAGAAACTGCATCCCTTCCTCGGCATTATATCACTGGCACCACCATACATTTCCCTTATTAATTATTTAAAAGAATTCTATTAGTTAAATAAATTTTAAGTCTGTTCAGTATAGCTTGATCTTCTAATTTAGTTAATCACTCTGCGAGCGACTCTCGGTCTCCATTTCCAATTCTAATTATAGATATTTTAAAATATTCAAATTCTGTTAGACTTTACATGACTCGCATATACCTACCATGTCACTGTATTCTAGACATGTTATCTAAATGAACCCAAGTATGAGGTATCAGCCATCTTGTTGTTTATTGTATATAGCTATCCAATTTATATAGCTAAACTATTTTCTACATTTAATTATTAAAATATTATTTGTAAATTTATTTCTTTTCTTTATTTATTCAGGGTGCAATATAAATTACATAGCACATTAGACTTATCTTGGGCATGTCTATAAGTTATTGTTAAATGAACCTAGGGCTATTTTAGATTTAGAGTCTTTTGTTTTCTCCCTGATCACCGCCACCAGCATAAAATTATACTATTAGTAGCATTAAATGTGTTATCACATAGAGGGCATTGTGGAGTTTGGATTTTGGATTTAAACTTGGGATTTCTGGGAGGTAACCCTCCTAGTGTTGAGTTCTATGTCCTGGGTTTAAATTCTGCAGTGTGTTAGCGAGATAGACATGTTTTGACATTACAATATATATATATATATATTTGGTTTATGTGTATTTCTTTTTATTTTATTAACTCTTACAAATAATCTATTTAAATGTTCACATAGCAAACTTCTTTGATTATTAAAAACATAATGGAATGATTTGTTGCTTAGAACTACCTAAAAAGTTCATATGCTGAAAGTGATAAAGCTGGGCTGCAATCTATGGCTTTAAGCACCAGAGTCTGCCATTACACAATTGAACCAAAGATCGCAATATAATGTACCTTCTGAACTAAAAAATAATATTCCAAAATAAAGACATATTTATACTTCATAAAAATTAATAAAAATATTAATAAAATCTCTTATTGATTAGATTTTGAATGATATGATTTTTATTTAATAATCAGCAAATAATAATAATTCTTTGCAACAGCTATATAATCAAATAATAATTTTATACATAAAAAGCTTTTTTCAGCATCTGCTTTCACCTGACATTAAACCATCCAGTGTCCAATAATGGAATTAAAACAAACAATAATAATATAAATAATTAAAACAAATCAAAACCCTCATATATAAATTGAATAATTACAAAACAATTGACAGTATCATAACAATATGTCAAACAATATTACATGCATTTTTTTAATACAATTATATATATATATAATCTTATATAATTTACCATTTATTTTTAATCAACCAATTATTAACCAAATTTGCAGAAGTCTTAAAAATATTCATATAATTAGTCAAATATATTTTTAATATAATATGTTTCATATATTTGTTTTCTTTTTGGATCTATTATGAAATTTAAATATTTAATACTTTTTGTAGCTTTTTATGTATAAAATTATTATTTGATTATATAGCTGTTGTAAAGAATTATTATTTTCTGATTATTATTTTGTGGTAGAGCAACATAAGGATTTTTATTTGTAATGCCTTATTGATTCTTTTTAAAACTGCTTATTTTCTAAACAAAGGAGTACAATTATTATTTTTTTATAATTATAATAAAAAAATTGATGAGTAACTGTAGACTAAAGGTTTATAATTTTATCATCTTTATGTCATACTCTAATTCAACACTTGCCAAACTATATTATGCAAAACATGCGTGTCCAGTGTGCTAAGTCAAAAAGTGATCCAAAATAAAATTATAAAAAGTTAATATAAGCTTCATATGATTTTAAATGCTGTTCCAAGTTGAAACATGTGAATCCATATAGTTAATGTGCTATTAAAGTGATTTACGCATGTCCAATGCTAACTGTGACATCAATAATTGTTAGCAATCTGTCAAATTAAGTATATAAATTATTCATGACAACAATTATTTATTAAACACATCATTGCAATGTTTTGACTCAATATATAAGTTTTGACTAAAATATTATAACAGATTTGAATTGACCTGCATACATTTTATTACTGACATTTTTATTTTTATTATAATTTTTCTTTTATAATAATTTTAATAATTTTGTGCTAACAGACTTAAGTTAGAGAAGTTTACTATTGTAAAATTATATGTTTAACTGTGCTTTATTTCTTATTATAATTAAATATTTATTTTAGCATTACAGCTTTCAGCAATTTTACATTTTATTTTATATGTTTCAATCTTATTCATTTTGCATCTTTAGTTTTTATTAGTAAACATTTTATCAAATAATTTTTACTGCAATTGTTTTTACATTATTGACAAATTTTAGTACTTTCTTTTTACATTTAATTTTGTGTGTTGCAGCCTTTTTTATATGACTTTTTTAAAAATTTTTATTCCAGTTAGGAATAATATTAGTATTTAAATATTATTCAAAATTACCCATAGATTCTTGCTTAAAAACAAGACTTTTAAAATAAAAAGGGGCTTGGAGAGAAATTGTGGTTGCTTCAAAATTTAATATTAAATGGCAGGTGTTATTCAAGAGCATACTAAAAAAGAAAATACGATAAAAGTTTTTAAATTACTATATTGGTAATAGATTAACTTGATGTATTATGTGTTTATGTAATAAAATATTAGCAAACATTTCCATGACTCCAGTTTAACTTTATAAGTTCAAAATTAAACAAGTTGATTACAAAAAAAGGATATACTTATAATCCACATTAAAAAAATTACATGATTTTCTAGAAAAATGTAAACTTCAAATGATTACAATTGTGTATCTTTTCATGTGAATTATTACATTCCATTTAATAGTAAAACTCATACAAATGGAGTCACTTTGTTGAGCTTTGTGTGAAAGACATTGTATCATACAAGTTCAACAAAAAGTGTGCTATAAATAGATATATTACAATTATCAAATAATATTATTTTGTACCATATTTGCTGACATAGAGAAAAGGATAATTCATTGACTTACATTTTACAGTGTATAGGTATTGCAAATGGATGAATCTGCAGATATAAATAGAGCTTTCTGTATTACTAGTTTTTGTTTATGTATTTAATAATAGTATTGAAGATTTACTCATGTGCAAATATCTACAAAAAAGAGCTACTAGAGAAGATATATCAAGCTGTAGTAGTAATTACATTACATAATAGAAAATTGATTGGAAGAAGTGTGTTGATGTTTGTCCTCATGCTCAAACAATGATAGGAAAGATGAATTGAGTTATAACAGGTATTCTAAAAATAGCTATAAAATCCACACAAAAAACACATTGTTCTGCATAAGCAAGCACTAATAACAAAAAGTATGACATATTTAAAAACTACTCTGAATAAAGCAATAAAAATCATCAACTATATAATATCTCAATTACTTCAATCCAGATTATTTAAAATTTTGTGTTATGAAATAAGTAGTGAATATGCTGTACTTTAATTACATATTTAAAGTAAGATCGCTACCCAGGGGAAAATCACTATTGATACTTTTTGAACTTCATAATGAGTTATTGTTCTTTTTTTATGCTAAATAATATAGGACAGAATTTCATTGAATTTTTAACAAATCTTTCATAGTTAATGAATCTTGTATATTCAGAAATTAGCTTATCATTATAAGAAAAAATATTCCAATTTTTAATGCAAGAGATAAAATTGCGCCTTTTGATAAAAAAATTACAATTCTGGATTTCTATTACTAAACAAAATAATTTTGATTGTTTTCCTATCTTGCATAAATTATTAATTGAAATAAATTTTAAAGTTGATAATAAAGTTTTCAATGTAATTTTATAACAGTTGCATGACTTATAATCAAACCTGTTATAATATTGTCCAAGTCTGTAAAGTTAATTAATTGATTTGGAAGATATTTACATTGACAGCTAAACCAATATGGTTCAGTGCAAGTGATTATGAAAATCTAATTGATTATTACCCATTTATATTGACAGTAATTATGAATATCTAATTGATTTAATTAGGGACTCTGATTTAAACAAAAATATAATAAACTATTATTTAATGATTTCTGGATGAATTTAACAAAAGAATATCCAACATATCAAAACTAGCTATTTGCATTTTGCTTCCTTTTACAATGACATATATATGTGAGGCAATCAAATCAAAGTACAGGAAGAAATTTGATGTTATACTGGATATGCAAATTCAGCTTTTTAATATTGTGTCTGACATTAAAGAAATTTATAATCCAATGATGCCCAAATATCAATGTCATTAAGAAGATAATTTTGTTATATATATGTAAGTTTACTTTTACCATTTTCATATGTTTTGTTTAACAGAATTAACATTTGAAAATAAATGTTTCTTTTATTTTCCTCAAACTTATATTTGGTGGCTTAATTGATTTATTTGTTAATATCTACATATCCTGTAAAATTATCAAGGTGTTTCATTAAAGTTTCAGGACTTGTAATGTGTTTTGGCATATAAAAAGTTTAGGAAAAACTGATCTAATTTCACCGTACCTTTAAATTATTTGAACAGTTCATAAAATAAGATTATGAATTTTTCAATTCATTAACTAATACTACAGCCACATTACTCTAACTTAATGTCATGTGACTCCTAATATTTTAAATTCCATATTTTCTCTCTCAACATATGTTAAAATGTTTTTCTCATGATGAATTTATTTTATCATCACTATGTGGTTTAATGTAATAGTGGAGTTACTATATTCAAGAGTTAAATATTTTTAGATTGAAATTCAACTTATCACTTCCTGTACTAATCTGTCATGCTCTCATGAGATACTAAACATTTCAAAATATATTTATAAACTTTCAGAATAGTATCACTATTCTTATATAATGATATAATTTATTGATCTCTAATAATATGACTTCCTTTGTGATCATAATTATATTTGATTTTTGTAAAATATTTATTTTTATAAATATATTCTAACATAAAAAAATTATTTATATAAAACTTTATAAAAATTGTGAAACCAAAGATTGCCAAACTCTCCATACAATAGAGCCACCAAGTGCAAGCCTTTGTAATCACCACATGATCACTATTTGCCTTTGTAATTAATGGATGCAAGAAAGATAATGCATAAAATCCCTATCTAGTGCCTATTCATCCAACATCCTCAGACGAGTTTCTAGCTTTGAAAGCCACAAGATAGAAACTAGTCAGGGGATATTTGTTGATTAAGCACTAGATAGGAATTTTATGCACAAACCTTCTAGCATTCATTGATTAGAAAGGCTTGGACATGACACTACCATAAGGAGAGTTTGGTATTCTTATTAACAGCATGAGTAAGCATATGAAATGGTTATCAGGTGATGCTTTGATAATTTTAAAGAAAGATTAATTAAATAATCAAACAAGAAATTATATACTAATAATTTATTTTATATGCATTTAAACCTTATTTAGAGATATTTCATAATTTATTACCTTTAACCAAGAGTTCACTAATAAATGAAGTCTGGTTTTCAAATAGTTTTGCATTCTTCATAATACTTTTAGAATGGACATAAAAAGGGAGTCAAATCACCATTCTTAAAATTCATTTTTTTATAAATGAAAACTATCTAGTATCAAAGTGTAATTAGGGTCAAAATACTGTATATATTGAAAGTAATATTAATTGTATCCCAACCACTTTTTTTAACTATTACAGATTTAACAAACTCATCATTATAGCTGCCTAAACACCCATTCTTCTAAAATATTAAAAATAATTCATTTTAGGCTGTAATATAATGAACAATGTTCTTTTTTTAGTCAACATTTATTTAGTAGAAATGTAGAAATTGCTGACAAACTTATAAAATCTCTTGATAATTCTAGAAAAGAAAGGTGAGAGTGGCCATAGAAAAGCAAATTTTTACAGGGTCAAATCAAAAAATTGATTTTCTTTAAGAAGTTGTAAATTATTTTATAACTCTAAAATAAAGCCATTATTTCTGTCAATGAGATTATCAATCATATATATATATATATATATATATATATCAGATTTTTAAATACAGTATCAACAAAAACAAAAATTATTACAGTAAAACTACAAACGACTTTTTCATAATGTTCACTTAATAGCAGTCCAATAAATTCATGAAATTGACTTGCCTTTGATTATCTTAAACCACAAAAGATTCCAAAAGTAGATTGCACATCATTTCTAAACAAAATATGACCTAAGGCCAAGATATAGTTGGAAAAACTATTCAATAATTTTATTTGAACAGAAAATATTTCAAACATGTAGCGTGAAAGCAAAACAATAGCAGATTTAAAATCTAATATATCTATTAAGGACTTCCCAAATTAACATTCATTATCATCATTGTAGTTCTTTACAAGTTTTTGAATTATTCCAATAATTGAGAATCACTTCTCTTTTGAAACAAATTACGATAACAAAGTTGCTGTGAGCAAGTTTTATCATCAACTTACTTTAAAAAAGGCTTTAAAAAAAACAACTAAATGCTGCTATATTATTCAAAGTAGGCACTTTAAGTATCTAGAGTTCTTAAATACATAAACAAACTTCTTTCCTATAAAACATTCAGGTGACTTAAATAATAATTATAGTGGATACAAAATTTGACAGAAATAATAAGGTCCAAGTCTCAGCTATTTTAATTAATCTACTCATAAATTCTTCTGATCACAAAGTAAAGGAAATTCAAGTATGCGGATGATATTACTTTGATTTCATAAAAGAAATTATTCTTAGAAATAGAAAGGTCTTCTTAATACAGATATAGAAAAATATAAATAATTTTTTTAAAAACTAACAACAGGAAAACATTCCATAAATTCAATATAATTTATAACACAAAAACTAAAATCCAGCACATCTCTTACAACTTATGAATAATCTTGAACCATAGCCCTTTTTTTAAATCTAATAGTGGCCAGATCTAAACTATTTTCTAAGGGCAATATCCAAGCACATTTTATAGTGAATAATGTATCATTATTTAGAGAAAAATTGCTCACACTAACCTTCAGGATATGCAATTAGCTGCTAATGCCATGAGAAATATTCTAGCATGCTCACATCCACAAATTTGTAATGGATTTTTATTTATTCACCCCCCCCCCCTCCACCAGTGTATTAGAATCCCAGTTATCTCACAGAAGTTGAATTAAGAAACTATTAAATATGTCATGCTTAGCACTAAACTAAGCTGTAGTTTCATCAGCCAAAAGCCTCAAATCAAGATACTTTCTTGGAATGCTTTTAAAATCCCGTAAACAGCTATTACTAATTATGCAGGACATAGAGTTTTAGTGAGGGCACAAATATATTTTTTTTCAAATCCATCAGAAGAAATTATTCTTTCTTGGAAACTCATCAAGAGACATAAAATCATCCATAAATTTCAGCACTTAAATTCTTCAAATTTTTTTTTTGCAATCTCTGAGTTATATAATTATAGATAAGAACAAACCCTGAGGCACATGAATGACTACTAATCAATCTATATTTTGGTTGAAATCTCTGCAGATTCTTTAATAATACTTGTTAATAGATAGCTTCATAAAAAAATCCATGTGCTACACAATAAAAAAACCAGCAACACATTAAAAATTAAAGTAAACAGAAATTTACTAGAATATCTTTTAATATTCACTTTGGTTTTAGTTAAAAATCATTATATCATATTGTTCTCTAATTCAGATGGATATTATGCACTTATTTTTAAAACTTGTTTAACAATATTCATAATTACTATTTCTAATCAACAAAAGGTAAACCTGCCATTACCACAACAGTTCAAATCTAAAATAAGTGAACCAGAAAAATTTTCTGAGCCTGAAGAGACTAAGGATTCTTTGTTCAGTACTTAATTCTTAGCCAATCTAGCTAATCATATAGTTATTCATCAAATGAGCATCTAGTTACTACTATTATAAGAAATCCTAAGTTAATGTGAATTAGTAAAACCAGTATCTGCATATTTACTGGTCGGCTAAAAAATATTACAAAAGATTGGCTTACATTTAATCAATGAAATTGTTAATTTGGATTTAAAATTGTTTATTAATAATTTATCTTTTTTTCATGACAATATAATATATAAAATTAAAATATTTTAAAGTTACATTTTTTTCTTTACAGTGAACTACTCATCTTAAGTTTACCTTCAACAATAGACTTGTGCAAATTATAGAACTGTTTAGATTGGATTGAGAATATAGTAATCTAACCAATGAAATAATAATGCAAACAGCTCATGTATAAATGAGCCAATCATATAACAAGAGCCAGTAAATGTGATTGTTCATAATAAGAAAAGGAAAAAGCTATAAAACTGAGATCAATTTGAAAGAGAATTGAGTGTCGTACACAATTGTGAAATAATTCATGGACTGGTAAACAGCAATCAGGCATGCTTAAATTCAGATCAAAAAGCTTCTGGTAGCAAATAATATTGGATCTTTCAGGAGGAGTAAACCAACATGTCTGGAATGTTAGGTATAATGTATTGAATCATGGCCTTCAGCTAATCACTGATAATAATAAATAATTACACATTTGTAATCCTGCCAAACATATCAGGCAATAAACTCTTGGTGACTGTTGCAAATATATTATTGTAAATAAATTTAATAAATGTTTTGATATTAGTTTCGTTGCATTTTAGCAAAACATATATAAACAACATTCATCAACTGTAATTACTAGCACCTTATATTATATTAACAATTACTTAATTCTAAATATATTATACACATATGATTCTATAAATAATTTCAGAATTTTTAAAAAACTACATTTTCTTAACAAGATTCATAGTTTAATGCTTTATTGGAAAAATGATAATATGAAAATTTTAAAATATTGCTTTATAAACATGAAATGAATTATAATTTTAATTTATATAATCATAATCAATACCTGAAACTCATAAACAGTACAGCCATTCTAATTCCAAAAAAAAAGAAAAAAGAATTAAGATGAACTTAAAGAAAAAGAATAAAAAATTATAAAAAAGATTGGAAATGAATTGTTATCCAAACAAAGATGGAAATGTGGTTACACAAATATATACAAGGATGACTAATTGGATGAGGTTGTTACATAATTAGGCCCTGAAATAACTTAAGATAGAAGACAATAAATTAAATATATATATATTTTAGTTAATTAATATTATTGATTATTAAAGATAAAGAATTAGATTAGTTATGACTTGATTTCTGTAATAATAAAACTAGCTTAAAATTTCAATTATTATAGTCACCAAATTGTACACAATATATCCAGATTGTTCTTAGACTCCACAGTTTTAGGAAAAGTAATTTACTGGCCAGTTAAGTTTAATTAGCTAACCACAATGGAGGATTGCTACATAGTTTAGCTATTATTTCCCTGAAATAATTTTGAGTTTTCTTAGAAATGTCTCAGCTGAAAAATTGTTTTAGCTGTACTCTGAATTTGAACTCTAAGAATTATGGGCATGAAATATTAATGCATTGTTAATATTTATTACATCAATTGCACTAGGAGAAGACTTTTGTCTATTTACTTTACTCCAGAGCCATCTCTTAATCAATGAGACCCTAACAATACAATTGATTTGCTGCCTTAATCAAATACTTATTCTTGCAAATTATTTATTATACACACTGGAATTTTTATATAAATAGAGTGATATCTAGTTAGGTTAAGTTCAGTATTTGTGATGACTTGTTCATTTTTAAAAAGACTAATACTAAGCAAATCTTAGTATTTGAAACAGGAGTCTTGGAATGAACATGGTCACAAGATGTCCTTCTTTTCCTCTTCCTTCTTCTTTTTTTTATCATCATCAATAAAAACAAATAGTGAAAGTAGAACTGTCAGGCTGATATTCAATTTATTAAATTCTAAACTGATTTCATGGTATACTGAATATTTATATATACAATCATGGATCACTTAATAGAAAAAAAAATAGAATTCTCTCAATTTGTGCTAGACATATGTACTTATTAGTATAGAATAAATATTTAAAGAGTAATAAAGATAACCAAGTCAGTTCATTTTTTATTCAATTCTCATTTTGACTGCATAGCATAGTGTTTATTCATACATGTGATTGTGAGTCATCTAATGTATAAATAGAGTTCACAGCACTTCTAAGTAATTCTAAATCCCAGATAATTGGCTAATATAGGTGACAAATTTAAGTAGTAATAAAAATAGTCAAATTGGTCTCTGAATTCAAGATAGCATTAGTAGATATAGAAGCCTTCTTATCCTCAAAATAAAGATGGCTGATTTGTACTAATCAATATTATTTTTATAATTAGTTCAGATAAATGAGTAAAAGTTGCTATTTTTAGGGAAATATAAGTAGTTTATTACTATTATTTAACTGACACCTTACTTGAGTAAATAAAAGATGATGAATGGTTTTGACAAGGATCAAGTTATTAAGGTGTTTCGGTTCTCAAATTGTGCTAGTAAATTCTATTGAGAGAAAGAAGGAATTAAGTTTCATGAAAACAATTTACTTAAAAGATAGTGACTGAAGAAAAAGTTTATGATCATCTCTAAGAGTGGTTTAATCATTAATTACCTGTACATTGAGTTATTTGAATAATATTTATAATTATTAACGTCCGCTTGAGAATTGACTATTTATTTAATTATTATTAATACCTAGATTATTTTATTTTTTGTTTAAGTTATTAAACACATTTCAAAATATTAAATTATTTCTATCGTGTGCATTTTATCCAAGCTTAATTTTGTTATCAATTTAATCCATTATGTTTCTTCTCTTAATAATTTACCCAAAATATTTACTATTGTTAATTTTATTATATTGTTATCAATTTTTATTTTCACTTTGACCATTATTAATTTTTTTAGTATTCATCTTCAATTTTACTTCTTTTAAAAAAAATGTATAATTATTAAGCTCTGCAACACTACACATAAAATTTAAATTAATCTACAAAGCAGTTTTTTTAAATGCTACAAAAAGAATTGGAGAAATAAAATTACGTTATCAACGTCATCATAAAATGTTTATTTTTTTTTATGTATTTATGTAATATAATTACTGACGTTGCATTTTATTTATTTATTTTTACGTACATTGACAATGTTTTGAGCTCTATATCATATATTTAGTTTTAATCACAGAGTGCTATTAGTACACATTTTAATTGCATACTAATCAAGTGTATTAAAATCACTTGTAAGTATTAAACTGTTTGTATATATTTATAAATAAAAATTAAAGAAATATTGTATTTGAGGATAAAAATAGTGGTTGCATATATAATCCCATTGAAACTATTATTGCAGAGAAGTGACTTATGATACTATAAGAAACATGTTATGACTGGGTTTTTACATACTCAAATGTCTAAATTATTTGTTAAAGTAAAATAAACTAAAGAATGAATAAGGTAAAGAATGCTGAATACAGAATGAAAAGACTGTATGGAAATGCTAGTATGAATGAAACAATATTAACTCATAAAGCAATGGGCTTTTTTTTTATATTGAAATCAAAAGTTAAAGCTTACATTTATGCAATACTGTATCAAATGATAATTTTCTTTTGGACCCTGTTTATTAATTGTTCATAGTTAATCATTACACCTAAAGGTTAATTAATTAGCATCTAATTGTGGACATTTCCAGTAAATATTGTATGCTCTGAATTAAGCTATTCAATATTAATTCTTTTTTTTTTTCATTACAAAGTATGAGTACTCAATAGATGCTAGATGACAGTGTTTATTAAATTCCTATACAGTGTTGTTCTATCCAATATCCCTGACAAGTTTTTAGCTTATAACTAATGTTTTTCAATTTGGGCTGGCAGCTTGACAGTAAAATAAAGAAATAAAAATAGAAGAAAGTTTGCATTAGATTCCAAAGATCCAAGTGCACTGCTCCCATATTTAAAAGCCCATGAATGATAAAATCCACAAGCTAGAAACTAATCTGGGGGTATTGAATAGGATTTTATGGGGCAGGAATTTATTAAGCACTACTAAAGGACACCTATTAATTGTTAAAGTTTATATTAAGGAAATCCTAACTAATAATATGTATACTAAATATAAGATATTCAATATCTGTCAAGCATATATCGATAATGATCGATATAGAAATAGCCCACTACTTACATTTGTAAAGCTTATAAATACTACTTCACTCAACCAAATTAATTGAACAACAGGAATGACGGTGATGGTTTTTTTTTTATTACAATGATCTCAAGTATTTTGTTTGTTTTAAGTTTCTATGTGCAGAAATGTCAGGCACCAATATCCACATTGCATATGCAATTGAAGCACATGGTAGAATGGAAATTGTCTATTTTGACATGTCTAAAGACTTTGATAAGATTGATAATCCTTCTTACTAAATTATAGAACCTTGGCATAGCAATAATTTAGCTTGTTGGTTTGAATCTTTTATAAAAGATAGAGCAGTTTTTGTTAAGTTCAATGGCGAAATATCTTCCCAATATTATTGATATCTTGGAGTGTCTCGAGGTAGTATTTTGTCTCTATTATTTTTAAATAAATATATATATATATATATGGTAATAGATAATAATATATCATAATATGATATTTTGCAATACTTTGTATTAATCCAATGTTAAAGCTCATTACTTTTATAACAAACTTTAGATCTCATGATTGTTTTAATACCATATTGTACCGGTAAAAATCACCATGCTTAATCACACACAGTAATCCGAATTCAAACCCAGTCCACGTCTAGGAATAAATTCCAAAATGCAAACTAAATTCAAACCCAAAACCCTGGCATGACCCACCGATGACAACATTACAATGGTACGGGGTTTTCCCTTTACTAGCTCATCGAAAAACACAGACTAAATTACCTACAATTAGCTAGTTCATAGATATCTTATAGTCGGGATATTGGTACGGCTAATAATTTAATGTATATATTTAAGTTGTCGATACAGACAGCAGGTGATTGACTAGATTTCGAGAGTAATAATGCAAGAGAGACAAAATTAGGTTAGATAAGTTTTTAATAAATTATTGAAAGCATTGAATAATATTATTTACAGGTACGGTAAAACTCCCATATGTATTTTATAATAAATTGCTGCTAGTCATCAATAATCGGTTTGTACTGATTAACAAACTCATGCCAATATTTATGTGTTTAAATGGTTGTACAGGTTGATATGAGAATCAGAGTAATTGGAGCACTTAAAATATTTAACTACTAGTTTATATTAAGTTGTTTTATTTTAATAGATTCAAACCATTGCGTATACGGATAAATGGGAGGCGGTTTTATATAAAAATATAATATATAATACTGATGTACTGATGGTTGCAGGGATTAAGGTATACTACAAATAATAACTTGCGGTGCATTGACGGAATACCGGGCGGCTTGTACGTTGACAAGTCTTAATGCCCCCAAGTAGATCCGGGACACTACAACCAGCCAGGCTCATTTTCGAACCCCGGTGATCCAAGAGATTACCTGGAGAAGAATTTCTTTCTCCCCATGTGGTAGTAAAACGAGACGCCAACTTAGGCGAAGGTAAAGGCATTGCCACAGTAACATCGAGGAAGAGTGATCGGAAGTGGATTTTAAAACGAAATTATATAAAACCTTTTCTCTCCGTAACATTTTCTACGCAACAGTCCGATATAACTATTCAATAAAACATGGCGAAATCAAACGATCGCAAAAGTAACAATTAATTAATTTCACTCTGAAACCCATAACTCCCCAGATTGTTCGGAAGGTAATAATAGCAATAACATATTCACTTATTATCATTACTCCATAATAATATATATAAAAAAAAAATATAATGAAATTTTAGACTATTTTAAGTATTTGAGATTTGGAGTATAGATTAAAATATCATGACAAAGTAAAAGAAACAATAAAAATACTTGAATATTTCTCAACTCAACATATGAAACAATTTTTAGTTCGATAAAAGAAAACTACTTTTAAAATGAATATAATAAATATTATGAGATAAACTTTACCGACTTTAACTAGAGTTGAGAAATATTATTATTGGCATCGTTTTGTTTGTAAAATAAGTAATAGTAAAAAATATAAATGTATTCACAAATGGATTATTAGTCGGCACAAATATTAATAATTATCATCTAAAGACTAGAGCACAGAAATATTAGAGAAGAAATTTACTGACAGGTTTTAGTGTAACATTTTCAAATGGAAAACAAGAAATTTACATGCAATTAATTAGGTTAACAGATTAAATATAAAATTATTACTGAGAGGAAAGTTAAAAAGTTCATGTAACAAAAGTTACCATTCTTTCTTCGTCCGGCTTTTCTTCTTGCGGTGATATGTATGAAGAACGTAGGCGCACATTTTGAATTTCTTAGAATGGCATGGTTAATTTAAATGTTGGAATTTGGAAGACTGGAAGCACGGAAAACATTACAGATCAGCGGTACGAAAGATTTAAATTGGCAGAACAGGGATCAGCTTCTTGGACTTAGCCCATCATTATTGCAGTTTACCGGGCAACTTCTTAATAACGGTTGAAGTGATTTCTCTGGAACAACTACTTTGCTGTAGCTTGACGACTAAGCACAGCCAAGTCAAAAGTTAGAGTGTCTATATAATATTTAAGATGGCTACGGTTGACCTTTCTGCCTAGTTTTTTTCATAACTCCGCCTCCTTTGATTTTCGGCCTCCAGCAATATCTAATTTTTGACTATACAATAGCATTTGCCTTTCTTGATAAGAGTTCTACGTTTCTCATTTCCATTGTTCGGTTTTCATTTATTTTTAAATTTAATACATGATTCTAAATTGACAAAACAATTACATCGGAATTCATGAATACAAAAATATAAATTCATTATGTTAATTCATCAAAGTACAAATTAATTATTCTATACATTTTGTACAAGTAAGATTTTGATTAAAAATACTGATCAAAGGAATGTGACTTTTGATCAGCATTTTTAAATGACTTTGTATAATTTGCAAAATTAAAATTTAAAGAAAATATACACGCAATTGAAACTTTTAAATTGAGCTAATATAAATCCACAAACCACACACACACGAATATTATTTATCATGATTTGTGACATTTATACTCATACTCTTTACATTAAATTCTTTTTAAACAAACACAAAATAAATAACT
Organism: Epiperipatus broadwayi; assembly: GCA_028023455.1. Classification (NCBI taxonomy): domain Eukaryota; kingdom Metazoa; phylum Onychophora; class Udeonychophora; order Euonychophora; family Peripatidae; genus Epiperipatus; species Epiperipatus broadwayi. Next base: position 119,780 of record JAQFVV010012948.1, on the reverse strand, counting down.
TAAAATTTATGTGGCTTGGAATAGAAAAAGTCTCATTGCGGGTAAATAGTGGTTTAGAATTACCGTTCTTAAATGACAACCATGAAACTAAGATCGATTCTTCGATCTGTCTGTTTCAATATGGTTAAACAGTAAATGTATATATTTTAAACTAAATCTTTATCAAGTATTAGCACATTTCATATGAGATGAATTGTAGAGAATAATCACACATTTACTACTAAATAGTTTAAATTGCATACATCAATAGTACATTGATTAGTAATACGATTTTATAATTACTGTTTAAAATCAGTTATATTTGTTAAAGTCAACCCTTCATGTGTTTCCAATTTTACTTTTAACAATTATTGAATTTATTTCGTTTTTTTTTTTTTTTTTTTGGAAAATCAAAAGCCCTACATTTAAAAGAAGTTATTAAAATAAAAATTACTGTGATTAAATTGTTTGAATAAATAAAATATTAAAAAATAAATATATATGGTTTTAAATTTAATATCATGAATTTAAATGTGATAATATAAAGTATTTAAGAAACTTTACCAATATTTTAAATTATATCAAATATATGTAATTTTTTTTTGGTGAAAAAATAAATACGTTTATTAAATCTTCGATTTTGAAGTTTGTTTTAAAATAAATGACCAATTAGGATCAAGAGATTGTTAATGGTTATGTCACTATTTTATTAATAAAAAAAAAAAGCAGACGATTTAAAATATATATATATATACACTGTATATAAAATAACTAAAAGACACGTTATTAATTATCGTGAAGCTTTTAAATCTATTCAAAATTTGATTTGAAAATTTCAGAAACGTGATAAATATTCCTAAATATGTATAAGTAAAATATAAGTACATTATTTTAATAGTAATAATGGAATAAAAAAAATATTCATTAAGAGAAAGACTTTAATCTCTGCTATTCGTCCACTTCGGGATAAATACATCTTTTAATTTAAAACAAAAGTTCTACTATGATTTCAGGAAAAATTCTTCTTTTAGATCAAATATTGGAGTACAGATGGGCTAAAAACTTGGAAAAATACTCGTAACTATTGATATTTGTTTTACTTATTTTTAAAAAGTATTTAAAATTAATCAATTACTCGTTTAATAATAAACCTGATTTAAATCTTAAAGAATTGCTAATTAAGGAAATATTTCGTAAGATTAAAAAACTGCTGCTTGTTATAATAGTCAGAACTATTTAAATAAGAATTAAACATATTTTATAGAATCAAGATAATAATGTTACAAATAATAAAAAAACTTTATTAAAATATAATTGAATTGATATATGAAAACCATATGATAAGCATATAGTATCATATGAAGTAAATATTTAAATCGGAAGAGAAACACTTTTATAATTCTTTAAAGGTTTTTAATGATTGATAAACTTTTTCTATAATGAAATATAGGATGAAGGATAAGTGAAGAAATATGAAACAATTAATCGATGAAGATTGTTCATATATATATATTGAAATATATTATAAACATATGGAGTTATATGACTAGATTTATAAAATATACTTCGTGACACCGTTTTCATGAATTTCCTCATGTGCATAGCTCAAAACTGCACATAAAAATGTAAGTTTATTATTTTTATTATTAACCTTTATGCAAAAACATTTATAGTTAGATATAGTTTATTTATCATTAGATATACTTAGTATAGTTAGATACATTTAGTACGAAAAAAATATAGTTCAGTTTTTTAAAAATAGCGGGTGAAATGTTGTGGCCGCTAACAGTCAGTTTGACCAAAATATAGAATTAAGGTAAAATTCGTTTTTCTTTTTTAGATATTTTATTTTAAAATTATGTTTATTGTGAGAGTACCATATGAGCCTCACCTAAAACAATTTGTGTTTCTTTGTGAATTTAACTGTCCCTATATCGAATCAATAGATATAAATAACTTACACCTATCTTAAGCTTTTCATATATGAGCTATATACATAAATTAGTTAATATTAAAAGAATAATTCTAAAAATGAATAATTCTAATTTGTTTATACACACACATAAATAAATGTTTCTAACTAATAGTATTTTTTATTAACCAAAACTTGACATTTGATAAAGCCTTAAGTCAACATTGCATTTTTATTAGTTGAAACAAAGGAGATAAACGTTTAGGGTTCATTACAAATTGTATATTTTAAACAATAGAGCATGAGCATGATTATGTGATATGCTTGCAGAAATTAATCCAGTATAAAAATGAACTAATATTGTTATAACAATAGTCTTCTATTTAGTTATCAAGGCAAGAACTACATCTGTAAATTTAAATGTGTTCGAATTTAGAACACATTTAAGAAAATAAAGAAGATTCAATATTTTAATTACTTTCTTCAAGTAATTAATTTACTGCCTTTTAATAGTATAAATAACTATAAAAAAATAATCATTGAAATTGACAAGGTTATAAGAGTTATCAACGTCTTCAAAATGAGTTTACAAAATATATATTTAAGAAGACAAAAATTTATAAAGATGTTCTCTGGCTAGACAATTTATGCCAAGGATTTCTGTTGATGTTTTAAACCTGAACATGTAAATTTATTCCTACTCAATGCATAAAATATAATCATCATAATTCTCATTTAAAAAGCTGCCTTAATAATAGAGTATTATATTGAAGAAGATGTTAAATATTTTACTACGCAAATATTTAAAAGAATGAATATGTGGATTGCCTCTTCAAAGGATGATCAATGAACTTTGTTTCAACATTCATCGTCATTTTATTTCATCTAAGGAGGGATATAAAACTGTTATTCTTTCTCGTCTTGGATTATTTCATTGTGTATTTTAATAACTCTTAAACTTTATTTCCTTTGTGGATAATTATATTTACTTGGAAAAATTATTTTGTATATTAATTTGATTTTAACAGAATAAGTGGAGAACTGATAAGATGAACATTTTATTTTTATTTATTTAATAAAATTTAGATGTTGATATTTTGATATATGCTCTGTTGAAAATGACGGCTGACTAAGGCAAAAGTTTTTAAATTATTTCAATTTGGAAGTAAGTTTTATTATATTCCAAATTGAATCTTACCTCACAATTAACATAATTTCTTTTAAACATAAATAACTAATATCAGAATACATTCTCTTATTAATCTAGTGTGAATGGATGTTATCTTACATAGGCATATAACACACACTGAATCATTTTAATGACACAATACGTAGATTTATAATGTATCATGTGTATTATTTATTATACACATGATTTTAAATTATATATATGTAAATGATTACATTATGTTTTTTCTGAATGTTAAATAGTTTATTATTGTATTTAAATATAAGCACAGATTATGATTCTAAATTTTAATATTTTTATTATTTATAAGATAATATTTTTGTTTCTATTACTGATTAAAATGTGTTAAACTTGATTTTAAAATTAAACAGGTCTCATTTGTTTATTTTATTTAGTCATTTTATAAAACCAATAATTATAAATATACATATGTTAAATCAACTTAGTGATTTAATATTTATAAAGAAGTTATATATAGCTTATACTAAATTTATTACTATGGGATATTTGTGGAAATGCCTGAAGAGAGTCGATTGCGATGTCTACTCTGAGCTTGAATTCCGAGAGTAACGAGGTTATTAATAGAGGAGTGGATTGGATTATATTTTAAATCACATCCTCCATGGCATTCTATAAGAAGACTCAAAGTCCGACTATAGTTAGATGTGACTTCCTCGAGTCCTGAAAAGGATCATCCCGTTATACATGGCGCCCATACTTAAGGCATGAAACAGTAGTTTTTCATTAATTAAATCCATAGTTTTAAAAAAAAAATTATATGAGTATGTTGTGAATTGGTAAAAACACTGAATAATAAATAATAGAGACCTTGAAATAAAATAAACCGTAGCAAACAGATAAATCAGTCACTTTAAAATAAATAAATAAATACAATTATAATTTGGGCATTAAAATATATATTATAATAACATCTTATAAAAGTAGGAAGAATAGAATTACATTTAAGGGCATAAGCACAGCATGAAATCTTATGGCATATATTAAATTATTACTTTGAAAAGAAAGTAACTTATGTTTATATATAACTTTAATTTTTTTTTTCGTTAATGATAACTAGAAGTGGACAAAAGCTAATAATAATGGAAGTAAAGAGTTTTGAAGAATCTTTAAGTAATAAAGATAGTGAAATAGAAATTACTTCAATTAGTGATGGACAAGGGTCATTACAACTCCTAATGTCTGAGGGGTCTGTGGAAGAAGTTGAACATCCTTCACAAGTTCACATGACAGATCAAATATTACCCCAAATACAAAAGGTAACTGAAGCTATAATAGTACAACCTCAAGGAAGTGCTAAGTATATGGCTCAATTGGTCCAAGTGATAATGGATATAAAAGCTGATATGAATAATATAAAAGCTGATATGAATAATATAAAAGCTGATATGGCAACCAAAGCTGATATAAATAATATAAAAGCTGATATGAATAATATAAAAGCTGATATGAATAATATAAATGCTGATATAAATAAAATGAATGCTGATATGAAGGGAGAAATGGCTAGAATGAATGATAATATGGTAACTAAAGTTGATATGGATAATATTGAAGGGAAATTAAAAGAAGACATAATTTCTATAAAAGAAGAGTTAAAGAAAGATATTGATAATGTTAAGGAAAAGATGCAAGTAGAAATCAAAGATGTTGAAAATAAATTGTGTGAAGAAATGAAACAATTATCATTAGATTTAAATAATGTTCAAAAAGATATTGTTGAAAAGAAACAAACTGCCAATGAAGTAGAAAAACTTCATGACATAAAGGCATCAACCATATCGATGGCACTTCAATGCCAAGAATCCAAAGCTTACCCTGAGCATAAAATCTGCGAATATAATGATAGCATCCAAAATAAATCACTCTTAGTTCAAATGAATATTTCAGAAGAAAACTGTCATGACTATCATTTTACCATACAGCAGAGCAATGAAGTAGAAGATCATTGCAGCATTAATAAAGTGCTTGAACCTGATCCAAAAATCGTAGAAAGAGAAGAGAATATGGATAAGGTAGAATATAAATTAAATTCAGAATCTCAGGAATTGAGAGAAGCACAATCAAAGGATAATACTGGATGTCTACATAAATTAAGACTTCAGATTTCTTGTATTAATAACAAGTTAAGTCATGAACTCATGAAATTTGAGATGACTCCACAATCTAAAAATATAGTAGATGAATATAACAGTGAGTCATCCCATCATATTTGTGTTTACTGCCAAAAACAAAAGTAAAACATTTCATCAACAAGGTGTTGATAAATTGTATGACAACCATCTGATAATATCATTATCAATGATAATATTTAATGGAAAAGAAGGTTGTCGTAATAGAATGTTTAAGTTAGAAGATATGAATGAAGGCAATAGATTCAATTGTCTTAAGTGTAAATTATGGTCTATGAAGCATCACCGTAATCCTGTAGATGAACTAATTATAAAAGGTCTTCAGACAATAATAAAGATATTTATAATACAAGCTAAGAGACAGAAAGGTTCACAATTCCATAGGTTGTGTAATACTTATGAAGGTCCCTTCACATTCATTGAACATGTCAATGGATGTGCTTAAAAAGTAAAGCACACATATAAGGAAGGACTTCATAGATTATGACTTTGGGATGTGACATTTCGGTAATGATAGAATCCATTAAGTTATTTTTTTAGGAGAATAAATGTATATATGTATATAAATAAGTGAAGTAGATATTAATTAAAAAAAATGCATCAAGTTAACCAAAGTATGAAAAAAAATACTTACAGGTTTATTAGAGTGCAAGTTATGGTTAAAATGCAAGTCCATTATTATATATTTTGATATGGATATATATAAATAAAAGATTTATTTTATATAGCATGATATTGTTAAATTGTAATAACAATCAGCATTAAGCCAATGTACATGCACTTTGTGGATATATATATGGACACAAGAAAAGATAAGTTTGTAAACAATTTGTTAAAAAAAAGCCAGTCAAAGAAATAAAAATGTGAAGACAACTTCACACAAATTCAAAATTGGGGATCAAGTTTTTATAAGAACTCCTCAAATTAGTATACCCCAAGAGAGCAGATACCAAAAGATTTATCATCGGTATGAGGGATCTTATACTATCATAAAGCAAACAGGTCCCAATGCATTCTGGATAAATATAAAGGGAGACATTAAAGGCACTTACAATGCTAGAGCTTTAAAACCCTACTTTGGTCAAATGAATTAATAATATTTTACCACATTTTACTTATGTATAAAGTAAAATATTGAAAGAAAAGATCATTTAGAATAGGTAAGGGGAGAAAAAGTTTTCATTTAAAAGTATATAGGTATATATATATGTATAAGGATGTATATAAGTCAAAAAAGATATTAATTTTCTTTGATGAGGGTATGTTAAGCAATTAAAATTAATTCTTAAGATACCTGAAAACTAAAATCATTTTAAGAGTTAATCCATGCTGAATGATGGATGTTCTTATGTTTTGGATAGTTCTAAAAAAAGTCCATGAGTCTTAAAGAAAAGCAAGATGGAGACTACCAAACAAATATATGTGTCATCTATAAAAGAGGCACATGACAATAAATCCATCAAAGGAAAATAAATAAAAAAGGGAAGAAAAAAAACCCTATATATATGAACCTCCGTGTCCTTCTAGTTAAACTGAATGATGTTTAGTATAGAGAAAAAGAAAGGGGTTAGAAAATAAAATAAATAATAAGGGTTGATAAAAGCAAGAAAGAAAAACAAGCTCCACAACTTTATATTTAATGCATAAATTGACACACATTAAGTGTCCAAATTTTAATGGTAAATATAAAATTTGAACTTTTTAAGGAGGGGGGTAATGTGAGAGTACCATATGAGCCTCATATAAAACAATTTGTGTTTCTTTGTGAATTTAACTGTCCCTATATCGAATCAATAGATATAAATAACTTACACCTATCTTAAGCTTTTCATATATCAGCTATATACATAAACTAGTTAATATTAAAAGAATAATTATAAAAATGAATAATTCTAATTTGTTATACACACAAATAAATAAATGTTTCTAACTAATAGTATTTTTTATTAACCAAAACTTGACATTTGACAAAGCCTTAAGTCAACATTGCATTTTTATTAGTTGAAACAAAGGAGATAAACGTTTAGGGTTCATTACAAATTGTATATTTTAAACAATAGAGCATGAGCATGATTATGTGATATGCTTGCAGAAATTAATCCAGTATAAAAATGAACTAATATTGTTATAACAATAGTCTTCTATTTAGTTATCAAGACAAGAACTACTCTGTAAATTTAAATGTGTTTGAATTTAGAACACATTTAAGAAAGAAAAGAAGATTCAATATTTTAATTACTTTCTTCAAGTAATTAATTTACTGCCTTTTAATAGTATAAAGAACTATAAAATAATCATTGAAATTGACAAGGTTATAAGAGTTATCAACGTCTTCAAAATGAGTTTACAAAATATATATTTAAGAAGACAAAAATTTATAAAGATGTTCTCTGGCTAGACAATTTATGCCAAGGATTTCTGTTGATGTTTTAAACCTGAACATGTAAATTTATTCCTACTCAATGCCTAAAATATAATCATCGTAATTCTCATTTAAAAGCTGCCTTAATAATGGAGTATTATATTGAAGAAGATGTTAAATATTTTACTACGCAAATATTTAAAAGAATGAATATGTGGTTGCCTCTTCGAAGGATGATCAATGAACTTTGTTTCAATGTTCATCATCATTTTATTTCATCTAAGGAGAGATATAAAACCGTTATTCTTTCTCGTCTTGGATTATCTCATTGTGTATTTTAATAACTCTTAAACTTTATTTCCTTTGTGGATAATTATATTTACTTGGAAAAATTATTTTGTATATTAATTTGATTTTAACAGAATAAGTGGAGAACTAATAAGATGAACATTTTATTTTTATTTATTTAATAAAATTTAGATGTTGATATTTTGATATATGCTCTGTTGAAAATGACGGTTGACTAAGGTAAAAGTTTTTAAATTATTTCAATTTGGAAGTAAGTTTTATTATATTCCAAATTGAATCTTACCTGACAATTAACATAATTTCTTTTAAACATAAATAATAATATCAGAATACATTCTATTATTAATCTAGTGTGAATGGATGTTATCTTATATAGGCATATAACACACACTGAATCATTTTAATGACACAATACGTAGATTTATAATATATCATGTGTATTATTTATTATAAACATGATTTTAAATTATATATATGTAAATGATTACATTATGTTTTTTCTGAATGTTAAATAGTTTATTATTGTATTTAAATATAAGCACAGATTATGATTGTAAATTTTAATATTTTTATTATTTATAAGATAATATTTTTGTTTCTATTATGGATTAAAATGTGTTAAACTTGATTTTAAAATTAAACAGGTCTCGTTTGTTTATTTTATTTAGTCATTTTATAAAACCAATAATTATAAATATACATACTCATGCATATATATGTTAAATCAACTTAGCGATTTAATATTTATAAAGAAGTTATATATAGCTTATACTAAATTTATCATTACTATGGGATATTGGTGGAAATGCCTGAAGAGAGTCAATTGTGATTTCTATTTTGAGCTTGAATTCCGAGAGTAATGAGGTTATTAATAGAGGAGTGGATTGGATTATATTTTAAATCACATCCTCCATGGCATTCTATAAAAAGACTCAAAGTCCGACTATAGTTAGATGCGACTTCCTCGAGTCCTGAAAAGGATCGTCCCGTTATATTATGTATGACTATGTTGGAGATTCTAAAAGTAATAGAGTATGATATATATATATATATATATATATTATTTTATTATGTAATTAAAGAAATATGGCTCATAGGTTTAAAAAATAGTATAAATTATAGTATTTAATAATTTATTTGAAAATGTTATTTCCAATGAAAGCAATTATGCTTTAATATGATCTCATAATTTAACATAATAAAATATTTTGAATATAACATTTATTATGTTATTGATATTTGTTTTGTATTATTGGCTGTTTTCATATAGAAGAGAAGTTCATATTCAGAATTAAGGATAAATTGAGTCCCCATTTTTTTTATATTAGAAATAATGATTTATAGTAAGAGTAATTCATATTGGAAATATGTATTAGTTATAAAGATGTCAGGAAAGTTTTGTTTAATCTTGATACAATTAATAATGTGTAAGTGGTTAACTCTGGTAAGAGGCCAATGGTTTAGTACATTATTCATTGAACATATAGTTAGTTAGGTAACCAATAATATTCCTGTGTTATACAGTAATAAACCAAGATGGAAAAAAAAGATGATTTCATGTCAATGTTAGTGAAGGCCTTTATGTTACATCTATATATTTAATTGATTCATTAAACCTCATTGGATAATACACACTTTAATATTTTATTAAACTATGCACTAGGGAGAATATGTCATTTGTATTGTATTATTCTTATAAAAGATTAGGATCTCATGCCTTCAACTGGAAAAAAAGAAAATCATATAAAGTTATAATATTCATGGACAAAGTAAATGGTCAATACTGTAAATAGTTATGTATTTTAAATAATACCATGAAATGAGATAAAATAAAAAAGGAAAAAAAATTACTTCAGCATAAAATGTTTTGATGATATTGGTAAATATGTGTAGTAAAACTATAATTTTTTTTTTAGTTTATAATTTATATTTGAGATATTTCATTTAAATAATAAATAGAATTTGACTAAATTATTAATGTAAATTATATATAAGACTATATTTGACAAAAATGAATATGAATAAAAATGAAAACAATTTTATCTTGAGTATTAATGTAATGTATAATGTAAATGTTTGATAATATATTAAAAAATTATATTTAAGAAAACTGCTTGTGCTCCATGAACGCTGTGGGAGCTCTTTGAGTGGTTGTTGGATGATGTGTTGTTTTCTTTCTTTACTGATGTAAAAAGTATAAGCATGACATCAACCAACATACAGCCATTTGATAGCTCAATGACATAGCTTTCAGAAAATGTTTACTTCAAAAAAAGCGGTTGAAATTTGGATTTTTAGCAACTGTTTTAATTGACCACAGTATTTAATTTTTTTTGATAACTTTTGTAATTACCATGAAGCAATAAAAGAAAAAAAATGGTTTACCGAATGCAAGTTAACATTTGCCACATGCTATTCACAAACAAGGCCTACAATAGAGCTTCAACGTAATGACTTGTAAGTAAAATTTTAATTTTTTAAATAATATTTCCTTTTTTTTTAAATTTTTTGAAAAAATTATCTTTTTTATTAATTTTAGTTTAATTAGTATGCATTAATTTGTAGTTATATATTTATTTATGCTCATATAGAATTCATATCTATTGTAATTTTCTAAAGTTCTACCTACACTAATCCACTTATTTTTATAAAAATAATGATTTTCAAAAAGTATAATAATTTACTATTTATAATTATGTTTATATAATATGTTTGTGTTTACAAGTAATGAGTTATAAAACTAATAATCAAATGTATACAAAGATCACATACACAAGCTTATAATCAAATTCTGATTCTTGTTTATGTTTTTGTTTATTCTTGTTCATGCTTTGGAGTCACTCTGGTTTTGCTATATGTTCCTTTTCAAGTCTATAGCTAACAAATGAACTATATGCAAATAAATTATATAAATTAGTATGTGTTAGTTTGTAGTTATATATTTATTTATGCTCATATAGAATTCATATCTATCGTAATTTTCTAAAGTTCTACCTACACTAATCCACTTATTTTTATAAAAATAATGATTTTCAAAAAATATAATAATTTATTATTTATAATTATGTTTATGTAATATGTTTGTGTTTAGAAGTAATGAGTTATAAAACTAATAATCAAATGTATACAAAGATCACACACACAAGCATATAATCAAATTCTGATTCTTGTTTATGTTTTCATTTATTCTTGTTCATGCTTTGGAGTCACTCTGGTTTTGCTATATGTTTCATAACATTATTTTCAAATCTATAGCTAACAAATGGACTATATGCAAATAAATTATATCTCTATGATACAATAAATATAACAAGATAGCATCACTTCTGTGCATAAAAAATATAAACATCACTTGTGTGCATAAAGAATATAAACATCCCTGATGTAGGCAAAAAATATAAAATGAAGAGATGAAACTCATTTTATCAGTGATATAGACTGTAGCCTACAATTTCTAGTTTTAGATAGACAAGAAGCCAATTGCTATGATGATTTCTTTTGTATCTTTTATTAGGATAAATCTTTTTCTTTATAGATGCCTTTGACATTTAGAACATTTGGGGTACAAGATAAAAATGAAGAAGTCATATCCAACTTCTTTTGGAGATTGTGAATCTGTGAATTATCTCAGGTAAGACATGTTATACATGTTTAGAAAGATAATTTTGTGATGAATACAAACAAATTATCACTGAAGATGTAATGTGAATTTTAGTTAATGTTAATTTCCAAATTATGAACAAACAATAAAATAATAATTATTTCGGATGTGACAATTTCTTTTTTCCTTATTTTTTATATAGTTACTATTTATTTTATGTTTATTGTTTTCCGTAATTTTTCTAGTTTCTAGCAATGTAATTGTTTTTGCTTTAACATAATTAAAACTGAAGTTATTGTGAAAATTGTGTCTCAGGCCAGTATTTTAAAAAATTCAATATGGTGGCCTAGTCCCAAGTTAAGAAAATAGTAATAATTTAAAACTTATTTTTTTAATATTATATTTAATGAAGGTATTTATAAAACAAGAATTATTAATTTTAAGTTCTTTAATTTTATTTTTATTTAAAAATTATAATTATTTGTATTGGATAAAATTAATAGTTAAAGTAAAAAATGGATAAAATGTCATAAATAAATTATTTTTAAACCAAAGTTATTGTCTGGTATTATTATTTCCCCCCTTGAATCTAATTATTACATCATCTTGAAACAATAGCATACAATATTGTTTAAATAAATAAATATTTTATAATATCCTACTTCTGATTAGAACCTATAAATTTTATTTGATTTTAGTGATTTGTGATCACGTACATTAAAAGCATATAATACTTAAAGAATTTAATATATGGAAAGCAAAATTATATAATTGTTTTAAAAATAGCATGAATAGTCTAAGAAATCCACATATGAAAAGAGAATTTATATGATATAATTTATATTAAAAATAATAATTTAAATTTTAATAATTTGGAAATTTTAAAAGGGAATATATTAATAAAATTATTATTTTCACTTCTTTGTATTTGTTTATTGATATGAGATCTAGTTGAATGTTATGAATAAATGATAATAGTATGATTAGAAATTATAGATTGCTTGATCAAATCCCAATAAAATAATTATTTAATATGATTGTTGTTGTTGTTGTTGTTGTTGTTATTATTATTATTATTATTATTATTATTATATATTTCTTCTAATCCTAGAGAATTCTGGAATTTTGTTAATAATTCAGGCTTGGGTAAGAAAAAGGTTCAAATGACTCACGGTTCTGCATTAAATGCAGATGATTTTTCTAAACATTTTGCAGAGTTATACTTTTCACAACATGGAATTGATTCTAAAATTACATTTCCTGGCAATTTGTCTAGTGCTAAATGTACAATTGATCATATCTCTAGGGAAGATGTTATTGTAGCTATTAGGAGGCTTAAGACTCACTCTAGTTTAGGATGTGATAATATTCCTTCTTTTATTTATAAGGGGCTAGCCGAATTTATTGCAGTACCTCTTGCCTTTGTTTTTAATCTGTCTCTTAATTCCAGTACTTTTCCTAGTGTTTTGAAATGTGATAAAATGGTTCCAATCTTCAAAAATGGTGATCGAGATTGTGTTTCTAATTATAGACCAATTTCTGTTTTGCATACCATTGCAAGAATTTTTGAGAGATGTATTTATAATAAAATTATTTCAGATGTGGGTAAGATAATTTCTTCTTCTCAACATGGTTTTAGTCCTAATAGATCAATTGATAGTAATCTATGACAATTTATGATCATATAGCTCATGCTATTGAAGATCGTCAAAGACTAGATGTTATTTATTTTGATTTGTCAAAAGCTTTGATAAAGTTGATCACAGTGTTTTACTTCTAAATTAATAAAATAGGTTTCTCTAATAAACTTGTATATTGGTTTCAATCATTTCTATGTAGTCGACAGATATATTAAATTCAATAATAAAGTTTCATTTAATTTTGAATGCAATTTAGGTGTTCCACAGGGTAGTATTTTAGCACCCATGCTGTTTAATGTTTACATTAATGATCTTAATGATTGCTTGAGATATTCTTTTCTGTTAAGCTATGCTGATGACTGTAAGATTTTTAGAAGAATTGTATCAGTGAGCGATTGTGTTCTCCTTCAGAAGGATATTGATAACTTTAGTGCTTGGTGTCAGTCAAATAATATGACAGTTAATTTTGATAAATGTTCCTTTATGTCTTATTAAAAATCTGAAGTTTTACAGTTTTATTATTATATAATTCTCTAAAATTATTTCAGTTAAATGCAAAAGATCTTGGAATTATGTTTTCTTGTAATGGATCTTTTATTCCTCATTTTGAAATGATTGTTGGTAAAGCTTTTAAGGTTATGGGTGCCATTCTTAGACATGGTTATCAGTTCAGTAATGATACTAAACGGAAATTGTTTTTTTCATTGGTTCTTCCTATTATTGAATATGGTTCAATAATTTGGAACCCTAGTTCTTTGCAAGGATGTAACTTGTTGCAGTCTATTTCAAAGAAGTTTTTCAAATATGTTTCTTGGGAGGGTAAAATGATTAATCTTTCATCTAGACGAAAGTATAGGGATTTGAAATATTTTTATAAAATTGTTAATAAACAGGTTATTTTATCAGATATAGTTTCAACTATCTCAGTTAGGTCTTTGAGTTATGATACTAGGTCTACTTGTGTATATCAGATTCAAACATGCCGTTCTAATATTCTTAAATTTTCTCCTTTATTTAGGTTACCCTCTTTATATAATCAAATTGGGAGTAACCTTAATCTGTGTGACATTGATTATAAGAAATTTTGTAAACTTGTTAAACTGAAATGTGAAGTTTGATTTTGTCTTTTAAATTTTACTTTATTATGTATACATTTATATTTTCATTTTATGTTATATGTTTTATTTTCACTTTTATTGTATGTGCAAGCTGTAATTGGCTTTATGCTGTTGTTTAGCACTTAAATAAATGAATTGAATTGAATTGAATTGAATTATTATTATTATTATTATAAAAAGTTGGGTATTCAAATTAATTGTAATTCTATGATTTTTATTTAATTTTATGAATAATTAATGAACATAATATAATTAAAAATATTAAGGTTTGTAATATGATTGAATTATTGTTATTGTTATTATAATATTGTAGATATTGAAATGTTAATGATCCTTCTTATTATTTCACTATCTGGGTTAGAATTATTCCAATGATCAATAAATAGTAAACCTTGAACATTTATGAAAGTATTTTTGCATTAAAATGTAAATTTGATTTTAAAGTTATTTAAAAGGATAAGATATTATTTAGGAATATTATTGATTATTAAGAAAGTTAAATATTATTCCAAGATAATAGAAGATAAATTATTGTTAGTAAAATTAGTCATTGATTTATTGTAAGAATTTTTAAATAGTTACTAATATGTCACAATATGCCATAATAATAATGGTTAATTAATAAACAGTGATAATCCTGAGATCTCATTATTATAATATTATTTTTATTATTGACAATAACATTATTAGAATAGTAATTATTGGTAACAGATAATCAGTAAAGTTATGTTATAATGTTATGTAAATAATTATAGATGTTCTATTATAGTTTATTAATTATTAGTGTTAATCATAGGAATATCTAGTTGCTTAATAAGGGGGAGCATCTTGGTATTCTTATGCCATTGAAAAAATACTTGAGTATTTGTTTAATGTTAAAAGATTTATAATCTTGTCAAATAGGATATTTGGTCTCATAATTGCTAGGATAAAATAAAAGTAGTTTGTAATAATAAAAGTACAAAATTTTACCTAAAGAAAATAAAAGTAAAGCTTAATTTACATACTTGTAAAAATTATATAGGTTATTATTCTTTTGGCAGGATACAATCACATACACATCTTTTCCACTTTTGTAAATAATCCTAGGTCTAATGATTGTTTAAATACCATAGGATTTTAGTTATTTTATAAAGTTAGATAAGATTTTATATCATTAAAACAATATTATTAGTAATATCTTATTGTTTATTAATCAAATAATTGAAGCTGAGCTAGATCTATTGAATAAATAACTTTTTGGAAGGTTACAATATATATATATTATACCGGACAAAAGCTTTAGACTCGCATAAATTGACCGCCAGGGCGCCACTAGTCTGAAAACCGGAACTAGACATTTATTTTTAAGGGGTTACAGGATATGCGAATCGAATGCGCCGGACTAGCTCAATCAAGCAAATGAGATCTATGTTTTGTTCAGTGAGTTGGAAAGGTAGCAACAGAAAACAAAATCAACCAAGTAAAGGAATAAATAAATAATTTTATTAAAAGTATAATTAAATGAACATAAATCTAAATAAGAAACTTTAAAGCACATTTAAAATATGTACTACCGTACATTCGTCAAAATTGAATTTAAATATTTATATGGCTTTGAGAGCGATTTTCTGTGCGTGAAAGAGTGCAAAATACTGGCTGTAGCAGAAGTATTAGTAAGTATACAGTGATCTCATGTCAGACAAGAAAGGTTAGCTTCCTGCTTATAACCCATAGTTAGAAAAGGCTGAAACTCCGTATTTGAGATTTATGTAAGCTTATGTCGAAACCGAAGAAATGCGAAAGTAGCTTCCAAAACATTAATAATAATAAAAAGAGTGTTGAAAGTCATTACTTTCAATCGATTGACCTCCCTCTGAGTGAGACAGGCTAGGAGCTCACGATCTACCTATTGAGAGGGTTAAAACGATCGTACGTGCCCCTGATAAACGAATTGGAAGCTTGAAGAAATAAAACTAAGAACTATTATATTTCTTAGTAGTCTATTATAAATAAAGTTTCACGACATAAGTAGAACTAATGATAAAATGGGTCACGAGCCAGAAGTCAAATAAAATAGTCTGTAATATCCAGACTGCTTTCTATAATAAAAGGAATGTGAGATTAAAATAAACTACTATCTTACTTACTAAGACTTAAATAGGACGGACAGTAATAGGTTTGAAACTAGCACTCGTTAAAAAAAAATAGCAAAAAAAAATCAAGCACACAGAAATCGAATTACATAAGATACAACTTGAAAAACATTTATATTTTTTTTTAAAAAGGGAAACACATATAAGACAATATTATTTAAATTGCAAAACTGTAAGGTACCTTTATAATTTATTTAAATGCTAGTGCACTAGACTTTGGAAGTATAGTCCGTTGCTCGGGATTCACTGACGGTAGGCTTGGGCGAGTTGGTTAGTGGTTTCTTTGGAGCCGGTTCTTATGGCATTGTAGGCAGTTAATGGAGACACAGGACATCCGAACCTGTCCTGGCGAGAAGCTTAGCACATCATGGTAAAGAAAATATTCTTGCTGTAGGTTTAATGTTCATTCTAGGTAGAATAATTACTGGATCAGCTTTCAGAATATGCAGGAATCATTCTTTTTAAGTATTTTGGCAGGAATCGTGCAATTCTCCTGTCAGAGTTGGTGTCTGTCTCTTTGTGCTGGTGCAAGTATTCTAGCTGCTGCCAGTATTGAAAGCCAGTCCAAGATAAACCAATGGCCTGATTCAGCCTGTTATATCTGAATCATATCTCTTCAACCAATTACCAAACTTTTTCTTTTTAATTAAAATTTAAAAATTCTCGATCTCGATAACAATAGTTATCTAATTAACGAAATAAATTGCCCTTTACAAATCTAGGAATTTACTAATGAAAAATTCTTTTCTTTTTGTTTTCTTTCTTTTTAATTAGCCTTATCAATCTAAATCCCCAAATCTGAAAAGCAATTTATTTGTACACTTTACTTTTACATAAATTTAACAAAAAAAAATAATCTTAGTTTTTTTTTTTCAAAATTAAAATTAAAAACCAAATATAACTGTGGTATTAAAATATAATTCCCACGCACATACATATATATTTGTACAAGCATTAAAAAAAAAAACTTTTAATCAAGTTTTACAAACGAAATCTTATATAAAAATTTATTTTATTTTCTTCACCCCTATAAAACTATAATTTTTGTAATGGTGTCTTAAACATCCATTACAACTGCCTCTCCATCATCACAAAAAAAAAAAAACTTAGCTGACTTTGCTCTGCCTACCACTAACCAGTTCTCTCAGTTTGTTCTCACTTTAAAAAAAAATCAAATCTGTCCGACTACCCTAACGAATACTATTTTAAATCATTTGTAAGTAATATAAATTTTCAGGAATATATTGGCGATCTATTAAAATAACTATTTACAACAAAGTAATACAATTACGATAGCCACTATACATTTTATTAAATAAAAATGAACATAATTCAAAATATCAAAATGTAATATTGTTTATCACACACATATATAGTTGTAATTCTATAATATTATTTACAAAATTCATTCAGGCTTATCACCTACGTCGAAATAAATTTCTATTCTCAACTCGTAGTCCAATTACAAATCCATTGAGTTTTTTTTTTTAGCAGTACCTCCGATCAATATCACTTACGCTCGGTCAGGCAGTTCTTTCTTTATTCTTACTGCCTCTCTAATGTATGTTCCTTTCCCCCTTTTGTCCATCCTTCGCTTATAATTTATTGCCTTGTCTCTTTCTCGTTCTGTTTTATCTTGTAGCTCATATATCTTACGACTCTTTAGCTGAGCAAAATATATTTGTTCAATGTGTCCCATTTTAGTACAGACCACCTCGTTAATAACAAATGGAACGAATCCCTCTTCTATAGTCTTTTCAAATAAAATTGCTCTATAGATAGCTTTTATCTCTGCCTTAAATTCATACTCCTTAACTCTTTTCTTAACTCTCTTTTTTTTAAAATTCGTATTCACAAGCACTAGTTATTTTAACCAATTTATTTTTAGTTTCTTGCAGAAACTTTTACATTATTCTCTGTCTTTTGATCTGCATTTTCTATCTCATCACCTATCTGCACCCAATCTCTACCAACTTCTATCTCTATTTCTATCTTGTCTGTTCTAACGCTATCCTGTTCTAATTTATCTTTTACTTCTTTCATCTCTTCCTTTATTATTTCAACTTCCTGAACCTCCTTATTCCTATCTTTCTCTATGACTTCTATAGTTGCCTGATTTTTGTCGACTTTCTTCAATATTTCCTGTCTCATTCCTTTCATTTCTGCTCTCAGCTCCTCCAGTATTGTTTGTTGACTCCGTTTTATTTCTATATTTTGTTTTGTTATATTTTGTTTCATTTCCAGCAACTTGTGTCATATTTCTTTCATCTCGGCTTTTTGATTTTGTTTCATTTCTATTATCAACTTTATCATCATCTTCATCATCATCTGTGTCTTGCTCTCTTCTTTTTCTACTATCTGGGGGTGTTTAAATGAAACTGGGCTCAATTCCCAACCTGCCTCTCTATCGCTTTCTTCTTTAGCTTCCATTTTCAAAATAAACTTAGCTCCGTTAAATCTAATTTTTTTATTCCAAATTACCAACTGAACTTTTCTTTTAAATCTGTTTATTAACGTTTTTTTTATTATTTATTTAATCTTCAACAGCTAACTTTATTTTATTTTTACCAAGCAAACTTAAACTCTTTACTTTTTTTTAAAAACTTTACGAATGTTGAACTAATTAATAAACTCTTTTTGAATATCAAAACATTAAATACGGACAGATCCGAAACTACCTGCATCTTTCCATCAACTTCTATTCTACCACTAACTTTATTTCCCCTATTTTTGCCTACCGTTTCTGTTTATTTTTCCCAACCATCCGAACAAAACATCTCATGTAAAGTTTTAATATCGGCCCCATGTTGGGTGCCAAAAATTGCTATCCTATATACCAGACAAAAGCTTTAGACTCGCATAAATTGACCACCAGAGCGCCACTAGTCCGAAAACCGGAACTAGAGATTTATTTTTAAGGGGTTACAGGATATGCGAATCGAATGCGCCAGACTAGCTCAATCAAGCAAATGAGATCTATGTTTTGTTCAGTGAGTTGGAAAGGTAGCAACAGAAAACAAAATCAACCAAGTAAAGGAATAAATAAATAATTTTATTAAAAGTATAATTAAATGAACATAAATCTAAATAAGAAACTTTAAAGCACATTTAAAATATGTACTACTGTACATTTGTCAAAATTGAATTTAAATATTTATATGGCTTTGAGAGCGATTTTCTGTGCGTGAAAGAGTGCAAAATACTGGCTGTAGCAGAAGTATTAGTAAGTATACAGTGATCTCACATCAGAAAAGGGAGGTTAGCTTCCTGCTTATAACCCATAGTTAGAAAAGGCTGAAACTCCGTATTTGAGATTTATGTAAGCTTATGTCGAAACCAAAAAAATGCAAAAGTAGCTTCCAAAACATTAATAATAATAAAAAGAGTGTTGAAAGTGATTACTTTCAATCGATTAACCTCCCTCTGAGTGAGACAAGCTAGGAGCTCACAATCTACCTATTGAGAGGGTTAAAACGATCGTACGTGCCCCTAATAAACGAATTGGAAGCTTGAAGAAATAAAACCAAGAACTATTATATTTCTTAATAGGCTAAGAAATATGAAGGTAGCTTCCAAAACATTAATAATAATAAAAAGAGTGTTGAAAGTTATTACTTTCAATCGATTGACCTCCCTCTGAGTGAGACAGGCTAGGAGCTCACGATATACCTATTGAGAGGGTTAAAACAATCGTACGTGCCCCTGATAAACGAATTGGAAGCTTGAAGAAATAAAACTAAGAACTATTATATTTCTTAGTAGTCTATTATAAATAAAGTTTCACGACATAAGTAGAACTAATGATAAAATGGGTCACGAGCCAGAAGTCAAATAAAATAGTCTGTAATATCCAGACTGCTTTCTATAATAAAAGGAATGTGAGATTAAAATAAACTACTATCTTACTTACTAAGACTTAAATAGGATGGACAGTAATAGGTTTGAAACTAGCACTCGTTAAAAAAAAATAGCAAAAAAAATCAAGCACACAGAAATCGAATTACATAAGATACAACTTGAAAAACATTTATATTTTTTTTTAAAAAGGGAAATACATATAAGACAATATTATTTAAATTGCAAAACTGTAAGGTACCTTTATAATTTATTTAAATGTTAGTGCACTAGACTTTGGAAGTATAGTCCGTTGCTTGGGATTCACTGACGGTAGGCTTGGGCGAGTTGGTTAGTGGTTTCTTTGGAGCCGGTTCTTATGGCATTGTAGGCAGTTAATGGAGACACAGGACGTCTGAACCTGTCCTGGCAAGAAGCTTAGCACATCATGGTAAAGAAAATATTCTTGCTGTAGGTTTAATGTTCATTCTAGGTAGAATAATTACTGGATCAGCTTTCAGAATATGCAGGAATCGTTCTTTTTAAGTATTTTGGCAGGAATCGTGCAATTCTCCTGTCAGAGTTGGTGTCTGTCTCTTTGCGCTGGTGCAAGTATTCTAGCTGCTGCCAGTATTGAAAGCCAGTCCAAGATAAACCAATGGCCTGATTCAGCCTGTTATATCTGAATCATATCTCTTCAACCAATTACCAAACTTTTTCTTTTTAATTAAAATTTAAAAATTCTCGATCTCGATAACAATAGTTATCTAATTAACGAAATAAATTGCCCTTTACAAATCTAGGAATTTACTAATGAAAAATTCTTTTCTTTTTGTTTTCTTTCTTTTTAATTAGCCTTATCAATCTAAATCCCCAAATCTGAAAAGCAATTTATTTGTACACTTTACTTTTACATAAATTTAACAAAAAAAAATAATCTTATTTTTTTTTTTTTTTTTTTTTTTCAAAATTAAAATTAAAAACCAAATATAACTGTGGTATTAAAATATAATTCCCACGCACATACATATATATTTGTACAAGCATTAAAAAAAAAACTTTTAATCAAGTTTTACAAACGAAATCTTATATAAAAATTTATTTTATTTTCTTCACCCCTATAAAACTATAATTTTTGTAATGGTGTCTTAAACATCCATTACAATATATATATATATATTGTAATGATCCGGAACGTATGACTTACGTAAACTGCACTACAGGGCGCCATCTAGGCATTTGAACCTAGAAAAATTTATAAAGTAGGCAGATACGTCAGTCAAAAAAAAAAATAATTTTTTTTTAAATATTTTGGTTCCGGTCGTTAGCCCATGTCACTAGCTCAGGGAGTAGCAGAGATTTAATAATATCCTATATTATCTAATTAGATTTCAACATTAAAAAATAAATAAAATAAGCCACTGCCAGTAATTAGCATACAAACATTTATTTATGCACATATATATAAAATTTAAAATTATTTTAGTATTAGTTTACATTTTAACATTATTTTTAACTTTACTTTAATTTACATTTAATTACTATTATATTATAAATTTACATTTTAATTAAGTTCGCACACATAAATTTATGAAAGCTTGTTTATAATGTTGAATTTAGATCGGTTACATAGATTTCACGGTCAAAAACATTTCAAAAGAAACATAAACGATCAAAATACAAAATTATTGATTATGGACAATTGCGGAGGGAAATTTATACGTAACCCAATAGTATTCACCATAAGATACTTGCATTGTCACCAATAACTTAAAAGACATCCGAATAAATGCATTTTTAGATACTCACCGTAAGGTATCATGATTTATCGAATGTCTATATATTTTGATCAAATATGAAACCCAAAACATACTTAACCGATAACCAATCCATGCAAGCATCTATAAACAACTTAAATTTAATGCATTTTTATTTAGGGTCAAGTATGAATAGACTACATAGATTTGCATTTGAAAATAAAATATTCTATCCCTATTTAATCTTAGGCTAAAATTCGCAGTCAAACTGGCATCAATTCATCTGATACATCGATGTATTCAATGTAATACGGAATACGGCAACACCAAAAAGATTAAGATAAGATATTGACTCTCATTAGTTAGGAATATTACTTCTATCCAATGAGAAGAACAATAAAAAAAAACTCCATAGAAAGGAACTGCGCTCTGCGTCTTATAATTCCTTCCATAGGCAAAACGGGAGAGTGCGGCGTATGAAGCGATTCTGCCAGTAGCGAATCTCTGACTACATCTACTAACTACATCAATATATCCAATCCATTGACCCAATCTAACAATGACACAAATAACCTAAGATTACCCTCCCCTAATATATCTTTACAAATCTATACAGCCATTCACGCCCGACTTAAGTTTAACATTTATATATTTTAATTTATCGGAAAACAGAAATCATAAATAAACTTAAAGAACAAAATTAAATAAATGGAAATGATTTTACATAAATAAGAAAAAAAATACATCAAATAACACTATTAATAAAGAATTTAGTTTGGTCAGATAGGATTCTATTTGTAACAATTAAATACTAGGAAAGTTTAAAATTTAAAGTTCTTAGTGTTTTCAAATTAATATTGTTCGTTATATCTTAGAAAGTTCTTACGGTTTTAGAAATGTTCATCTTTTACAATTGCTTGCCATTTGAAATCCAGCGTTAAATTTCCTGATGATCCTGTGGTCCTCTGAATATAAGAAAAGCGATGTTTCATTTTTCCATTTTATAACAACTGAAGGGATTGAACGTGCGTCCTTCAATCTCTTCTCCCGCACCTCCGCACTAACATCTATCTGTCACATCGTAATAATCATAATAACTCACTAATTAATAATTTCCAAATTTTCCTTTTATACGTATTCGAAGGATTGACTTGGCATTATGTCATCGATGTGATGATCCTTTCGCTGAGGTCCGATTTCCCGATGGATTTCTTTCATTGGCTATTTGTTTCTATTGTTTTCCTTTCTGACCGATGTTTTTACATTTAAATGCCCAAGGCTGGTTTACATTTGACTAATTAAATTTATCATTTCCATTTCTGATTAATTAACCTGTTTTCCAAATCAAAGATATATTTAAAGATAAATTTAAAGATATAATTTTATTTCCAAATCTTTTTAAAATTTAGTTTTAAAATACTTTTTCTTTAATAAAGTTTTATTTTAATAATTTTTTCATTATCTGTGCGATTTAATATATACGAGTTTAAGATATTTAATTTCAATTTTTAATTCTTAAAGAAAATTTTTAAATGTGAACTTTTTAATTTACTTTCATGTTTAATAAATATATATATAAAAAAAACAATGTAACGAACGTCTGTGCTCGTTACATATCAGTAAAGTTGCTTAAAAAAAATGATCAAAAAAAAAAAATTTACTTAGGGTTAGTAATTACGGTACACGATTGACGAAGACATTTACAAAACATCCGGTTAATAATTTTACAAAAAGACTATATATAAAAAACATGTTTACTATCGCTTTCCTAATGACCATTTACGTCTACGCCTCCTCCCCACAAGAGTTATATTATTATTTTTTTTTTATACATTTTATTTTTACACACGGCATGACAAGCAAATTTTATAAATTATTTATTTAAATAAGGTTGCATTGAGATAAATATGTTTTAAGAAATAATGGGTTTAAACGTGTATATTTGCAGCACAATTATAAATACCACCAACTTATTTATGACTGATTGAAATGCATACATAGGGTTACACTGAAGTAATTCCCAAAGGTACTCATTGTAAGGCACCACATTTCGATCATAAACTTACGTGGCTGTGTGCACCTATACACATAAAAGCATAATATATATATATCAACAACAAAATATCAATCGCAACCTTTTGACTTTCTTTTTAACGAAATACAGTTTAAAATTATTTATACTTTCTAGTGTTTAATATATGTGCTATTTCATTCTGGCAGTGCTTTTATAAGATCTAAAGTATACTACTTTATGTAAACCGATAAAAATATTTCATTTTGATAAAATTTGCTCAGAGTATATGTGGTTTTTTAAAGATCGGCCTCAAATTGGGAAAGCCAGTTGTAACGATCCGGAACCTATGACTTACATAAACTGCACTACAGGGCGCCATCTAGGCATTTGAACCTAGAAAAATTTATAAAGTAGGCAGATACGTCAGTCAAAAAAAAAAAATATTTTTTTTTTTAAATATTTTGGTTCCGGTCGTTAGCCCATGTCACTAGCTCAGGGAGTAGCAGAGATTTAATAATATCATATATTATCTAATTAGATTTCAACATTAAAAAATAAATAAAATAAGCCACTGCCAGTAATTAGCATACAAACATTTATTTATGCACATATATATAAAATTTAAAATTATTTTAGTATTAGTTTACATTTTAACATTATTTTTAACTTTACTTTAATTTACATTTAATTACTATTATATTATAAATTTACATTTTAATTAAGTTCGCACACATAAATTTATGAAAGCTTGTTTATAATGTTGAATATAGATCGGTTACATAGATTTCACGGTCAAAAACATTTCAAAAGAAACATAAACGATCAAAATACAAAATTATTGATTATGGACAATTGCGGAGGGAAATTTATACGTAACCCAATAGTATTCACCATAAGATACTTGCATTGTCACCAATAACTTAAAAGACATCCGAATAAATGCATTTTTAGATTCTCACCGTAAGGTATCATGATTTATCGAATGTCTATATATTTTGATCAAATATGAAACCCAAAACATACTTAACCGATAACCAATCCATGCAAGCATCTATAAACAACTTAAATTTAATGCATTTTTATTTAGGGTCAACTATGAATAGACTACATAGATTTGCATTTGAAAATAAAATATTTTATCTTTATTTAACCTTAGGCTAAAATTCGCAGTCAAACTGGCATCAATTCATCTGATACATCGATGTATTCAATGTAATACGGAATACGGCAGCACCAAAAAGATTAAGATAAGATATTGACTCTCATTAGATAGGAATATTACTTCTATCCAATGAGAAGAACAATAATAAAAAAAACTCCATAGAAAGGAACTGCGCTCTGCGTCTTATAATTCCTTCCATAGGCAAAACGGGACAGTGCGGCGTATGAAGTGATTCTGCCAGTAGCGAATCTCCGACTACATCTACTAACTACATCAATATATCCAATCCATTGACCCAATCTAACAACGACCCAAATAACCTAAGATTACCCTCCCCTAATATAACTTTACAAATCTATACAGCCATTCATGCCCGACTTAAGTTTAACATTTATATATTTTAATTTATCGGAAAACAGAAATCATAAATAAACTTAAAGAACAAAATTAAATAAATGGAAATGATTTTACATAAATAAGAAAAAAAATACATCAAATAACACTATTAATAAAGAATTTAGTTTGGTCAGATAGGATTCTATTTGTAACAATTAAATACTAGGAAAGTTTAAAATTTAAAGTTCTTAGTGTTTTCAAATTAATATTGTTGGTTATATCTTAGAAAGTTCTTACGGTTTTAGAAATGTTCATCTTTTACAATTGCTTGCCGTTTGAAATCCAGCATTAAATTTCCCGATGATCCTGTGGTCCTCTGAATATAAGAAAAGCGATGTTTCATTTTTCCATTTTATAACAACTGAAGGGATTGAACGTGCGTCCTTCAATCTCTTCTCCCGCACCTCCACACTAACATCTATCTGTCACATCGTAATAATCATAATAACTCACTAATTAATAATTTCCAAATTTTCCTTTTATACGTATTCGAAGGATTGACTTGGCATTATGTCATCGATGTGATGATCCTTTCACTGAGGTCCGATTTCCCGATGGATTTCTTTCATTGGCTATTTGTTTCTATTGTTTTCCTTTCTGACCGATGTTTTTACATTTAAATGCCCAAGGCTGGTTTACATTTGACTAATTAAATTTATCATTTCCATTTCTGATTAATTAACCTGTTTTCCAAATCAAAGATATATTTAAAGGTAAATTTAAAGATATAATTTTATTTCCAAATCTTTTTAAAATTTAGTTTTAAAATACTTTTTCTTTAATAAAGTTTTATTTTAATAATTTTTTCATTATCTGTGCGATTTAATATATACGAGTTTAAGATATTTAATTTCAATTTTTAATTCTTAAAGAAAATTTTTAAATGCGAACTTTTTAATTTACTTTCATGTTTAATAAATATATATATAAAAAAAACAATGTAACGAACGTATGTGCTCGTTACAATATATATATATATAGTAATGACCTCAAACTTGACTACATTACCATCATCTCCTGTGTTATGCTGATAATTGTTAAATCCATTTATTCTATTCATGATTGCATATTGCTTCAAGATAATATTAATAGTTTTTCCAAATGGTGTGAAAAAATAGAATGATAGTCAATGTAGACAAATCTTCTGCATTTTATTCCAATAAATGTAAAATTCTAAAATTTGAATATTGTATTAATAATTTTAAAATAAAATCTGTTGGCATTGTTCAGGATATTGGAATTATATTTTCCAGTAATGACTTCTTTCATAATCAGATGGAATCATTAATAAATAAAGCCCTTAAGATAGTGGGAACCATTTAAGATATGGTATTGCTTGTGAATACACCACCAAATATAAAGTTTTTCTATCTTTGGTTCTTCCTGTTTTGGAATTTGGATCAGTTTTGTGGAATCCACATTCAAAAAGAAATATAAGTAAAATGCAATTAGTTTTCAAAAAATAATTGTAATATATCTCTTCTAGCAAGGAAAAGATCTAGGAATATGAAATTTTTATACAAAGTTATTACCCAAAAAATTCTTTCTTAAAACATGATTTTAAAACTTTATTTGAATTATTTTTGTCAATGTTTACAAGATGAAGCCATTTATTAATAAAGGTGAAGTAATCTAAGTTGAAGTCACACATTGTAGGATTGTAGAGGAATATAAATAAAACTATTTAAGGTTGCTCTTGGTTAATGTTGGTAATTAGAAAGTAGGCATTATATGAACAATGTGAATGGTCATTCAGAGGTGATGAGAAGGCCAGAGCCTGCTGATGGTGATGAGATTTACTTGGATCAAGCACAGAAATGATATCTGTGAGGGTGGGTAGAAAGATCAACCTGAGATCCTGTAAACTTTTGTTTCTAGCAATCCTAGTACATGTGGTTGGATGATGGCAATCCCCTTTTGCAGTTGATATAATTTTGTTGATGAATTGTGTCCACAGACATTTAATAATGTTATTTTTTAACTTCATGGATCTAAGGAAGATTAGAGCAGGAAGTGAATGGAGAGAAGTGCAGAGTGGTATTAGAGGTTTCTAATGTGGACTATCTGTGAGAGTAATTGTTTGATGATCGGCTACAATCGGAAATTACCAGTTGGTTGAATTGGAGGAAAAAAGGTTATTATGTGTTGTTGTTTCAGATGGTGGAAGGTAAATTTGTTGGGTCAATAGGTTGGCATATGGGGGTACTTTCTATGAACATGTGGTTGTTGTCAGATAGTTCAAACAACTGGTCACATATTTGTGATTTTTGAATTCTTCAGATGGTGATTTTTCTTAGTTATTCAGGATTTCTTTGTTTTTATTCAGGATAGGGTTGGTATGGGTGATGAGCATGGAGTAATTGTTTTGATGATTTGCATTGATGTTTTATGATATGTCTGACACTATGTCTAGATGTAGAAGCATTTCAGAAAAAAGTTGGGTGATGGTGCTTGATATTGATGAACTAGATTTGTCAGATTGGTTAGAGTCTGGGTATGAGGTTGACTGAGTGGATGTAAAAAGGGTAGTCTAACACTTTTGGTTGGATTTGAGAGTAAGATGCTTTGGTATGTACTCTAGATTTGAAGTTGGGGGAAGTTGTTGGAAAGGTGTCGAGGA
This sequence comes from Epiperipatus broadwayi, assembly GCA_028023455.1. Taxonomy (NCBI): domain Eukaryota; kingdom Metazoa; phylum Onychophora; class Udeonychophora; order Euonychophora; family Peripatidae; genus Epiperipatus; species Epiperipatus broadwayi. Next base: position 91,602 of record JAQFVV010012948.1, on the reverse strand, counting down.
GTCATATTGTTTATTGCTGTCAGATTTGATCAAGGGTGATAAGATTTTGCTTGGTGGATGGTTGCATGAGGATCTGTCTGGAAGGTGGTTACTACTGAAGATGGGCCAGGATGTTAGAGCACTGAAAATTCACAATGACCCTGCTGGCCACAGGAGTAGCACTGGTGTTTTACAACATAAATGTACAGAAACAACATTTTTTTCTGGCTGAGTATTGTGTAGGAATTGTATTTCAGATCAATATCTGGATACAAGTGAATTTTGAATCTATAACTGTTACCAGGTCTGGGCATAGTTGTGTCTTTGAAAAAAATTGAATGGAAAGAGGTGCTTTTCCTGAAAGGCTGCATTATTTCCTGGAAATATTATGGTGTTTATCTGAAATAAATGTTTTTAAACACCCCAGTGATGCAGTTGTGGTGATTTGAATCAACTAATATTAAGGCTTAATTGTCAAGAGTTTTAATCTGGTTATGACTTGATAAAACTTGATCACAATATACCTTGGATGTGGGTGGTCAATGATATGATGATTGTATCCTATGGCATGTGCATTGTGATGCTGTTGTAGAGAAGTTTTTGAAAAAACTTGTAGAGAGAAAGATTGGAATATGGTGTTGCTAATACTAGTGATCAAGGTGAAAAAATTTATTTAAGATTGTGCTGTTAAATCTTCCATTGACTGTGACTAGCATCTCTGTTGTCCAGATTAGGGCCTTTTGTGCATTGCGGTTCAATTTTTTGATAAGACTTGTCATGGTTCTGCAAAAACATGGCATTGCCTTTGGAAAGATTGATATAGTATCACTTTTGCTGTTAGAGATTTTTAAATTGTTGCCTATGACATTTACATAGGTTTGGTTTAGATTTGATCTTTGAACTGAGAAATGGTTATTGAAGCAATTAAAATGTCATTATTTTTTGCTGTTGGTCATTTGTACTTTGTTGCTATAAGTTTGCTTGGGATTGGGACTTTGAACTGAGAAGTTAGTGACATGGTTGCTAAGGATGCTGACATGTGTTTTCTGGATTTTTCATTTTGACTTTAAAAATTGGTGGTAAATTCCTGGTCATTTTGATGACTATGATGTAATGTTGTCCTTGTTAAAACAAGAAAAAAAATCATCTGATTAGGAAACAAAAACACTATATATATATATATATATATATATATATATATATATATATATATATATATATATATATATATATATATATATATATATGTAAGATTTTATTCTATCAGGTTTGTCTTTTGAATATTGTGAAGATAAAGAAACTGGAGCTGGTTATCTTTGTTCCTTGCAAATGAAATTATTATTATTATTATTCGTAGTACTACTTTAACTTTTTTTTTCATGGTACTTTGGCTCATTCATTAAATTTTTCCATAACGTTTTTTATCTGATTTTAGTTTATTTTAATTTTTTCTATTTATTGGTTTAATTTTCTTTATTTCTATTTTAATATGAATGGTATTGTTTCTATTTTAATTATAAGGGGGGTGAGAACTAAGTTAAATCTCATAAAAGAATTCTTTAATTCTGAGAATTTTGATTTTAATTTTTGACTGAAACCTGGCTTTCAAATCATATACCAGACCATTTGTTTGTAGATGATAGGTATAAAGTTTTTCGCACTGACAGACATTCTGAAGTTGCTCTGAGAGATGGATATACATTAATTGCCTTAAAAAGAAGTTTTGATATAATTCTGTTTTTATCAATTCCCTCTTTTGTGAATCAACATGGTGTGAAGTTTGTTTGAATAATGATTGTATAATTCTACTAGGTAGTATTAATCTTAAACCAACATTATTTTTTTCTGAATTAAATGAATTGCTTTGCTCAATTGAAGAATATTTGACTCCTTTTAATTTTACATTATCATTACAGGTGATTTTAATATCCCTAATCTATATTTAGGCAATACTCTCTCAAACTATAACTCTTTATCTTCTAAGGCATATAGAGTGCTTCAATTTTGTAATTTATTAAATATAATTCATGTATTAATGAAAATAATCACACTTTCATACTTTAGATTATATTCTTAGCAATTTTTAGAATATTCAGTGTTTCCTTGTGTCTTCTATCTGTTCCAATTGATATTCATCAACCTCCATTGGAATTTATTATTGACATTAAATATTCTAAGAATTCAACTAGGTATATTCTTAGATAATCACCTTTTTTATAATTTGTTCCAATAATATGCCTAGATGAATTATTCATATATTTAAGTATGTGCATGGAGCTTGCAAATTTTAATTGGGGTTCTCTTTATTCTTCAAATGATGTTAGCTATTGTATAGAATATTTTAGCACAAAAGCCTATTATTGATTTGTTTATACCTGAAAAAAGCTTCACTAATAATCATTTTCCTTTATGGTTTTCTAAATCATATAAAACTATTAGTAGAAGGAAATCATATCATCATAGACAATATATGAAAACCAAAGATTTGCTTTTTTTGTATTAATTTTATTATTTATAAAAGATTGTCAAAGATCATTTATAGAACAGACTATCAAAAATTTATAAAAGATATGGAAAGAAAAATTGTGAATAATCTTAAAGAATTTTGGTCATTAATTAAGAATTTGAGTATCACTAAAACGAAAATACAACAGGATAATTTTCTTCTTTAACAGCTAATGATTTTTTAAAATGTTTTTCAGAACTTTCTATAAAATCACATTATGATGATTATGATTTATTTAACAAGAATGTAAGCAAGGGTATTTCACTAAATAAATTTACAGAATGTGATACTGTAACAGCCATTAAACATCTTAAGCTATATTCCATTCTGGGTCCAAACAACCATTTATAAAGGCTAAGCTGATTATATCTCTTCACCACTTTGTCACATTCTCAATTGTTCTATAACAAGCTCTCCCCATATCTCTAAAAATTTCTAATGTCATTCCTATGTTTAAAAGTGGAGATAAAGATAAGGTCAGTAATTAACTATAGACCCATTTGGTGATGTATATATAATAAACTAGTTCATGATATTAATAAATTATTGGCATCAGAGCAACATGGTTTTGTATCAAATAAATCAATAGAGACAAATCTTATTACTATATATGATCACATTGCACATGTAATTGAAGACCAGGGTAGAATGGATGTTATTTTTTTGATATGTCTAAAGCCTTTGATAAGATTGATCATAACATTCTTCTAACTAAATTATATAATCTTTGTCTAGTAAGCTATTTAGTTTGTTGCTTTGGATCTTTTATAAAAGATAGAGCAGCTTTTATTAAATTTAATGGATGAATTTCTTCTCAATATTATTGTTATCTTGGAGTATTTCAAGGTAGTATTTTGGCTCCATTATTTTTTGATATATATTAATGATCTTAAATCTTGTCTACAATATATGCTAATGATTGTAAGATTTTTAGACATATCTATTCTATTCATGTTTGCATATTACTTCAGGATGATATTAATAGTTTTTCTAAATGGTGCAGAAATAATAAAATGATAGTAAATGTGGACAAATGTTTTTCAGTATCTTACTCTAATAACTCTGAAATTTTAAGATTTATAATTTTTAAATAAAATCTGCTGATATTGTTTAGGATCTTGGAATTATATTTTCTGGTAATGGTTCCTTTCATCATCATATAGAATCAATAATAAATAAGGTCCTCAAGATGGTTGGAACTATTTACAGACATAGTAGTGCTTTTGAATATACCACTAAATATAGACTTTTTTTATCTTTGGTTCTTCCTATTTTGGAATTTGTATCTGTTTTATGGAATTCACATTCAAAAAGAGACACAAGTAAAATACAGTTGGTTTTCAGAAAATTTTCTAGGTTTTGACAACTGAAAAGTGATTGTAAAATCTCTTTTGTAACAAAGAGAAAAGCTAAGAATACGCAGTTTTTATATAAAATCATTACCAAAGAAAATATTTCTTGCAACATGATATCATAATTGCATTTGAATTATTGTAAATATGAAATTCGTTCCCAGAATTATTTCTTAATTAAAACTTATAGAAGTGATACTTTAAAATTTTTCCCATTCTTTCAACTACCTAACACTTACAATTCAGACTTTGTTAATGAAAATCCTTTTCAACTTAATACTAATGATTTTTCAAAGATTGTAAATATATATATAATGTATAATTCGTGATTTTTTTAATTATTATTATTCCTTTAAAACATATAATATATACATTCTTTTTTGTGTAAAATCTGAAATTGGCTTTTCACTGTAGATATGTACATTAAATAAAAATTGAATTGAATTATACTACTATTGCTACTGCTACTGCTGCTGTTGTTGCTATTATTATTTCAAAAATTATCTTTATTAATCCTTTGGGTTACTCCGAGTTACATAACTGATTGCAAGAGTTACAGATGCAATCATGTTGCACGGGTTTTTATATGGTTTAATTTTAAGGATTACTTTAATCAGGTTGCAAGGTATGTTTTTTTACAAATGCTTTTACTAGTTTGGGATACAGAGATGAATGTCAAGTTTAATTATTAATGTCTTACAATTCAATATAAAACATAACTTCATAAATATATATATGACCTAAGATAGTCAAAAGCCATCATATTGGAAGTTATTTACCAATCACTAAATTAATCTTGATTATTGTTCTTGTAATTATTAATTTTGGAGTACAATAGGGAAATAACTTATCCATGTGGTATGAAATAAAGTTATTAGTGCTGTACAAAGCACAAAGTCAATTCACAGTAGAATTACATATGGTGAGCAGGGGGAGGATTGTGATAGGTGGAGAGTAAATTCTGTAGTCTAGTGGTGGATGGTATTGTAGGCAGTTAGTGAAGGTAAGCTATGTTGAAAGTAAATAGATAGTAATATTGACTACTGGTCAATATGTTTATTGTTGGACAACGATCTTCTATACATTGGATGGTTATTTCAATAGTGACCAGATGGCATCAAAAATGTCTGGGGATGCAATATTGTTGTTCTTAGTCTTGATAGAGTTTATTGATGAACGTAGCTGATGTTTTCTGGTATTAATGGTGAAAATGCAATAAATACACTAGAAAAAATAGAAGTTAAAAGTCATTGCACATGCTTTGAGGGGTGTATCTTCTGATAGGATTAAATTAGCTGTTGCAAAGATGCAACTGGGTGCATTTAGCATAAGTCTGGATTCGGTTGAGAGCTTGACCCTTCTACAAAAATTGTTCAGTATCCTCTGACACAGGACATAAGGCACAGAATGGTTTATATTATTGTATAAACAGTGATACCAGAGAAAATGAAATGTTGGTAATGCCTGTAGGTTAAGACAAACTAGGAAAAAAGGGCTCCAGGGAAATTGAAGAAGTGGAGTAGCTGGTAGCTTTTGATACCAAGTATGGGAGAAGAAAACATTTTGTTGGCTTCTGGATATTTCATGTGTATTTATTAGTCATTGGAAAGGTTGATTGGTTGGTTGGATTGATTGGTAAATTGTGATGATATGAAGATGATAGAAGGTGGGATCTATCAGTAGGGTTTACTTGAAACAATGATCAGAGTGCTGGAAACAATTGATGTAATTGGATTTATTGTTTTTGGTATAGAAGACTTGTATACTGTGGAGATCATTAGTAATAAGTGGACAACTAAATTTCTTAGCTTATATTGAAACTATGTTCCTGCCTCATAGTAGCTCGTTGCAGAAGAAGGACATCACAGAAATAAGTGATTTTGAAAATTTAACAATAGGCAAATAATATGTAAATTTAGTTATTTTGAGTATATTAGTAAATTTAGCATAAAAATAATGATAAGCTTTAGAGAGAGAGTTGATGATCAATATGGCATTGATTTGAAGCTTGTTTTGTAATGTGTTCTTTATCACAACTAAGACTATGTAAAATGGGAATCTAAGAAAGGAGTTGCCTTTCCCTGGAATATTTGATTGCATGGTTTGTTGATGTATATAAACCATGCTGCTGTTTTTCTCATGTTATACATGGTGGTATATTGATTGAGGTTGGTTTTCATTATGGAGAGGTGCTTATAGGAGGGCAGGAAAATGGTAACATCATCCATGTATGCTATGCATGGGATGGTTTGGTAAGTAGACATAATTTGGATGCCTGGAAATGTTTATTATATATGCTTTATGTGGGAATTTATATAGAAAATAAAGAGCAGTGCACTAAGAGGTCAGCCTTGGGAGATGGATTGTGTAGGGGTGAATGATGGTGAACTTATCCAATAGCCAGTGATATGTATATATCTGCATCATAGTAAGTTCATAGTTAAGTAGAGTAATTGGAATAGTAGGGTTGGTTAGCATATTAATCAGAATGGAGATGATGACAGAGTCAAATGCAGATTCTATATCTAGCTGAACTGCAATTGGAACATATTTTTTCAGTCTTGAACTGAGTTCAAGACCACTTTAAACATCAGGGCAACCTGTATGGCAGGAGAGCATTTATGTAAACTGCATAGTGGAGATTACCGAAGTATGTGTGGTTATAGATGATCCTCTACAACTTTTTCCAGTAAGTTAATTCCCAATGGTCCATGGAAATTGGACAAAGGTTGGTAAGTGTAGAGGTTAAACAGTATAAGTGAGATTGAATATAGACCTTTGATATTATATATACTTTGGAACAGATAATTTGCTAGATACAGATGTATAGTGCATAATGTGTGAAAAAACCAAAGCAAAAATTTTATTGTAACATGGGTGACATGAGTTATCTATGGTCATAAGCTTGTTAGCAAATTATGTTTTGAAATAGAGTGTCAGTATCGAATGATCCATAAAAATTCTATAAAGTGTTTGAATGCATTGTACATTTGCACTGTCTTCTTGAAATGGTGATATATAAGATTAATCATGTTATAACTTGTACACATATTACCATCAACCTGAAGAGCCATATTGACTTTTAGTGTGAGTGGGTGGCCCAGGGCAATTATCCCCTGGTTCATGTGTGTTGATGAGTAAGACATAACCTTCTTTTCTTAATGACAAAACATTCTTTAAGTTGGTTAGTGGCTTTTTGATAAAGCTGGGAAAGTGAGGTGCATGATTGATTTATGTAATCCATGTATGCAAATCATAAACCAATGCCAGAAGTTGGGATGGTGAAATTAAATTATGTGTGAGGTGTTGGATATTGAATGATATTATATATATATATGAAGATGAGGTACCTTTGACTGGATCAAGTTCTATTTGTTCCCAATTTCTGCAACATAATATATGTTTCAAAGAATAAGAACTTGGTGATATAAGAGGGGGAAAAAACTCGAATGGTTTTATTCAAATGAATGGCTGTGATATGTAGTTCATTGAGATTCAAGATGAGAGATTGTCCCAAGTGGTTAAAAAAAGTAGGATTAAGCTCAAGTTGAATTAAATGATGTAGCATTGGTAAGTAAAAGCAAAGACCAATGAGTGAGGCATGCCACTTATTATGGAATGTGACATAGTTAGAAGACAGAAAGTCTTGACAAACAGTGGAAAAATTGTTAGATAAAACCATTTTGATGTGAATGATTGATAATAAAGATTAAAATCCTCCATTAAAACAGTTAGATGAAGTGAAGAGACAAGCAAAGAGTTGTCATGGTTGAAAAGATAGTAGAACCAGGGTGGGTATAAACACGTGTAGTATTTGGTATTATAATAAGTCAGTGAAATGTGGTAATTAAGAGATTTGAGCTTATGTAAACAATCTTGAATGATGGAAATAGGCAACTAGGAGTGATAACAATACCAGTTCTAAGCCGATGGAGGAGAGATGTCACTGGATCAGGAACAGACTCCCTATCTATTGAGATAAGCAGTAGAATCAATATGGGGTCCATTGTATACTTTTGTCTCAAGCAATTCAAACACATGCGATTGTATATTGCTTAGCCACTTTTATAATTGAAAAAGTTTAGATACCAAGTTGATCTTTCAAACATTAGGTGCAATAATGTTTAGTTTCATTTATTAGGAGTTTTATGTTAATCAATTCTAGTTATCAGTCAGAGTGGGCGCAAAACAATGTTTTCAGAAATATCTAGTTATATAATTACTGAGTTTATGATGGCAATTGATCAATAGCTAACAATGTTTGCAGCTCAGCTGGTGAGTGTATTTTTGTTGATGGGAAGTGGAGATGGATTGATTTATGGAGTCAGATAAGGAACAATGAGTTTGCATGAGGATGTGGCTGGTTTCCAAAATCCATATCTAACACCAGCAGGTTAACACCATCTGTTTTTGGTTTTTTAAATTGCTGAGTCTTTTTGGTGTAACGGTATTATTTTAAAATTAAAATAAAAAAGATCATAAATAAAAATTGATTTATTAAAAAGAAAAAAAAACTTAACTTAAAAACAGAAAATTAAAGGTTGTTTAATGTATATATATATATCGCACTGATGGGAAACTTTAAAAACTATTTTAAAAATAAAAGTATTTGTATTTTTTTTTTTTTTGTAAAAAAGTAAAGATGTAAAGATTTGATATTTTTGAAAATAGAAAGTGTTGATTTCTATAATCTTAGAAAATGGAAATGATTGTTTTATTAATTAAATGATTGTTCTAAAGCACACTAGCCCTTGGGGCACTCAAATAATTGAATTGTAAGAGAATAAAAAGAAATTAAATGACCAATGCAAGCACAAAATGACAGCACAGACTGTAAATGAAACATGAGAGGATTAGTGACATCTTGCTCATTGAATCTGAAGATTTGATGATAAGAGGTTAATAAAAGTATAAAATCCCAAATTTTTGAATTGAGAGGGATGATTATAATTGTTGTTATCTTAGAGCTGACTATTAATATACCAATGCATGGCAAGTAGCAGTTTCATTTCAAAGAAGGACAAACAATCTACGAAAGTGATCACAAAGATGGACCTCTAAATCTGCTCAATCTGTAAAGTATGAACTCTTGTGTTTATCTAATAGGAACTTTTCCTAAATTTGCAATTAAAAGCTGAAAATAAGAACTATTATCTGGCCTAAAGAATTCAAAATCAATTATTAGTAATTTTTTTTATGCATCTGTTTAAGCAATCATTTCCATTTCTCTCTTTTTTGTGTTAAGTGTTAATTAAAATGTATCAAATTAAAGTTGGGTGTAGATAGCTGCATGGATAAAAATTAATAACTATGTTTAAATTCATTTATGTTTATTTTAAAGGGTTAATTTCAGGCTATTTGTTTCATAGTTAGAATGATGCTTGAGGAGGGATATATGGGTGTTTATATCAACCTAATGTGAAGCGTGTTTAGCATACAGGGCAATGTGCCCAACTGAATGCATGACCCCAAAGAGGCAGTCATATCATTGCAATGGCCACAGACATATTACCTGTGCCATTGACCCCTTCTAGCTCTATGGACAGGGATTTATAAGTTGGCAGAAAGACCGCTTTCTCCCATATGTAGCACTCTATTAATTAATTTATATACATCATTCCTTTGCCAGACAGATGCACATTCCTGTACTGGATGAGGATCATGTCCTTCAAATAATATCACACTATCAGATGCATATTCCTGTCAGTGTAATTTTATGCTAGCATCTTCATATTGCATTGGTTGTGACTATATATCTGGAAGCAGGCGTTGGTTTGGCTACAAACTTTTAGTCTGAGATTGAATGAGTGTTTTGATAAGTTTTTTTTAGTGAGAAATCTATGTAGCCTATCTATACTCAACATGCTAAAGTAAAATATTATTAAAAATGTCCATCTGTGCAGACTATTTAAAATAGTAATTTAAATTTAAAAATTAATGTTAAAATCTAAATACAAATTTTATTCCTCAATTTTAAATGTGCGTTAATAAAATTTATTGTGTTATTAATACTGGCAGTGATCTAGTTTATTCTTTTTAATCTTTATTAAAAATATATTTTTATGTTTTAAACCTCTGCTACTCCATGAGCTAGTGACAAGGGCTGATGGCCATGGTAAAATATCTATGTAAAAATTGAATCTTTAACAGCACGTATCTGCCTACTCTATAAATTTTCTAGGTTCGAGAAACCTAGTGGCACCCTGTAGTGCAGGTATGGTAAGACTCTTTGATCTCCCACACCCTGACCATTATATTGGGGTGTCAAGGCTTTGTAAGTAAGGGAAGAGAAAGGGATGATATAGATTGTAAACATGAAGAAATTGTCTGCATGATATGTATTGAGGTTTTATTATGAATAATATGGTTATTGTTACATGTATGTTATAAATAAGAGCTTCTGGGAGGAAAGTGATCTTTTTTGAGACAGCTGGCTTTAGTTGTTGCATTGGAAAGAGTGTTGGCAATCATATCTGAGTCAGAGGTTTTTTGTATGGTAATTGAGTTGTCAAGATTATCATTGTCTGCCTCATGGAGTGTCAAATTAATGGGTAATGGATCAAGAGTGAGAATTAGTGAGTGTATAGGATAGATAGTATGTGTATAAATAAACTCTTGGCTATTGATGGATAATATCATGAAAGGATTTTCTGTTGACTGTTCTTTGTTGATTTAGGTATTTAAGTGATCAGATGGTTTTCCTGAGCTAAATGATTCTGCTGGCCACATGAGTAGTACTGGAGTTTTATTTCTCTCATATATAGACATAGAGTAGGTTCTTGATCAAGAATCTGAGTTGGAATTATCTTTGGATCAATGCCATGGTGCAGTTGTAATTTGAAATCATAGCTATTAAATTGGTATAGGAGTAATCTTTAGGTATATGGGTTAAAAAACTGTAACTTTACCATTTGAAATCTTTAAGAGTGTATTCAAGTGAGTGCTTTTGAATACCATGTGATACAATTGTAGAAATTTGGACTGGCTATAATTAAGGCAAAGTTTCCAAGTGATTTTATCTGTGCATAAAATCAGTCTCACTGTATGATCTAAAAGAACTTGATTGTAAAATTACTTGGGATTCAGATGGTCAGCAGTATGTGCAATGGTATCCCACAGTCTATGCAAGGATATTGAATAAAATAATAATTGCTTAGGAAAATTATAAAAGAGAAATGTTGATGTTTGTAGCAGATAAAGTTTATGAACTGAGTGGGAAAAAATATTTTTAACAGTTGCACTCCTCTTGGATTTGAATTATTGAATTTATCATTGATTGTCATAAGAATGTTTGTGTTCCAAACTGTTATAACAGATGGAATGATTCACTTGGATATATTGATCAGATTCAACAATCAGCTGGTTCGATTACAATGTATGCCCAACTTACACAAAGTATTTATGTGATGATATACCTATCTATCGAGCCCCAAACATTGCTGGTGCCAGATATAATGGACAGAACAATGACCACTAGCCCAAAAGTTGATGACGCCAGATATAACGGATGAAAAGATTACAACTAATCCCAAACACTGCTAACACCAGTATAATGGGCAGTACTCTTCATTAACAGTCATAAATTAACCAAGCCCAATGATGGTGCACCAGATGTAATGGATAGTCAACTAACTTGCAGATTGTAATACTATGCAGATGTAGCAATCTGGTGTGGGGATAAGTTAATATGCTCTAATTTATTACCCCTAATGAAACAATCTGCAGAGACCTACTAGATTTAGAAGAGAAAAAAGTTGCATCCAACTATGTTCAGACTGTGGGTCATCTGATAGAATGCTAATGAGAACCTGATGAAATGCTTAACCAATGATTGCATACACTTTAATGGACTAACTCTATCCCTATTTAATAATAATAAATGCAATTTAGGTTAGTTCATCCACTTTTCCCCTTTTAAATTCCGTTATGCCCTAATATTCAAGCCCAGAGAGAATATTGCTTTTAACTCCTTTAGCAGGTATGAACAGATACACACAGCAACACCTGCACCTATATATAGGTTACAACTAGCATTTATTATAAAAAACAATTTTCAAGCTTTTATATGATAAGAAAAATAGATGTGTATGCATGCCTAATTGTTTATAGACTGTGGAATGTCAGGACAATTCAATAAACCAAAGAATGGAATAAAACAAACTCTCAAACATTTATTACCAATAATAAATTTCAACTATAACAACAATAGTAATGATAAAAAAATATAAAAAATAATAATAATCATATGTACATGTGAACCTCCACCATTTTACTAATTAATGACTATTATAATCCAACCCTTATACCCCATGGTAGAAATCCACCTATGTCACTCATTCTCTACAAATCATAATTATATAGAAAAATAAACTTTAGTTATTTAATATCATTGAGATGCTGGCTAACTAAATTATATATATTTGCAGATGTTAACAACCATATTAACAAGTTTCCCCAATTTATATATATGATAGAGACAGATACTAGTTGATTAGTCAAACATACTGGAAAATATATGTACATGGTTAATCACAAAATAAAACATATAATATGTATTCTGTATAAGTGTTGTAATTTAACCTATGAAAATAAATTTAGATAATCTTACCTTAATATTTATGTGGATAACCTGATGTGAAGCAGGTGGCTATACCTAAATTTTATTTATAATAAAAATATAAAAAATATCAAAATGAATAATACCCCCTTTTCTTCTTTGCTAATTCTCAAAAAAATGAGGCTTCAGCATCAGAGTGTGAAAATACAACAGATAACATGAATAAAAAATATAATAAATAAACAAAAATTTACAATATTGATTCTTTGATTAAAAATTGTAATTGGAACAAAGTTCATAAAAATCATCATAATAGAAGTAGTAGTAGTTGATAGTTAGGCAAGTTGTTCTTCAAAGCAGTTTTACTTAGTAAATCATTTTCATTAGCAAGGGTAGATAGGTACAATGGTGTCTCCTGTAGTTGTGTTTAATGGTAAACAACTTGGTCCTCATTTGATTCACCATAAAGTATTCCAATCCTTGTTTACTTTGGACTGCAGGCATCTTCTTGTGTGTTTACAATAAAGTAGAAATATATATATATATATATATATATATATATATATATATATATATATATATATATATATATATATATATATATATATATAGATAGAATATAGAGGTTTAATGCAGCTGGTAGGAAATACCATGACACACAATAGCATGTTTTGCTCTAGCCCATTTTCATATTAAAGTACAATTTAATAATTATTTATAATTATATATTTGTATTGAATAGTATTGAAGCGCTTTAAATATATATTAAGAAAATTATTTCTTTTTTTTTCTTTTCCAATTTTCAACAGACTTAATTCTCGTTATTCTTTTTGAAAAGATTTAAAATATTCAAATTTACTCCAACAACTTTTAAAACACGATTTAATTATTTAAGAATTTATCAATTATTCTTACTTTTTATTTCATTTTCTTTCCTCTGAATTTGATAAACTTTTAGTTACAGCATTTGACTTTTAAAATGTTTATAATTTAACTAAAAGAAAAAGTAAAACTCCATTTTAGTGTTCTAAATTTTAGTTTTAATTGCTGTCTTTTGTTACCAATGCTATAACAATAAGAACGATTTGTAAACTGTTTTTTGTTTTTATACATTTCACACGTGTAGATTTCCAGGAACGCTAAGATTTTTAACTGCCTATTGTTTAAATTCATTTAGATTTTTATATGTATTGTTTAAATACTTTTGATTTATTACAAATAAAAAAAAATAAAATAATAAAATCAGTTTTATTTTCACACATGCCCACCCAATTAACCTCAGGCCATCCTTAAGTCATTTGATTATATAATTAATATTCAATTTTAAATTAATATATATATATATATATACACATTACAGTTTATTAATCAAATAGTTTATATATATACAATATTACTTTTTAAAATATTGATCGTATTAAATTTATTATAATTTAATAATTTATTGTGTATTATATGTATATATGTAATAATAATAACAAACCAATAATCTTCCCATTATTAATATAAATTCCAAATAAATTGGGTTCAATAAGTAGGCTTGATCTTTTTAGGAATATCTACATTGTAAGCTATCCTTTACACTGTAGAGGGAGGATTGTGCTTCTTGAATACTGAGATCCAGTTCCCTGATGTCACCAGGGGTTGTTTTTTGATATCATGTAGCTGACTTAAGAATAATTGAAATATTATTACTTTTGTTATTAACAGTCATTAAACTATTTATTACTTATGCTATTGATTTGTTGAGGGTTATTTTTAGTAACATTAGCACATGTTTGTATTATTTTGGAATTCATTGTTAGTGAAATTAGAAGTGGTCGAAATATTGTTACTTTTGTTACTGACAATTATTGGATTATTATTACTGTTGCTACTGATCTGGTGAGAATTATTTTTAGCAACATTAATATCTGTTTGTATTATCTGTGAACTTTGGAACTCAGTGTTAGTGAAATTGGCATCAGCCATCTGGTCATGGTGACAGCTCAGTCATCATATTTATCAACAAATTATTGTTTAAAAAATTAATTATTTTATAAATTTTGAATGACAAATTTAAACAAATTTAATAAATGAGTTATCAAGTGACTATCAATGTAAGAAAAGATGAGAATTTTTATCTTATTAAATGAAAGCTTTAAATGAATTTTAAATAAACAAAACTGGAGCTTTTTACTTGAACTGTTGGCTGATGAAATGCTACAGAGATATTGTATCATCATCATCATCATCATCATCATTATTATTAAATATTTTATTAAAATAAATACATTCATCATTGCATACAGTAATAAAAAAGTCATTCTTATTTTCCTAAGTCCTATTTGTGCTTTTACGTAGAAAAATATTTTCATAATTTGTATATTTACATTTTAATTAATTAAATATTATTTATTTTAAGTAAGTATTATATGTTCATTACTTTAAAACCTGTGACATTTTAAAAACCAAAATTTATTCATATATTTGACAGACGTAGATTTTTAGAGCTTTGATGTTGATAAAGCATTCTAAATAGTCAGACCAAATAGTAAACAATGCCATTTAAATGGAGCTTAGATCTGACTTGATATCTATCTAATAATAAAAAAATGTCTTGTAAATGTTTAAAAAAATTCACAATTTTTTAAAGTAATTTAATAAAATACACTATAATAAAAAACATTACCTCAACAGCTTTTGCTTTTGTATTTTCCAGTGTTTCTATTAATTCTACATTATCCAACATATTTCCAGTGCAAGTAGCCAGTTCTCTCAGCAATGAGTCCTCCAGATCTTTTAGAAGCCATTTATTTTCACTATAATAGCAGAAATGAACACTTGATAATTAAATAATACAGAACTGGCAAAAAGCAGTGAACTTATATAAAAAATTGAAGTAAAATAATTCTAATAATATTGAATGTTGCAACAAGTACTGTTATATAATAGCAAAGTCAATTACTGGTTTAACATTTAGTATCTAGAATTGATTTTAAAATTCAATGCTATAAATATAAACAATGGTGAAACTGTGAAATGAACAAAATAAATTGGAGTATCATATATATATAAAGGACTATATGATGAAGTCCAGCATCTAATGTTTTGAAATACAACTTTAATTATTATGTGAGGATTTCATCATTGTTATAAATTGGACCAGCTTCACAAATCCTATGTATCTCCCAACACCATTCACCTCTTACATCTGATAGTTTCTACAGCACAGATCTCACATTATAATCAGACATATTTATATATAGATAATGTATGATCTAGCAACAAATGCATTTTTTGAAAATTAAAAATTAAAAATTCTTTGACACTGAACTCTAATAAAAATTTAATGTTATTTAACTGTTATATAATAAATAACACAATAAATGAACTTGATACAAAATAAAGCAGTAATGAGATGTGTGTGTGTAAATGTTATTTAACAGTGCCATATATAAAAAATATGATAAATGTTAAATATTTAAGATAGAAAATAATTATTAAAGAGTGGTTACCACTCTTTTCTTAGAAAAGATTATTAACTCTATTAAAAGTTATAATAAAAAGATTAGTAATTTTTATTATTCATTTATTAGACTAGCGATTATCCAATAATGAGTAATATTTTTGTAGTGTAATTTTTACTATACCACTCACACAAATTAGTGAATGGTTTCTAATCACTTTTAATATTTTGTGGAGGGATGTAATCATAAACATATGACAAATGACATAAATTCATAATATCTAAGACACACATTTCATGCTGAATTAGCATTCATCAGTTGGCCCAAAGCACAATTTCTTAAAACAGGCAAAACTATCCATACAGTAGTGCCACCCTGTGCCAACCAGAGTAATCAATGGATGCCAGAAGGCTTGTGCATAAAATCCCTATCTAGTACCTACTCATCCAATATCCCCAGACTAGTTTCTGGCTTGTGGCCTTCGTCAGTGAGGAGCCTTGGATCTGAGAGCACTGCACCTAGATCTTAGGATCTAATGCAACCCTCCAGCAGCCAACTTTTATCTTTACTTAACTACTAAACTATGAGAATGAAATTGAAAACACAATAATATTTTCAATCTAAACTCTGGAGATATTGGATGAGTAGGCACTAGATGAGAATTTTATGCACAAGCCTTCTGGCATCCATTGATTACTCTGGTTGGCACAGGGTGGCACTACTGTATGGAGTTTTGCCTGTTTAATAACAGTTATGTGCTAGCATAAGAGATGGTGATCATGCGATGCTTAGTGGTTTAACACAATAAAATGTATTCAAATGGAGTTACAAAATCATTACATTAATTTATCTTGATATCATAATCAATAAAGCAAGTCATATATGTGACATTGCTTTTATAAGCTTGTATTTACAAAAATATAATACAGAGAGCATACCAATAGTTAAAACAAGCTCTTCATTGATAAGTGCGATAAGAGAAAATATTTAAAATCTCTATCCAGAACATTCTTATTTCCAGAACAATTGGTTTTGAGCTTATGTCTCATCTCAGTGAGGAGCTAGAATATTCAGACACTAAATCTAAAATATCAACTCAAAACCCAGCACTTATTTCATATGTAATATTTAAGTAGAAACTCTGAAGTTTTTGGACATGAAAATGTCTTTTACTCCAGCTATGTAACTTAAATAGCTATATGGGACAACCAAATTTCAGATCTACCATATATTAATAGCCTCAGCATAGCCAAAGCCATAAAGGTAAAATTAAAAAAATCAATAAAGCAAGTCATATATAACATGGCATTGATTTTAAGGTTTTGGCTATGCTGAGGCTATTAATATATGGTAGATCTGAATTTGTGTTCAGTCCCATGTAGCTATTTAAGTTAGATAGCTGGAGTAAAAGAAATTTTCATGACTGAAAACTTCAGTTTCTTTTTAAATATTACATCTAAAATTAAGTGCTGGGTTTTGAGTTGATATTTTAGATCTAGTGTCTGAATATTCTAGCTCTTCACTGAGATGAGCCATAAGCTCGAAATGAATTGGTCTGGGGATAAGAATGTTTTGGATAGAGATTTTAAATATTTTCTCTTACTGCACTTATCAATGAAGAGCTTATTTGAGCAATTGGTACTGGTACACTCTCTGTATTATCTTGATAGCATAAAAATTCTAGGCAAGCAAAATAATTTACTTTTCATTTCTTGCTTTCATTTTTAAAATAATACTTTACCAAATAAGGATAATTATTATTTAATTATTTTAACTTTACATAATTATTCTTAAATAATAATTGAAAAATGGTGGTCAAGAAGAAAACACTTCTTTCCAAACATCAATTATGTCAAATCTTATTATATGATTGATAGTTTTCATAATATTTAAAATTTGACATTATACTATAAAGTTGAATTCTTTACAATAATTTAATCCCTTCTTTTCACAGTAATTCAGTATACCATTAACCTATATATATATATATATATATATATATATATATATATATATATATATATATATATATATGCTATATATATATATATATATATATGCCAGTAACAGTTTATAACAGTCAATTACTAAAAAATTTTAAATTTAGAATATGTTTTTTTTTTAATACATTAATTATATTAAGTCAATTATATCTTTAAAGTACAATTTGAAGCTAAAGAGAATATGTAGTATATAAAATCATTTAAAAATAGTTATATAAAGCTTAAAATATTGTTGCATATGGTTGTAAAAGCTGGCCATATTAAATAACACAGCTATAAATAATTAAAAGTATATTTAATAAATCCGATTTTAATAGTGTAAAACATATGATTTAATAAATGCTATATTTAGATTTGTAATCATATTTAAATAGTCAAAATTAATATAGTATATTTTTAAAATAAACTTTGTGATGGTGAAAATTATATCTAATTCTATATTTTCTAAATTGTTCTTCCAAATTTTTTTATAATTATTTTATATAATATAATAAGTGTATCAATTTTATTAGTCTAGGCAGAGAAATAGATTAAAAAAACGTCTGTCAGAGTTATAATCACGTGATTGTTTTAATGTATACTATCACGCACTGCTTGTTTCAATTAATAACAAAGTTTAAAATATTTTAAAGGTTATATTATAGAATTGGATGGAATTATTGCCTATCATAAAAGTAAATAGTATTAAACATTAAGATAACTATCATATGTAATGTTTAAGTAATGTAATAAAGATGAATACAGATATAATAAAATTTAAATATTTTATTTAAATAAAATTAGATAAATTGAAAATCTGTAAATTTGTTTTCAAGTGGGGTAAGAATTGACCAATAAAAAAATAGGTATTCTTGCAGACGATAAATATCGTTGTAACTAAGTTAGAGTGGGAGAATAAAAAATGTACTGAAACCGGAGAGAGGTAAATTATAACTATCAAAAGATAGTATTTTAAAAATCTTTTATTTAATCAATTTTTAGTACTTTCTTATAACTTTATCTGCAAAAAACTAATTGATAATTTTAAAAATATTTTTTGCAAAAGAGAATATAAACTAAAAATATTTTAATAATTTCGTTTAATATGATTTTCTAATTTTTAAAGTACTTACCAGTCGTATTTTATCTAAAAGTTTAACCTAAGCTACGCAATAAAAAATGGATATACTACAAAATAAAAGGGATAGAAATTGTAATACAGTAAAAATATTTGAAATATTTATTGATACAGCTTTATTAATATTTAACCGAAGAACTGTTTTGGTACATAAAAACCATAGCACGGACACTATACGGAGTCTAAAAAGTTATGGAAACGTATTATTTATAGACTGATCCAAGATTTATTTTTAAATGGTAATAAGACAATTATATATTGCCTGAATTATTTGATATAGTATGATATTCAAAGGAATAAAATGTTATATCTTTTTAAAGGTAACATTTTTTTTTTAAAAATATTTTCGAGTGCACAGTTGAATAAAGAACCCAGGGGAATATGTTATAGAAGCGTTTTGATATTAAAATATCCATTCTTTGAATTATTTTAAAATGTACTTGGAAAAGATTTGTTCAAAAGTATTTGAAGTTTTTATTTTAAAAGAGATTTATAAAAAAAAATAACAAACGAAAGTTTAAATGTATCAAGAAGGAAGCATAGATAAAAAGTGAACACATAGATGAATAAGAAGATGGATCCATGGAAATATAAATAGTACTTAAAAGTTTATCGAATATTTTAAAGTTAAATTAGATGGATTGATGCATCGGATACACAGAGAATATTGGTAGAGAAGATTAAGAAACTTCACAGGATTAATTAATATTATTGTCTTAAAAATTAAAACCAAGGATTATTTTCTAAATTTTATTATATGGATTAATAATTATTTTTGTTTTAAACTTTAACGCGCTTGGAGAACATTTTTAAAAAACTCTAGAGAAAATAATAAGCATTTTGGACTTATCAGAACTATCGTCAAGAAAATATGTAACTATAGTTTTGATTTTTTTTATTTTGTTAACCTAATTTAAATCTAAAATTTTATATAAGATTAGGAAAAACATAAAAACATTAATTTGTTAATATTAAAATTTTATAATATAACAATCTAATAATTTAGCTAAAAATATTTTAATATAAAGTGTATGGGTATGAATTTTTTTTATATCTGCAATGCTCAAGTGGGCAAAGGAAGCCTACTGAACACGATGACTAGATAAAGGTTATTGGTAATAATAATAACTATTAATAATTTTATAATGTATATTTTTGTTTTCTTTAGATCATCCATAAATTGGAAGAATGAAGTGTAAAAGTTTTTTTAAAATTATATGTAACGCATTTTACACAACATTTAAAAAAACATTATGAGATAGAATTGATTTGAAAATATGCATACGACAATTTTTTTTTGATTTTTTTATTAGTGATATAATCCAACATAACAAATAATTATGTGATTCTTTTAAAGTTTTTTTTTATGATATGGGATATTCAAATATTGTCTAAGTAAATCGTATATGATTAAACATACAGAGCAATGAAGTAAGCAGACTTTTCTTATGGGATATTAAGATTGTTTAACTATTAATGAATTTCATTTGTTGTTTTGTAAATGCAGATAGTTATTTTATCGATGTAAGATGTAGAAAAATCTTGAGAGATAATGTTGAGATAGTGGCTTGGAAGTACTTAGTGAACAGGAAACCAAGATGATGTATTTTTAAAAAATAGGATGTTATAAGGAATGGAAATAATATTTAGTCTTTATATGGTTATCAGCATAGTTAACATAGCCCTATGACTGATACATATTTTATTTGGACAGTGTTTATATTACTTTAAATATTTGATGTTCTAATAAAGCTGAAGAAATAGCTTTAACATCGTCCCTGTACTAGAGGATATTAGGCAGATAAATGTCCTACCTCTTCACACTGTGCCATGATTTTGAGATATGTTAAGAATAATACTCTAGCTTTCTTCCTTAATCCTATGCATCTGTTTTCACTATCTTTATTTCATGTAACTGCATCATTTAGTAAGATATTTTAAAAGAAATGATAAATAATTTAGAACTAAGGTTGTGCTATCATTTTTTGTATAAGATTAGTTTAGTTGCTTATAAGGAGCAGAATGTTATTGAAGATCCAAAGTGTCCTAGGGAAAGAAAAGAATCATAAAATATATTTTGAATTTTATTTCGGAAATGAAATATAAAATTTTTAAAATAAGGTATCTAAACAAAGATATTTTTTAAAAATGATAATAATTTTAAAATGCTTTAGTATTGTTTTTTTTTTTTAAGAAAAATAAGTATTGCATATTTTAAAATACAATAGTACAAAGTAGATTATGTAAACAATATGCATAGTATATTTTTGTTTATTGATTAACAGAAATCTATTAATGATTAAACTTATATCATACTAAAGTAAAGCTTAAAGAAGAATATTATGATTAGCAAACATTGTGTGATAAATACTAAAATCTAGTATTGAATTTTGGATAATAGTTTGTGTAACATCTTTGACTTTGCAAGATGAATTTTTCTAATATTTTGAGAAATCCATACTCATTATAAAATTTTGTTTTCTATGGAATGTTTTTCTAAGTATGAATTTTTAAAATAGGATAGTTTAATAATATTAGAGATAAAATGCTGTTGTTAATAAAGTAGATAAATTTATTTGTAATAAGTTAACCATAATGAGAAACCAAATAATAACATTTTTTTTTATTTTGTCCTAAATCTAAATAAAATATAATTGAAATATAAATTATTTTTTTATAACCAGGTAGATCAAACTGTAAAATAAAAAGGGTTAAGGATATCCACTGTCTATAATGTAAATAAATTGTTTAGTTATTTATTCTATATCTAAAAAGTAGTAACTTCTTATCTTCTTCAATGAATTATTTAATTTTAATTTGTTTCTTTATTGCATTGCCTTAATTAATTAATCAATCCTTTCTTATAAAATCTTTAATTTTTTGTACAATGCTTAACATTCATCAACATCGACAGTTTCGATTGCCCCTGCAATCTTCTTCAGAACTATAAATATATACACATATATATAAATATAAATTACACAACTATATATAAATTATATACAAATTATATAAATCCTATAAAATCCACATATATATATATTCATAAAAATATACAAAAATATTTATCACCTGTATATCCCCTCAAATACATGAACATTAATAAAATAATTGAAATCTTTTAACACCTTAATTTTAATCTTTTTTTATTATATATATTTAATATACTTTCATGCTATTATTTTATATTTTTCAAATATATTTATTTCAATTATTTTTATATTAACTTATCTTTATAACTTTATCTTCTATTTCCATAATTTATATTTAATTATTACTTTTATATGTTAACATTATCATATTTATTTATATACCTATTCTTACTTACTCCATTTTTTTTATCTTATATCCTCTTAAATTTTTTATTTTTACTTTGTATATCCCTATATATATCTCATATTTCTAAAACTTAACCTTTAAACTTTTTATCATATTTTATAATTTAAAATCTATTACATAAACTATTCTGAAATTATTATAAACAGAAAAACATGTTTAATTCCTATTTATTTTATTTTTTATTATATTAATAATCTTAATTAATTCTAACATTTAATTCTTAATTTTACCTTTTAAACTTCTTTATCTTTTACGTTTCTGCTCTATTTCAGTTAAACCGTTTTTTATTTTTTTATATATTTTTCATACATTAGCTCCCTCTATTGCATTTTTTACCTATTAATTTTTTATCTTTATTTTAATTTTATTCTTTTATTTTTATTATATTAACTTTTATATTAAAATTCTCCTCAATCCGAAATCATTGTTCATTTTTGGTTTAATACTATTTATATAAATAGCTTCTTTAATCTTTCTTTCCCTCCTACTTTCTGTAAAATGTAACATTCTAATACATTCTTTATTAAACTCATGTCCTGTCTCCAATCTGTGCATATATATTGGTGAATTTTTATCATATTTATGCTGTATCAATCTCCTATAAATTGAGTTCTTAGTTTCTCCAACATAATTCATTACCTCTTTATTTTTAATTTTACAATCTCTACAATTAATTTCATAAACTCCATTAACTTTATTATATTCTGTTTTATTTAAACACTCATATTTATTCTCTAATATTCCTATTATATTTTTTCTTTTTTTATTAACTATTTTTAGTTTTAATACTTCATTAAACTTTTTATTAATTTTGTTTATAATTCTATTCAAATTCTTAACTATATAATTATTTCCTGTTTTTAAACCTATATAAGCTGTTTCTTTTTTAGTTATCTCTTTATCTCTATCTCTTTCTTTATATTTATCCTTCATCTTTTTTCTATCTTTTTAATATTATTATCCACAAACTTTTCTGGATATTCATAATTCCTTAATTCTTCTTTAATTAACTTTTTTTGTTTATTATATTCATCTTCATCTGAACAATAATTTATTGCTCTATAAATTCTAGAATATATTGTACTTCTTTTATATTTTATATCTATATTTGAAAACCAATTAGCAATATTATATTTATTATTATTCTTATATATTGATGTCTCTACCTTACAATTTCCTTCCTTATAATATTTCTTTAATTCTATATCTAAATATACTATTCTATTATTTTCTTCCTTTTCCACAGTAAATTTAATTCCTTCATCTATTTTATTGACTTCTTCAATAAATAAATCTATTTGCCTCTGTGACTTGTTAAATATTAATAAGTAATCATCAACGTATCTTCTAATAAATATTGGTGCATTACCACTTCTCAACATTATCTTTTCTAATTCTTCCATATAAATTGTACTTAAAACCCCACTTAAGGCTCCCCTATTAACAAACCTTTCTTCTGCTTATAAAATTCTTTTTTATAATTAAATGTTATTTCCTTACAACATATTTCTATAATTTGTTTTAATTTTTCTATTGGTATTTCCACACTCTTATTATTATCTCTTTATATCTATCAGTTAATATTTTTATTGCTTTTTTAGTTAATGTTCGTATACATAGATATTATCCATCTTAACAAAAGTATATACTATTATATTTATAAATTATATAATATATAAAAAAAATATAATAAATTGAGATAAATATAATAGGTATAGGTTAACTTTTGTTAAGATGGATGTAATATCTATGTATACGAACATTAACGTAAAAAAAGCAATAAAAATATTAACTGATAGATATGAAAGAGATAATAATAAGAGTGTGGAAATACCAATAGAAAAATTAAAACAAATTATAGAAATATGTTGTAAGGAAATAACATTTAATTATAAAAAGAATTTTATAAGCAGAAGAAAGGTTTGTTAATAGGGGGAGCCTTAAGTGGGGTTTTAAGTACAATTTATATGGAAGAATTAGAAAAGATAATGTTGAGAAGTGGTAATGCACCAATATTTATTAGAAGATACGTTGATGATTACTTATTAATATTTAACAAGTCACAGAGGCAAATAGATTTATTTATTGAAGAAGTCAATAAAATAGATGAAGGAATTAAATTTACTGTGGAAAAGGAAGAAAATAATAGAATAGTATATTTAGATATAGAATTAAAGAAATATTATAAGGAAGGAAATTGTAAGGTGGAGACATCAATATATAAGAAGAATAATAAATATAATATTGCTAATTGGTTTTCAAATATAGATATAAAATATAAAAGAAGTACAATATATTCTAGAATTTATAGAGCAATAAATTATTGTTCAGATGAAGATGAATATAATAAACAAAAAAAGTTAATTAAAGAAGAATTAAGGAATTATGAATATCCAGAAAAGTTTGTGGATAATAATATTAAAAAGATAGAAAAAAAGATGAAGGATAAATATAAAGAAAGAGATAGAGATAAAGAGATAACTAAAAAAGAAACAGCTTATATAGGTTTAAAAACAGGAAATAATTATATAGTTAAGAATTTGAATAGAATTATAAACAAAATTAATAAAAAGTTTAATGAAGTATTAAAACTAAAAATAGTTAATAAAAAAACAAAAATATAATAGGAATATTAGAGAATAAATATGAGTGTTTAAATAAAACAGAATATAATAAAGTTAATGGAGTTTATGAAATTAATTGTAGAGATTGTAAAATTAAAAATAAAGAGGTAATGAATTATGTTGGAGAAACTAAGAACTCAATTTATAGGAGATTGATACAGCATAAATATGATAAAAATTCACCAATATATATGCACAGATTGGAGACAGGACATGAGTTTAATAAAGAATGTATTAGAATGTTACATTTTACAGAAAGTAGGAGGGAAAGAAAGATTAAAGAAGCTATTTATATAAATAGTATTAAACCAAAAATGAACAATGATTTCGGATTGAGGAGAATTTTAATATAAAAGTTAATATAATAAAAATAAAAGAATAAAATTAAAATAAAGATAAAAAATTAATAGGTAAAAAATGCAATAGAGGGAGCTAATGTATGAAAAATATATAAAAAAATAAAAAACGGTTTAACTGAAATAGAGCAGAAACGTAAAAGATAAAGAAGTTTAAAAGGTAAAATTAAGAATTAAATGTTAGAATTAATTAAGATTATTAATATAATAAAAAATAAAATAAATAGGAATTAAACATGTTTTTCTGTTTATAATAATTTCAGAATAGTTTATGTAATAGATTTTAAATTATAAAATATGATAAAAAGTTTAAAGGTTAAGTTTTAGAAATATGAGATATATATAGGGATATACAAAGTAAAAATAAAAAATTTAAGAGGATATAAGATAAATAAAAAAAAAAATGGAGTAAGTAAGAATAGGTATATAAATAAATATGATAATGTTAACATATAAAAGTAATAATTAAATATAAATTATGGAAATAGAAGATAAAATTATAAAGATAAGTTAATATAAAAATAATTGAAATAAATATATTTGAAAAATATAAAATAATAGCATGAAAGTATATTAAATATATATAATAAAAAAAGATTAAAATTAAGGTGTTAAAAGATTTCAATTATTTTATTAATGTTCATGTATTTGAGGGGATATACAGGTGATAAATATTTTTGTATATTTTTATGAATATATATATATATGTGGATTTTATAGGATTTATATAATTTGTATATAATTTATATATAGTTGTGTAATTTATATTTATATATATGTGTATATATTTATAGTTCTGAAGAAGATTGCAGGGGCAATCGAAACTGTCGATGTTGATGAATGTTAAGCATTGTACAAAAAATTAAAGATTTTATAAGAAAGGATTGATTAATTAGTTATTTATTGTTAGTAATAAACTTTGTTAAATTTTGTTATTTAAAAATTTTTGTGTCAGAGTTATTTATTTCTCCACATCACTGCATGAAAACACGATATATGCATAATAACTGAAACAAATATATAATTTTGCACAAAAGATAAATAAAGAATTATCTTAAGAATTTTAAATATTTTATTGGTATTCATTATAATTAAATAATCATAATCTTACATTATTTATTGGTCATAAATCAGTTATCACAATATTATGTTAAATTATATGCTGTTTGTTGCGACACATATTTTGTTTGTCAGATTATTAAAATGCTGCCACATATTTATTATATCATTACATGAAGAATATTATTATTGTTATTTATTATTATTAGTTTAAGTGTAGTAGATTATGACATAAAATCCCTTCTCATATTTTACTACTGTATTTTTATTAACTTAGAATAAACTTTATGAACCTGAAATTATTTTATTGAGCTAGATTATTATTAAATAGAAGATTAAGATTTAATTATTAGTTTAGTCTTAGCGAGTAGAAGTTATTAAAGTCGTAAGAATACTATGAGTTTGTTATTTGAAATAGTAATAAAGGGGGTATAGTGTTCTTATGCCATTGAGGTAGTATCCTGTAGGATATTGGCTCAATGTAATCTATCTTGTCACCTGTATTTTCACTTCAAGTCTCATGAAAATATTAAATATTTATTTAATTTATTTTTATAAACTGAACCTTATACGTATTTTAAATTTAAGCTAGTGAAACATTTTAATTTTAATACTGAATATTTTAGTTATTAATTATTAATTGAGATAGAACCCGTTTTATTTTATACCATATATTATTTGAAAGTGAAGATGCATAATTACAAGGTCAGAATATATATATATGTGTGTGTGTGTCATATTAAAAACTTAATTTATGTATTACCATGTTTTATAATACATTATTTAAATGTTATCATAGAGACATTTCCATCACACACACATTATGCATATAAATATATGATGAATAGGCTAACTAGATTTGCAATAATGAAATATAAATACAACTTTTTAATTATTGGATATTTGTTTGGTTATCTTATTATAGAAATGTTCATATTTTTTTATTTATCTTATAGTTATCATATAGTTTAAAAAATGGCACTGGTGTGGAGGTTTGTTTGCCTTATATAGAGTTATCTTAATGATGTAAAGAGCTCATTACAGTTTATAATAAATATGTAAATAGAGAAATTCTATAACAGGCTAGTAGTGTCAGTAAATGATGATTAACTTTTTCATTGTTTGTTCCAGTTGAAATGTTACTGCCTATTCTATTTTGGTCACTTTGGCATTCTTCCAGACTATTGTATTTATTCAATCCACTTTTCTTCTGGGTAATAATTTATTTATAAAAATAGTATTTATATTTTAGTTTTGAATTTTATAAATAGATGTCAAGTCAAATTGGTGATTTACAATGATCTAAACTTTCTTGTAATTTTCTTGAAGCACATGGGACTATTCATGTTGTGTTTGGCAAGAAGAAAGATAAAGTGCTACTTTTTATAATGCAAATATACTTGAATTTATTTTAGTGATAATCTTATTAATAGAATACATTTAATTTTTATGTATACTAATATTTTTAATATTCAAACAACAGCATGTAAAAAGGCAAACAGTAATTGAAGGCTCAGATATAAGTTTATTTTTCAATTCAAATTAAATTTGTAAAAAAAATTAAATTTATTTTCGTTTTTAATAATACTTTTTTAACATATTATTTACTATTGAAAATATGTATATAGAAATCAAAGTAAACAATAATTTATGCATTTAATCCAGCAGAGTTGAAGCAGATGAAATCATCTTGAGTTGTATAACGTACATTGAAAAATATTTTATTAATTCAAAGTTATATATCAGATTAAAGATATGATTTGTTATCTAAGATACAATTAAAATGAATGCTTTTTATCTTGATGTTTAAATAACAAAGCTTTCATGAAATTGAAAAATTATAGCATAAGAAATGTTTTTTTAAATCAGGCTTTAAGCAGATTTATCTTTCCAAATCCAGTGGTACATCTAAATTGACTTCTTTAAATATTTTTGATATATCTTTAAAATCTCAGGAATATTCACAATTTATATATTTATCTGATGCAGAAATGGGATTTAATAACCTCTTAAGAATAACAGTTAATGATTATCCACTCCATGCATACAGTGAAAGAAGTGAAGGATTTAATAAAGTAACCATGTAATCTATTTCTATAGTGTAATTATCACTATACCACTCTCACTACTCTTTTAAATTTCTGTGGGTTTTTGTTTTGGTTTGTAAATAATCAGGTATTTGAAAAAATAACAGATACCAATCTACTCAGCTACCTACATTTGATTTTATCTTCAGTTAAATCTTTAAACATTGCTTCAATGTTATGAATAAATCCTGGTGTGACTAATTAATAAATTAAAAATTCTTTGGATTTAGAAAAGGGATTAACCACAATACTACTACTATGTAATTTATAAATTGAAGGTTTGATCTAAAACCTCTTATTACCTTTCATTAACAAGATACCAATCTACTCAGCTACCTACATTTGATTTTATCTTTAGTTAAATCTTTAAACACTGCTTCAATGTTATGAATAAATCCTGGTCTGACTAATTAATAAATTAAAAATTCTTTGGATTTAGAAAAGGGATTAACCACAATACTATTACTATGTAATTTATAAATTGAAGGTGTGATCTAAAACCTCTTATTACCTTTCATTAACAAAATTTCCCCCTAATTTGTAGTATTATTTGTTTTTTTAAATTTCTTCTTTAGCCTTGAGAAAATGAGAGGGGAATGGGAGAAGTTGGAAAATATAGACAATTGTACATTAGAAAGGTTTTTTTTTAAGTGTCATAGCATCGGCCAGGACACGAACCCGCAACCCGGGCAACTGCCTGCAAGTGCAAGGCAGTCACGCTGACCTCTCGACCACCAATGCAAAACTACATTAGAAAGTTGATTTGGATTTTTTGTAATATTACTTAATATTGATTTTTCCAAATTAATTTAGGAATAATTTCATACAACTTCTTGTTTATAATTGACAGATTCATTTGGAATGTTTAACCTCTGTCTTCTAAATTTTTTCAATTTCTTTCTTATTTGCTTTTTAAAATTGAGGAGTGGATAAGGGGACATGGAAAACTATGGTCAATTGTAGAAGTATTGTTGACTTTTAAAAAAAATAAAAATTGTCAACTCCATTAATACAAATCAAACTAGCAATCCAAATAAAAATGAACTGGCTAGCTTTCCAAGAATAACCACAAATTAAATATTAAAGTGAAACTTCTTTCTTATTTCTTTGGATTTACATTACCCAATAGTTGTTTTCTTTTTACTTTATAAAAATAAAAAAGCCATAACCACTTTATATGGACTGAATAATTTGCCATGGATGGATAATGCAATATTACTCTACCCTCCTAGTTTTACAGATGATCTGAAGTGTAAATAAAGAATGCAAAATAGTTTATTTTTTATCTATTTTTAAAAAACTAAAAATAATATTGGTAATCAACCAATTTAAATGAACAACTCTAACAATAATGTTTTTATGTTTTTTGGCAAATAAAAAAAATTAACAATATCAATGTTAAACAGAAAGTTTATTTTTAAATTAATTTCTAAAAACACAACAATAAAAATATATTG
Organism: Epiperipatus broadwayi; assembly: GCA_028023455.1. Taxonomy (NCBI): domain Eukaryota; kingdom Metazoa; phylum Onychophora; class Udeonychophora; order Euonychophora; family Peripatidae; genus Epiperipatus; species Epiperipatus broadwayi. The sequence goes on along the minus strand of JAQFVV010012948.1, from coordinate 61,717 downwards.
TAATTCATAGAAAAATGTTTCATTATCTTTTAGTTTTCTGTTGCATTTTTGAACTATTTCTGAGGCTAAATTTTAGGTATGTAAAATATGTTAGATCTTAAATTTATTGATTAGTTATTCTAGAATTATTTGATGATGTCAACACAGTGTTTTAAAGAAATAATTAGAGAAAATTGGATCTAGGTAGCTGAGTAAATTGGTACCACAGTGTATATCTTTTTTTTTTTTTTACCACAGTGTATATATTAAGTAAATAAAGGAAATTTCACAAAAGTTTTGCTGATAAGGTATGTTTATTAATAAATGTGATATAGATAAAAATGAATGATGTTGACAATATAAATTATTTACAGACTCTTTTATACATTGTGATTCAACAATTAAAAATAAAAATATATATTGTTGAAGATTTCCTGATCATTATGTTTTGAGTTGTGTTCCAATTATATCTGAAAATTTCCATATTATTATAGAAAATTATAATAAATTACTAAAATTAAAAATCCTACAGTTGAAAAAAAAAACGGAATAAGTCCATGTACATAATGATATATAAATTAGCTTAAATCTCAAACTATTACTTCTCGTTCTTAAATATCACATGACCTACTGAGCAATTTATCGTTCATAAATATTTATAAAAATGCAAACAAACTACCATTTAAAATGTTTTAATAAATTTGTTTAACCAGCCTTAATAAAAAATCTGAAATTTAAAAATTAACAATGAACAATATAGAGACCAAGACCAACCAAAAATTAGATAAAGATGTGTGATAGAATTATCAATAATTAATTAAAAAATAAATATACTAAAGAGTAAATAAATGATATCTACTAACATCATTTAGAAAAAAAAAAAAAAAAATAAAATAAAATAGGGATGGCATGTTATTAGAAAAGACTAAAATAAGAGATGTGTAAAATAGCTAAACTGAATCTCAATATATTTTTTTAAAAACCCATAAATAAATCTTACGAGAAAAACTAGATAAAAAAGATTACTACGATGATGTGGAGAAATTATACATTATAAATAATAAAATAAATTCGGGTATCTTTATCCTGCAGCGATTGATAATAGTCAAAATGATTATGATGTGTTTTTGACTTTAAAAATGTTATATTGGTCTTTAAAAAAATGAATTCATATTAAAATAACGTTATTGATTAATGTTTAATCTTTTTAATATTATCCAATAAATAAAACTGTAGTCTGGCTAATTTTTTTACAAAGCAGATTATTTAATTTTGTCATCACAATTTTTTATACACGTTTATAGATTTCAATTATATAACAAATTAATCAATTTCCTCTATTGTAATAACAATTATAATTGTAATAGTTTTGAAAGCTCGTTTTTTTTCTTTTTTTAATTTTTCTATTTCTTTTATTGATTTGCCAATCTTTGAAAAATATAGGTCGTTGCTATTTATATAATAATCATTTAATATTGTCACTAATATAGATATTCAATGACATATATAAAAGCAATAACATTTTAGTTACTAAATAAGACTGGCAATAAAAACATTCCTTATTTAATAAACGAATCCAAAATTTAATTAAACAACAAATTAATATATATATATAGTCATTGCTGAAAATATCTCGCATGGTTTAGTGCGCAGCGGTTGATGGAATGACATATTTCGGAGCTTAATTAACGACAATAAATCGCGCTTAATTCAGTCATTTCTAATGCCAAACTTGTTATGAACTTGCAAGCAATACTATCCAATACATTATTTTTTTTTACTGCTAACAATGTAATAAATGAAATTAATTTAAAAAAGATAATTTTTGCTTACAAGTTTTTCGCAAAAGAATTATATTTAGAAAATAAATATATAAATCGTATTTTAAAATTGAAATTTAATTTTCTGATTTTTTAAAAATATTTACAAATTAGAATCTATTCAGATCTTTATTATATATTTGAAACTTTTTTTTACCTTACTAAACGTTTTAATTTATTAATTAATTATCACATAATTATGTAATTAGGATTTCCTGAAAATCATAAGTTATATTAATATCTCCATTAGTTTGATCTATGCTACTAAGCAAGAATACGATTATACTCTGTCTCCGAGGGCATATATATATATATGTAATATATTATTTCCTATGATCAGTTTTTAAGCTTTAAGTTATCCACAATGTTATCCTTTTTTATTTTATAAAATATGTGATATTGATCAATTTTACATAAAACTGATATTCGACAATTTAAGTTTAAATAAAATGTATTTACACCAGCAAACTCATTTTAATTTTTTATAGTAATTTAAACTTTTTTAAGACGTCAACATCTACAAAATATTTCTCTAAGAAATAAAAAATAGTTTAGTGATGCACATAAAATTTATTTGAACTTAACTAGTCTAATGTCAATTTTATAGAAAGTTGATCAAAGTATATAAACTATGCATATTTATAGCTTGAAAAAGTTCCTATAAAAAGAAATTTTAGTTTGGTGATATAAATATTTTTTAAAGTTTATATTGTCTACTAACTTTTATGGAATATTGACGTGATGTGATGCAATGTGACTTCTTATACAGAGTCAGGAATCTCTCAGCAACTATGTCCAGAGAGACCTGTTAGCCACTTTACCTTCTCTTTCCATTCCCCACCCTAAGTTTCCCCATATCCCACTCTATCCCATTTCCACAACATAATCATTGTCAACTCCATGGGTTTCATATTTAAATCCCCCTAATCTGTTCCCAAACCCAGCATAAAAATCAATAACTCACTTTCTATATAATCACTTTGTTTATATTTAGCCTTCCATAACTTCATTATTTGTATCCTTTCTGCTTTCAAGAATTTATGTTGAATCAACAGATGCCTAATATTTTCTATGCCTTTCTTACACAACTTGCAGACTAAATCACCCATATTTTTCCATTTACGTATATATTCCCTTGTTGCTAAAGATCCCATTTGAGCCTTAAATAATAAACTACTTTCCTTGCTATTATCATAAATTAACTTGCACCCAGTGTTCCGTTTACTTATATATATATATATATATATATATATAACTATATATATATATATATATATATATATATATGATTAGTTCTCATACTTCAGTTCTGCCATCCAGTGTAAGCTTGGAGAATCAAAAGATGATGGTTAATAATGCTTAATAAACTGGTTGCAAAATTAGAATAAGACAAATAGATTTGCTACTCAGAAGTAATATGTAAGCATGGATCATGTGGAGTTTATATATTAACCCATTAAAATATTTAACACACATACACATTTATATATATTATATTTAATGTTTTCACAATGATATAATGTAAATAAAATAGTTTTTGTATTAAACTGTGTGTTAGTTTTGATTAATTCCCAATGTTTGGATGAAGTAGCATCCACCATTGTTAAGGTTAACTTTTCAAAGAAAAAAATTAGATCTCAAATAGTAATGAGATTGAGTGTGTGAGGTAAAGAATGAGATTGAGTGTGAAGTAAGTGAGCATTGAGAATATGTGGATTAACAAAATGATTATTTTTTTCAGTTTGTCCATTAATTGATTTCAATTTTATATTAGAAGAAATAGATAAAATAAATAGTCCCCATAAGGCTGGAATACATTGTGTTTCATTAGCTCTATTTAAACCAGTTGATGTTTTTAATATTTTAACTGATTCCCTCATGTTTCTCAAAGCATACTTTTCCATATTAGCAAGTATTTTAGTATATGATTTTGATAATGCTAAAATACTTGTTAATTTGGGAAAGCATGATTTGAGAACCATGAGGAAATTGATTGAAATATTAAAAAGACCAACTGATTTAAGTAGAGCTGATGAAACACAACAAATACCAGCCTTATGGAGACTACTTAATAAATATATTTTTCTTCTAATATAAACTTGAAATCAGTTATTACTCAAAGTGAAGAAAATAAACATTTTGTTAGTCCATATATCCTAAATTCTCAACTACTTCATGCTCAATCTCATTACTGTTTGAAATCTAATGGTTTTTCTTTGAAAAGTTAACCTTGATAATGGCAAATACTATTTTATTAAAACATTGGTAATTAATCAAAACTAACATATGGTTTAGCCCCAAAACTCTTATATATACATTGTAATCTTTAGCTTTTATAAGTAAAGCTAAACTCCCAGCTGTTTAATTTATTTAATTGTAAAAAAATTCAATAACTTAATTTTATTGTCAGTTAATTTTATTATGGCTTTACAATTAAATGCTAACTTAATTTATAAATTATTCTAAGCACTTTTATAAATGTTAATTATTATTAAGAATCAATTTAATATTTTTATTATATGTTGATTTGAAGTTATTTGTAGTTGGAATTAATTTTCAATAGTTTAAATAGGAATATATTTCCCTGTCTAATAATAAAGTACAGCATTGCTAAAAGCTGTTAAAATCTAAAATTAATTTCATATAGTCTCTAATGTCCTAAAATTTGGTGCTTAAATTAAACTGTAGTAATATTTAAGTCTACATCTTTAATATTATTATTTAATGTGTCTGTTTATAATAAAACATTTCTCTCTAAAGTATTTATTAGGTAAAAGTTTATTTGTTCATGCTAATATCATAAAGGTTAAACTAGTGTAAATAAGGTTAAGATATTTAACTTAAGACATAAAGAGTTAATTTATTACTACTAAAAATTGTTAGTTTTTAAATAAAAGAAACTTTTAAAATGTGTGTATGACTGCTTAGATTTATTAATTTTAGCTTTTACTTCCTTGTTGGTAATTATTCTTAAAATATTAATGAGGGTATTCTGGTGAACATTTAACTTATTTAATATAGTTAGAATTGTTATAAAGAGTAATATAATATCATGCTCAAAACAATGTAATACATACTGTAATATTTTTTAAATTCATTGTAATAGTTTTAATTTCATAAATAATTATTTTAAGATATGTTTTTAATTAGTCTAGATATTATGCTAATGTGTTTCTATTTTTAGTTTAATTCCCCAGATACCAAATTAGCTTTTAAATTTTAGTATAGGAGGTCAAGAAGCAATGACTTAAAAAATGTCAATTTTTAAACAATCAAATCAATCACATAATTGGGGATATATAAAGATTCTGGAAGAATTGCACACATCTATGAAAGAAAACTTGCTTATTTCTTCTCTAATTAATTGCAGAATTAATCATAAGTTTACTTATTTTTATATAATTTTATTTTGCTCAGTGATCCTTAAACAAATTCTAATTTCAGGTACTAAAACTTTATGCTAAAGTCTCCTGGGAATTTTAAAGTCAACAGTTTTAAAAGGAAAACAAAATGAAAAATTTAAACAATTATTTATTTCTATACGATTGTTGAATTATATTTATTTAATATTAACACACCATGGACATTTTATACAGCTTGCTTCACATATACAAAAACTTTTTGTGATTTTCAATTTATATTTACAATAACCTTTATTCTAAATTTAGTATTTTTTATATCTTAAGGATAAGTCTGTTAAAGAGTTATGTTTTGCAATATTTATAACCATTCTTTAAGATTTTTAAACAAATGTTGAAAAAATACAAGATTTACTTTTATCTTCCATAATGTTTCTGAAATATATCATTTCAATATTACATGTAATTAATGGTTTTTTTCTGGGATAAATTCATTTTTTTTAATGAATGAACTATTTTAATCCTAAATAAAAAAACTTTTGTATTAATTTTGAAATGACATCTTACTTTTCATAATTAATTATTTGTTATCATTGCTGCTGTAATGAAAGACAATCACTCACATATATTTTAACTTATGCTTGATACAATCTCAATAAGGGAAATATATATTGTAACAGTCAGAAACGTGTGACTCATAAACATAGTGCAGAATTCGGCCACCATACAGAACAGCAGCACCATCGAGTAGCGAAGCCACCCGTGGTACCGAGTTCGAACATAGTTTATCGGTTCCACAATACAATCCACGAAACAACACATCTGATGCAACATTAGTAAATATTTCCTTAGGCACAGTGGTCAGAGATATGCAAGAGACTCATGATTTTATTCTTGAGTTAGCCAATAATCAAACTAATATTAATTAAACATTCATATTTACATAATCGAGGAAATGTTATATAGAATGGGTATCGAATAAATGAAACGTAAATGCAGACATATAGTTTAAAATTATTTATTAACAGATTTTAAGAAGACAATCATTTACTAATAATATTTTGTGGATTTAAAGCTTCAGTAGCGGGATTTGCGACAAGATTATATTTTAAAGAATACATTTATTTATTTGTTTACAAAAGGAATTCATTTATTTGAAGGTGTAATCTAGCTACCTAAAATTCTCGAGTAAGTATTTCTAATGCATGCCTTGGGGAATTTACACCTTTGCAATGCAAGAGTCTAAAGTAAGATTTAAGAGTAGCGGCGGACATATATTTATTTAATTAAAATATTTATTTTATGTCTAAGGGCAAACATTTATTTGAGAGTGAATTATGAAGATAATGCAGAGGCGGAGTGATATATAGAATAATAAAACTAAGTAAAGAAACACGTGGTACGCTTTAGAAAGGCGATATGGAATGGCAGTATATTGAAACTGCAATGCCACGAATGGGTTTATAAGAGTATCGGGCTGGTCTCTGCCTCTGCCCGATGAAGTAAGGTGTCACATAAGCATAACCAGGGACAAGCGGTACGTGTCGCAATTTTCCGGCTGGCTGCATGACAGGTCAAGTCCTACGGGAGCACCCATTATGCCCGCTTGAATAGGACGACTGGGGTTAATTTCAACCCTGAAGAATCCGGAAATTTCACGGCAGAATGGGTCATCGCGTCTCTAAAACGTAACACATGTATACTGTATAAACGATTATGATGAGATTTAAGTAGATTTCTGACTCGGCCCTACATTATCAACATTTACTAAAAAACGTTGGCGACCCTCAAAGAAATGTAATTTTCTGGAATTATTCATGAAGATTTAATAAATACAAAACATATATAAATTGGGAATTATTATAACTAATACGTCAGCCATTTGCGAAGTAGTAGACCCCTGCATTACAATAAATGATGCATTGAATGCGTGTCAATTTATATGAAAGTTAAGTTAGTTATGAAAGCAAATATTAATGAAAATTTGACATTGTTCCAAGCGATCATAGATTTAAACTTTGAAAATTGAGACAATTATGAGCATGCAATAATTAAATAATAACTATAGATAGAATGTAGATTTGAGAAATACGCACCCAAGAAAGATAAGCTAGATTATTAGAGAAATTTACATATTAAATTAATTATTCAATTTTAGTTATACAAATGATAGTTTTTACATTTTATAATTGAGATAAGTATTATGAAGAAGAGCTATAGCATATTATTAGAGTACTCTAGAGTTTTAACACAGACAGGTACCTGTTTTATAAGAAGTTTTCTGATTCCATTAGTTTAGCAGCAAAAAGTTCACGAGTGGCAATTCTTTCTTGTATTTAGATATTTCATTTAATTTCATGGCAGCAGCAGTTTCTCATTCATTTCAGGCAGCAGATCTTCATGGTGAATTTATGATGGGCAATGGAAAGTTCGGCATCCGATAGGCCATCTCCTGATGGAGAATAATCTAGGTGCTTTACTCGGTCATAACTTGGCAGGAACAAATTATTTTTATTATTTTTGGAGACTCTCAGTGATCGAGAGCAAAGCTAAAGTTTTAAGTGAAAGTCTACAGCAAGTCTAAGATGGCCTCTTTTTTTTTTATCTTGATCTTTCACATTTTTGTTAAGATATTTTAGGTTCTACTTAATCTGCCCTGAGGATAATCAATGCATTTTGTTGGTTTTTTTAATTAAAGAAAGCTGCCATTCTATTGTTTACAGTTTACATTTACTAATTACATTTTGGGGAATTTTTCTTTAATTAATCTATTATCTATCATTGACCGATGCTTTTAAATTTCAAAGACAAAAAGGGAACATAAGATTATTTTAACTTTTAATTAAATATTACATCAGATTTTTTTAGAATTATTATTAAACGAAATTTAAACAAAGCAATAAATACGAACTTTAGAATGCAAAATAAATGATTAAAATTATACAAAATTATATAACTAAAAGAAATCTAAATTATATTATTTTATCCCTATTTATTGCGTTTAATTTGAGATCGAAATGTGTGCGTGTTTATGCTGAATTCTACATATATTTATACATTTTAATATTGCTATACACACACAATTTGATATCAAAAAGTTTAAATTTGGGCGGGATAGACCGGTCAGTGAGAGACAACAGAAAAAGGTGAAACTTAAGATTCGAATACGAATCTTACTGTTTCAATATCTCAAGTATGTAAAATAAAGATTTATTAATTTACTCTTTCAATGGAAAAGCATTACATCCATATTCATGTTTTAAAAAGATCATACTTTTATCATGAATTTATAACTTAAAATTCCATTATTATAATTATTTTAATACATCTGGACAAAATAATGGAAACAAACATATTTTTGTGTTATAAAAGAAATCTAAAATATCTTTATTGAATTATAATTTGAGTTATATACAATTAACTTTTAATGAAACCTATTCTATTGTATTCTTTGTCATTATTATTAATGCTGCAATGTGAATTTGAATTCCTCTCTCTAATAAAACCTGTTTATTTTCAAAAAATATTTGCTCCTATACCTCAGTGTTGGATTATATTTTTCCAGAATGAATGAATAAAAGTGAATTTATGCATTCTAGTGTGATACGTTTTGTGCATTGGTTGCCAATTTTAATATCCAGAAGTTCACAGGGTATTCATTATTTTATTAATATTATATCATTTTAAAAATATTGCTCTATCCTCTGTTATGAGTAATTCATCTATCTGAATGAAGATATTTATGCAAAACCAGTGAAGATGTACATTCTTATTTTACTACTTATTTCAGGTCATATTTTATTAGTTCAAATTTGACAAATAACTGAATTGGTTTTATATATCAGTTAATAATTATTATATTTGAAACATTAGTGTCTCTCTTGTTTATTGTTTATTCTTATGTTGCCATTATATTTTTCAAGACATAGTAGCTGAGATGATATTTATTTAATTGATATTGTATTTTCCAAGAAATGATAGTTGTATCTCTCTTGATGATATTATTTTATAGTAAATGTATTTCATAAAGAGATTTGGCATTGTTCTTCATTTATGATGGTATTTTTCTATGAGTGGTAGATAGTTTCATGATTTATATTTCATGTAAAGGCTTTATTTGAGGCAGCCTCTATTGTTTCTAATATTTATGATGGTCCATTTTCATTTTTTCCATATGTTAAGAGACAAAGACCCTAGCATATTTATTTGCCCTCAAAATGAAGATATTCTTTTGAGTTCATGTCATCATTAGGATCATTGCCTCATTTTTTTCTTGGAAATATATTTTCTATATATCCATGTGTGGTGTACCACATGACTTATTATTATGGCAATTGATATTGTTATTTGTTTATGAAGAGTATCATATTTTTTTCAGTTGCACATTTGTTCACTCTTAGTGTAGATTAGAGATGGTTCTGCTGTGTAAATATTTTTTGCTGTGCTTTGCCAGCATTACAAAATATAAAACCAATAGCTCTTTTATTTAAAATTTTATTGTAAGCATAAGTAAGCAATATACATTATCTTAAGCATAAAGTCATTGCTGGATTGATAAGACATAATTGGTATTAAGAATAATTGTTGGAACAGTATTATAGTGTGATTGATGTGCAAAAGTGTTGAACTGGCAATAATGCTTACATTAATAAAAGCTTTTATCAGTCAGAAAATGCATAACTTATTGTAATAGTACCTATGTTAGAAATATTATATCAGTCAGACTAGTTCAAATAGTTAATTACATTTTAATTCATAATTTTTTTTATTACCATAAACTGCAAACTTGTGAAATTGTATTTCTTCAGTGCATCAAGATTGTACAGCATTGTATTTAAACAGCTAATTTTAAGTCTGTACATTCCTATAAGTATTGTTTATTTATTGTCTTTATTGTCTAAATAAATGTTATATTTTATTGTTAAATTCATATAGTTTTAATATTATTTCAATCACATATGAATTATCCAGAAATCTTAACATCATAACTCATTTGCACTATTGTTACAGTTCATTTCAGATGCTAAAATATGCACTGGATACAATGTCAAAATTCCTATTTGTATTCAGTCATAACTTGCGAAACTATATTATATTGTTATTAATCATCTTATATTATCTGAAGAGTATTAGAAATAATATGTAGTAAATACTACTTCAATACTCATAATATTACACTAGTCACACATATCTTATTTTATTGATAGTGATTAGAAATTTATTAGCATATAATATAATGAATGCTGAATAAACTCTGAGATTGAATATAAATATTAACATTCACATGTAATAGTAGATTAGAAAATGCTATTCATGTGACAGGTATTTTAGTTTATTGATTGTATTACTATTTTGAAAGGTTATGCTAAGTGTTAGGCAATCACTTCATGGTAATTTGGGGGATAAATTTCATTACAAAATGGTGCCCCAATGTATGGCATGATAATGATAATTTTGAGGCATAAGTTCCATCACAAAATATATGTGCAAATAGAACAACATAAAAAAAGGCTCTAGCTTCATAGTATGGACTTGTTTATCCTCTGTTTGAATGAGGCAATATTTAAGTCATAATTACTATTTGATATGCTCAAGCTTGTTTGCTTTGTAAAATTCATTGAGTAATTATTATAAACAATACATTTTAAAATATGAAACATCATCTTTACAATATCTATAATTTTAAAATCAACATACGCATTTATATATATATTCACACACATGAGAATGCAATCTGTTAATTATTTATTAAAGTCTTCTATTGAGATATACATAATATCACTGATTTATTAAAAGCAAAATGTATATGCACCTTTCTTTTATAAATAACTTTTAATTTTAAAAGTTAATATATTATTTTTAAAAGATAAAGAGGAGATCAAATACTAATTGCTTTATATTCTAAAATGCTTACAATAAGTTAAAAAAAAACTAGTTAAAACATCATTCTGAATCTTATCAAAGACAAAGCATTCATAAAATAAAATTGAAGAAGATACCATTTGGCAATTTTAACAATTAATAATCCTATATACAAAAAAAAAATGAATGGCTAAAAAAAAAGAATTTATTATTTATACAAATTTAAACACCTAAACAAATGGTACAATATATACTAATAATTTTAGCAAACAAATATATTACAACTGTTGACTTATAGACAAAAAATAAAATACAATTATTTGTCTATACAGCTGCTTTTAATATTCCAACTAGAGGATTGGTTTTCATCACAAAATACAAAAATTAATCATTACAAATCATTTGTATACTCCATAAGTTAATATTCTTTTTAATAGAGAGTTTAACCAATCAATTGTTGATCTATTATGATAGTTATTTTTTCCAAAAAAAAAAAACCAACAACACACACACAAACTTAATTATGTTTTAAATAAATTTTACAAAAACTTCTAAATGAAATTTCTCAATTATAATTAATTCGATTTCAATTCTTCATATTGAAAAAGAAAGTATCATGCTTATTTTCTACCAAAAGAAAATTTAATTTATTATCAGAACATGAAATAAAACTTTTAAATAACTAGTTAATTCATTAAAAAGTTAGTTATTCATTTAAAAATAATAATTAATTCATTAATCAAAAAATAAAAAAAATTGTAAAAATATGTATTTACAGTAGAAACATGATATATGCTATAATTTATTCCAAGCCCCCTTCGCCTTAAATTCATCAATAGCATATAAATAGCTCATATTTTGTTGATACATTTTGATTCAAATAAAGTACATATTGTTTATTGAAGGTCAAGTATACAGTACTTTTTAACACAGAGAGATATATAACAGAGATACTTTTTATATGCAAAGTATGCATATATAAATTAAAATTATAGTATAAACAAAATTTTTAAAAACATGTTTACATATATTTTTTATTCACTGAAAAAATAATAAAAAAAAATCTAATTATATCATATTTTTTAAATAAGGTAAATAGGGAAATGTCTGACTTTCATTACAATTAAATACACTCTGCAAAATAGTTTTTTTTAAAATAACTTTTCTTTCTTACAAAAACATAATAAAAACAGGCAAAACTCACTATATATATTGCCACACACATTGTATTCTTGTGTATTAGAACAGTTATACACAAGCATAAGAGGTGGAGGTCATGTGATGTTTATTGGCTTAAAAACATAATAACTTAGTATCATTATCAAGAAACTACTATCTCTCTAAATGTTGTTTTTAAATCAGTATTAACTTTTAATATATTCTACAATTTTTAAAACTGTTAGCATTACACTTAGAAATTATTTTATTATGTGAAATACTGCACATCAATTTCAGAAAGGATAAAAAAAAAAAGAGAATAAAACATGCTTTTAACATAAATTGAAGAAATTTTTATAATAATCAGGATTATTTATAGAACTTCAAGATGAAAAAATGGCTGCTGGTTTATAAAATTTATTTACAATTTTATTTTTATTTTTAAATGTGATTACATATGGTGCCAAGAAAAGAAAATGACTGCTTATGTATAGGAAAAGTATTAAATTTGCAAAATTTTTTTTTTTTTAATTTATATTTTTGTGTATTTATTTACATTTTTTTTAGATAGCACTTAATTGAAATCATGCACTTTTAGACAGTATTGTTGTGGCTCTTTTATATAGATATATGTCTGTATTGAAAAAAGTCTTTTGGCTGTATTTTCTAATAAAAATCAATTCTCTGGTTAAAATATTAAAAGCTGCAATGTAGCAAAGTTATTGTGTTTTGTTTATATATATCTTTCATTTAGTTTATATATTTCTTCTTGTTTCCAACTATTAAATTATGTAATACTGAGAATAAAAATTGACGTAAGAGCAATTAAGACTAAATATATTACTACAGCAATTCGGAAGTCATATTACTAAAGAATCCATTTCTAACAAACTTGAAAACAATGTCCACTTTCTCAAATCAGTGCCAAATATTGGTAAATATAAGATGATCATTTTATGGGATCGGCATGTTGTTATATGGTAACTAAATCAAACATTGATATTTTGAAAGGAGTTCAACTTTATATTAGCAGTGATTTTTGTAATTATTAATTAAACCAGCTTACATTTTAAAATAACAATCAAAATGAAACTGATAAATAATATAAACTTTATTGCCAGAGCAACTTAGTTTCTTTGGATATGTTAAAAATACATATTAAATTATGATTTGCTATTATTCACAAATTTGAGCATTTATGGCATGATATGTAACAAGTCTCAGATATAAAGAAACCATTGAACATAATTTTTTATAATAAAAAATATTAAAAAATATAAGTAGATATATAGAAACAATGCATATTGCTAGGTAAAATCTATATAAAATATTTGGTGCAAACTTATTTTATATAAATTTTTGTGTTGTAGACAAATGTATAATTTATAGTAATATACATATATCTATTTAAAATAGCTATATTGTTTCAGCCACACTCCTCCTTTAAATAGGGAGAATGTGGCTGAAATAATACAGTTATGAGGCATTTCAAATATTTTTAAGTAAACATATTATATTATTATAAATCATATATTAGTCTACAATATAAAATTTATATAAAATATGTCTGCATTTACTTTTGCTTTACAGTAAGAGCATTTATTATATCTTTATAGTCAATATTAACATGCAATTAGTTTCAATAGATTAAAGAATAGTTATCTTCATTCTACTGTAGAGTCATTTACTGTAACTTGTGTAACCAATAGATACTTGATAGTATAGTGCTATAAAAATTTCCATCTCTGGATTGACTGTTTTCTTGTTTTTGCATAATAGAAATAAGTGCATTAGTTCCAGCTTTGAATCCTAGTCTTTACAGTCAAAGACAAAATCCAAAAAATCATTTAGTTTGGACATGAAGATTTTATATTTAATGTTTATTGATGTCTCAAATTTATAGTAAATAATTCTAGAATAGGATGAAGAAAATTGATCATGGAAACATATGAGAGATCATATTGATGTTATTATTTTGATGGATTACACATGCTCAACTTTTTTGTACATGAAAGATCCTTTTCTTTTTACAGTAGTGACATTATAAACTATGCACTTACCAAGGAAATTATAATCTGATTTCAATATTTATGATAAAATAGAAACAAAATTTTTAAAAATATATAATAATTAATGAGAATTTTGAATTCAGAATAATTAATTTAGCTTTTTTTAAAAAATAAAAAAACATTGGGTTTATAAAAATAGGATAATTACATTGATTAAGATGTTCATCAATTAGAGATTTTTCTAATTTTATGATGTTCATATCTAAATATGATGATTTTATTAAATACTTAAAACTGAAGAAAAATATCACTTTCTTTAATTGTCAGAATGATTTACAGTGAATTATTTTTATTAATATTTGTGCACCTATTGAAATATTAAGTGAATCTATCATTACTTGTTATTAGCATACTATAATCATGGAAAAATCAATTATAAAGATTTCAAGGTCAATTATCATATAAGTAATATATATATATATATGTGTGTGTGTGTGTGTGTGTTTAAAAAAGTATATATATATATATGTGTGTGTGTGTGTGTGTGTTTAAAAAAGTTTCTTGATAAATACCCAATCAGTGATTTGAAGTGGTTAAAAAAAAATTCCTGAATAATTTACAATAAGATTATTTTATATTTTTGTCCAGTCTGTAAAATCCAACCCAAATTATTATTCTTGATAGATAATTTGCCATTCATTATAAATAACATAAATATGTAAATTTGAAAATATAATGACAATGATATTTTGAAAGTCTTGGAGGCAAAAAGGATGAAAAAAAATTGAGTGTGTAAAGCAAATGTACATTTCCTTAGCTTTATTGTTCAGAAGTACCTAAAAAGTTTGAGTACTAAAAGTGACAAATTTGGCATGGTCTGTGAATTTTAAACTACAAAGTCTATCAGTTTATCATTGTACCAAACTACACAAAGCTTTAATATATTGATTTTTATCAAGGAAATAGTTTTACAGTTGAGGATAGTTTTTAGGATTTGAGATATAAATTATATCTTAAGCATAAATCCAGCCTTTATAAAAAAAATAAACACATTTGTACCAAGGAGAAGCAAACAACAGAGGGAGCATATTAAATACAAACAGAAAAAGTTATCATAAACTTAATATTTATTTTTAAAGATAATTACTTACAAAATGCAAAAGTTTTTTAGCTGCAATATATATTTGACAATTTATCGGGAAGTTTGTAATTCTCATGCTAGTACTATCACTGTTGAGACAACCAACAGCTGAAGAAGATAAAAAATACTACTGCTACAAATGTGTTACATACTAACTTGTTTGTTATTACTAATATTTGAATGTTTAAGTAAAGATTGAATTTTTCTAAAAACATTTAATAATTAAAACTTGATGATGAAAATAGTCCACAATATAATTATCTAGGTGACAATTTGTTCTTCAATGCAACTACATAAATATATGAATAAAAAAACTGTAATGCCTTAGGTAATGTATTTATAAATAAGACAATTTATTTATAAAAATTAAAGATCATTTCAATAATAAAATTAACTTGGCATAAAAAAAATATTTATTTGCAGATATTAATAAAATAGATAAATATACATTGCAAATAGGAGATAGTCCTTAACTTAATTTGACATCTCAGAAAACTTTACTTAAATATATTTTTCATAGCATACATATTAAACACCATATGATCACTATTTGCTAAGCTTACTGAAGCTGTTAAAATGGAGGCAAAACTCTCTATAGAGCAATGCTACTCAGTGCAAATCAAAGTAATCAATGGATGCAACAAGGTTTGTCCATAAAATTCATATCTAGTGCTCTCATATTCAAAGCTCCTCACTGATATAAGTCACAAGCCAGAAACTAGTCAGGAGATATTGGATGACTAGGTACTAGATAGGGGTTTTATGCAAAAACCTTCTTGCATCTATTGATTGCTTTGGCTTGCACTGGATGATACTACTGTATGAAGAGTTTTGCCTCTGAGCTTACATATTAAATAAAAAAAACATATTAGCTATCTTAATATCAAAAAGCTACAGATTGTAACTAAAACCAATAAAATATGCCATTGTTGATTTCTTGTCAATAAAATATGACATATATATGTACAACAAAAATCAATATTTTGCACTAGAATATAATGTAACAAGACAACATAAAAGCCACTTTACCCTCATTAGATAATCTGTTAGTTTAGAATAATATGTGTAATGGAGCAGCATTTATAACAGATTCAACATGTGTATAGAGAAACAAAAATAATTTAATCATCAAATAATATGTGCAATGGGATCATATAAACTATTTCCATCAATAGAATTATAAAATTATTATATTAAAACAGTAGGAGATTAATTTTATTTGTCTATTTCATGTACTCTCTAATCTGCTCCTGTTATTCCATGGAATTCAAACTCAGGAAGAATATACATAAGTTCTAGTCCAGGGGTATGATTACATCCTGCTTGTATACCAATTATATCTTTATATGATATGTTGTAATATGATGAATTACGAAATAGATAAAGAATCACAAATATAACTAATGTTTAATGAAAACATATAAATAAACTATTTGTAATTCAATTTAACATAAGTTATATATATATATTGTAACGATATATAAATATGTCGTTACATTAAATTGAAATAAAAACTTTTAAGTTCGCATATAAAAATAAGTGTATGAAAAAAGAAAAAAAACTAAACGCTAAAATTAAAATGTTTGTTAAACGTATACATTCGCACAGATGCTAAACTTTAAAAATATTTTTTTCATAAACAAAAAAATAAATAAGTATCTGAACGTATTTTTTTAAATAAAAAAATACAAGATTGAAATATAAAAATATTTTAATAAAAAAATAACGTAAGTTAAAATAAAAACAGGTATTAATTAATTCCTGTAATCTGTAAATGGAAATGATTGTTTATTAATTATCTAAAAGCTTTGTAATTAAAAAGTCAGATGAAAAGTTAGATAAGAGAAGAAAGAGATTTTAGCTTGACCAATGGAAGCAAATAAAGGCCCGGACCATAACGAAAAAACAGAACAGTGACATTTTTGTTCATGGAATCCATAGGAGGACTATAAAAAGAAAAATATTGAGTTCCAGTCAGTTTTTCCAACTTGATTTAGGTGAGTCTGGTGACAAGACGCACTTGTTGTCCTCACTCACTTATTTTAAAAATGCAAAGACTGTGATACCAGAACAGAACCAGCTAATGCTACCTCCAAAATATCAGACCGGTCTTCCAGGAAAGTCTCCATGGGAAGTGCCAATGGGAACATGGACGCTTCTACCATAAGCTATATGAAATGAACAATTATTGAAATCAATTAAGAACTTTCATCAAGTTTTACAAATTAATAAACAAGCCAACTTAAATGTTAATACGGACTCTTATCTGACTTTTGTAAGTTTTTAAATCAAATTAATAATGTTTAATTTTATATGTTTTCCGATTGATAAAAATCATTTCCATTTTTTTTCTTTCTTATTGTATAAATTGTTTATTGTTTAAATTTTAAATGATAAAATTTAGGTTGGGTATAGACGTTGCATAGATTCGTTAGCGGTTGATAATGTTGTGGTTTTCACATTCGATTAGAATATATGTCAACGATATCACTGCAAGCATCTTACGATGAATGCTAATGGGATTTGTATATTCCCTATGCAAGTGACGTTTATCGATGACTTTGTATTTTGATCGGTTGTGTTTAATTTGGAATGTTTTTGACCGTGGAATCTGTGCAGCTGATCTGTACTCAACATTTTAAAACAAATTTTATAAAATGCATTTGTGCGAACGTATTTAAATGTTAAATTTAAGTCGGGCGTGGATGGCTATATAGTTTTGTAAAGTTATATTAAGGGAGGGTAATCTTAGGTTATTCATTTCGTAGTTGAATTGGTTCAATGGATTGGATATATTTGTGTAATTAGTAGATGTAGTATGAGGTCCGCTATGGGCAGGATTATAGATATATGCCACACACCCTCTGTTTGCCTATGGATGGGTTTGTAAGTCGGCAGAAGACCGCAGTCCATTCCTATGGAGTTTTTTGTTTATTGTTCTACTTGCCAACAGATGTCACATTCCTGTTGGTGGAGAGTCAATGTCTTCTCTATTTCTACTTATTGTTCAGATGTACGTTTCCTGACAGTATAGTATTTTGTGTTGTCGTATCATGCTACATTGAATACATGAATGTGTCAGATGGATTGGCGCCAGTTTGGTTGCGAAATTTGTTGCCTAAGGTTAAATCAGGGAAGAATATTTTCTTTTCAAATGCAGATCTATGTAGTCTATTCATACTTGACTATCTAAACAAAATATTAAACTCATTGAAACTTAGTTAAATGTAAAATTAAAAGTTAATATAAAAATCTAAAATGTTAAACTTATTCCTCAAAATTTAAATGTTATTTTATATGTGCGTAAATAAATATTTTTATGTGTTAATTTTTGGCAGTGGCTTTTATTCTTTTATATTTAAGATATAAAATTTATAGATTTTTATCTCTGCGTCTCCGCTGAGCTAGTGACTTGGGCTAACGATCGGAATATTTAAATAAAGTGGAATCTTAACAGCGCGTATCTGCCTACTTTATAAATTTTTCTAGGCTCAAATGCCTAGATGGCACCCTGGTAGTTGCAGATATTGTTTTTGCGGTTAGATTCGATCTTCACTTTCATTTCGATCGTTATAATTGACATCCCAAGTGTGGCCTTACCTCAGAGATTGACCCTGAGAATTTTAAAAGTGAATCATGCCCGTAAATTTTTTGCTGAAATTGTATAAATATATTTGTTGTAATGACGTGGAGTTACAGTTTGAAATTTTGTCTTAAAGGTACTGCCAGTAAGAAAAATTGCACATATGTAAAGAGAAATACGAGGAATAAAAAGTAATAAATAAAACGTAATAATAAATATAAATCATAATTTTTTTTTAAAAAAAGTCTTGTTAAATTAAAATCTAATCGTTCAACTTGCCTAAGTAATAGTCAAAGGTAGAAGAAAAGAAACTTGGAAGGGAGGGGGCAAAAATTTAGCTGGTAGTAAGGAATCATCAGTCAACTTTTTTTTTATCATTATATTTGTAATTACTGTTTTGACTTTTAAAAAAAAAAGTTTTGTCCTTTTGAAATTTCATATATAACAAATTTGTGTAACGTAATTACTAACACTAAGTAAATTCTTTTTTTTTTTTTTTTTAAATGTTTTTATTTTTTTTGAGGAAGTTTACTGATATGTAACGATATATAAATATGTCGTTACATTAAATTGAAATAAAAACTTTTAAGTTCGCATATAAAAATAAGTGTATGAAAAAAGAAAAAAAACTAAACGCTAAAATTAAAATGTTTGTTAAACGTATATACATTCGCACAGATGCTAAACTTTAAAAATATTTTTTTCATAAACAAAAAAAAAAAAGTATTTGAACGTATTTTTTTAATAAAAAAATACAAGATTGAAATATAAAAATATTTTAATAAAAAAATAACGTAAGTTAAAATAAAAACAGGTATTAATTAATTCCTGTAATCTATAAATGGAAATGATTGTTTATTAATTATCTAAAAGCTGTTTAATTAAAAAGTCAGATGAAAAGTTAGATAAGAGAAGAAAGAGATTTTAGCTTGACCAATGGAAGCAAATAAAGGCCCGGACCATAACGAAAAAACAGAACAGTGACGTTTTTGTTCATGGAATCCATAGGAGGACTATAAAAAGAAAAAATATTGAGTTCCAGTCAGTTTTTCCAACTTGATTTTGGTGAGTCGAGCGACAAGACGCACTTGTCGTCCTCACTCACTTATTTTAAAAATGCAAAGACTGTGATACCAGAACAGAACCAGCTAATGCTACCTCCAAAATATCAGACCGGTCTTCCAGGAAAGTCTCCGTGGGAATTGCCAATGGGAACATGGACTCTTCTACCATAAGCTATATGAAATGAACAATTATTGAAATCAATTAAGAACTTTCGTCAAGTTTTACAAATTAATAAACAAGCCAACTTAAATGTTAAAACGGACTCTTATCTGACTTTTGTAAGTTTTTAAATCAAATTAATAATGTTTAATTTTATATGTTTTCCGATTGATAAAAATCATTTCCATTTTTTTTTCTTTCTTATTGTATAAATTGTTTATTGTTTAAATTTTAAATGATGAAATTTAGGTTGGGTATAGACGTTGCATAGATTCGTTAGCGGTTGATAATGTTGTGGTTTTCACATTCGATTAGAATATATGTCAACGATATCACTGCAAGCATCTTACGATGAATGCTAATGGGATTTGTATATTCCCTATGCAAGTGACGTTTATCGATGACTTTGTATTTTGATCGGTTGTGTTTAATTTGGAATGTTTTTGACCGTGGAATCTGTGCAGCTGATCTGTACTCAACATTTTAAAACAAATTTTATAAAATGCATTTGTGCGAACGTATTTAAATGTTAAATTTAAGTCGGGCGTGAATGGCTATATAGTTTTGTAAAGTTATATTAAGGGAGGGTAATCTTAGGTTATTCATTTCGTAGTTGAATTGGTTCAATGGATTGGATATATTTGTGTAATTAGTAGATGTAGTATGAGGTCCGCTACGGGCAGGATTATAGATATACGCCACACACCCTCTGTTTGCCTATGGATGGGTTTGTAAGTCGGCAGAAGACCGCAGTCCATTCCTATGGAGTTTTTTGTTTATTGTTCTACTTGCCAACAGATGTCACATTCCTGTTGGTGGAGAGTCAATGTCTTCTCTATTTCTACTTATTGTTCAGATGTACGTTTCCTGACAGTATAGTATTTTGTGTTGTCGTATCATGCTACATTGAATACATGAATGTATCAGATGGATTGGCGCCAGTTTGGTTGCGAAATTTGTTGCCTAAGGTTAAATCAGGGAAGAATATTTTCTTTTCAAATGCAGATCTATGTAGTCTATTCATACTTGACTATCTAAATAAAATATTAAACTCATTGAAACTTAGTTAAATGTAAAATTAAAAGTTAATATAAAAATCTAAAATGTTAAACTTATTCCTCAAAATTTAAATGTTATTTTATATGTGCGTAAATAAATATTTTTATGTGTTAATTTCTGGCAGTGGCTTTTATTCTTTTATATTTAAGATATAAAATTTATAGATTTTTATCTCTGCGTCTCCGCTGAGCTAGTGACTTGGGCTAACGATCGGAATATTTAAATAAAGTGGAATCTTAACAGCGCGTATCTGCCTACTTTATAAATTTTTCTAGGCTCAAATGCCTAGATGGCGCCCTGGTAGTTGCAGATATTGTTTTTGCGGTTAGATTCGATCTTCACTTTCATTTCAATCGTTATAATATATATATATATAGTAAAATGAAATAAATATGATCATTTTTTCTTCTCACATCTTTATTATATAGTAAACTATATAATATACTATTAAGATGTATGATCATTTATTATCCGCATGAAATAATTCAATATTATAACAAAATAAATTTGTCTCATCATTCAAATAGTGGATTTTCCTATTTCCAGGATGTCATATCACATAGATATAAGTTATAAATGTTATTCTTTATTTTGAAATCTATTCTTGATGATGTTAACATATGACAAAATAGATCACTTATACCAGAATGTTACTCATTCATTCCGAATAACAAAAAAATTTAACTAATATATTAATTATAACAAACGAATTACATTTATAATATAACATAATTGTCATAGTATATATATCTAAAATTAGATAGAGTAATAAGTCTTACCTTTTAGTCTGTAGATAGTCACAATGGTTATTAAGTTAACTTGGGGTATTTACATTTATATTTTATTAATAATCACCAAGTATCAATGACATTAGAATATAGTTGAATGAAGCTTGCGCTATTATTAAAAGAAAGAAAATAATAACAACAAATATGTAAAAAAGAATCATATATATATATATGATATTAATGTGTAGTCAGCCTAGGATTAATTTAGAAACAATTATATTGACAAATGAAATACATTTTTATTTAAGGATCCTTTCTTTCTCATCCTTTAAAGCTGTTGGAGTTTTCCAGATAATAACTCCATTTCTTCATTTATGATAATAATTTCCATCGAAGGATTTCTTAAAAGTTTGCAGTAGTTCATTCTTATCCGATGTTTATCATTGACAGACAGTAATTATTTTTTTTTAGAATCAGATTCAACGTTATACTAGTATGATTAACATTCCATCTCTATGACGTTTCTTTCCCTCTAGCCGATCATAAATATGTAATCATGTTAGAATGTTATTTAAAATTATTAGTTCTATTAAAACTTAATAATGTAGTTTTATTTTATATGATCCTATAAATAATGAGGTAATTGTTTTTTTTTTTAATATTCAGTTTCAATAGGATTACCAAGAGACTTTTTTATACTTGTAAAATGTATTTTACATAGATTAAATCTATTCGAAATGATCAGCACGATTTCTTCTTTAGCCTCCAAAATTATTTTCTTCTTTGGAGAATTGATGATTTACTGATTGTTGTCGAATGACTTTGAGCAATGGGTTCAGATTTATATTTTACTCAAAACATATTGACTAATCAGAGTTATATTTGAATCTCCCTTTCATTTTCAATAAGAGAAAAAGAAAATGTTTATTTTTCTTTTTCTGTTAACTGTTCTATATATCTTGTTGATTTGAGTTCAACTTGTTTTTCTTGTTTCAATTATATTTTATTATCTGTATATTTAATGAATGGATGATGAACAAAATTAAAATTTAATGATTATTTCTTTCTTTTAATAATTTTGGGGCTTATATGCATTTTTTTTACAGTGTGATTATCTACATGTCAGTAAAGTTAAGAAATCTTTGAAGTTATAATTTTTAAATGAGCCATTTGTACGCAATTATTAATAAATAAAATCAATAATAAAAATTTTCATAGTTCATGTTAATAATAATATTCAAGAGAGGTATGGGTGTTGCATTTTCCCTCCCACTTAAGGTATTAAAATAAAATAAATGTTTTTATTTTAATTCTCATTTTTTCCATTTACACTTAAAAAATGTTTATCATTTGTAATTGGTATATTTAATAATATTTAAATGGTATTATTGATAATTTGATTTTAGACTTACTTGAGGATTAAATTTAGGTATAGTTTCATTATACCAAGGTCTGGATTTTAGTGAGTTGTTGGAAGTATTTAATGTAGGACTATTACTATTTTGATATTGGTTGTTTGTTCTCCCATTATTGCTATTATAGTTTTGATTGGATTTTCTTTTCCAATCATGGAGATCATTATTATCTTTTTTTCTTTTTTTTATAATTAATAACATTTAATGATACTCTTTTTTTCATAAACTTTACTTGTTAAATGATGATCATTTATATCAATTTTATTTAATAAATTATTTACTTGTTCAATGCTTCATGCATGGATACAGAGTAAAGACTGTTCGATTTTTAGGGGTAGATTGTGTTTTACAATTCTGATAATTTGGTTTTCATTTAAATAGTATGTATTTAAGATTTTTAATTTAGTCACCTGTTGTTGGAAAAATTTAGTTAAAGTCTCTCCAGTAGTAGGTTTGTATTTTTCTTGGAGTATTTGATATAGTAATGCTTCCTGTCTATCCTTATTCCCAAAATTTTTCATTATTAATGCTTGATATTCATAGAAAATAGTTGATGTTTGGAATAAAGATTCCCACTATGATAGCACTTCACTTTGTAAATGACTATAAGCTATTATCATCTTCTCTCCTTCTGATAGATTGATGTTAACAGAGAAGTATAAATTTAAATTTCTTAAGTGCTCAATTGGAGACTCATTTGTAAAACCTTTAAATGTTTTGTGTTTTACAAATTGGTAGATAGCATTCATTTGCATATTTATCTCCTTAGATTTATTTGTAGTTGGTTGTATTATTTGCTCATCAATTTCTGATATTGGTTTATTGAAAATAGTTTCTTCTATATCATAAATCTGGTTTAAATTCTTTACTCGTGAGTGCATACTAAGTGAATCTTTCATTTTAATTAGTTTAAAATCTACATTATCTGTTTTTTTTTAAAAGTAATGTCCAATTTTTCTTTTGTCATATCACATTCATTTTTCGATTTTTGAATATTTTGAACATCTTGCATTTTACTTATTGTGCTATATATATTTTCTATTTGACTTCACAAATCATTTTGTTCTTCAGTTAGCTTCTCAATATTATATTTATTTTGAGTGACATCAGTTTCAATTAAGATTTGTTTAATTCCAACACATTTATTATCATTTTCTAATGTGTAAATTTTCTTTTCATAATTTTCTAATGTGTGATCTTGTTCTTTTATAGAACAATTGTTTCTCAATGTATTTTACTTATTTCTTTATTTATTCCCTTTTGGAATTGTTTCTGATTTCCCCTAATTTCAGTTTTAAAGTTATCACAAGATTTCATTATTTTAGTAAACTTATCATCAATTTTATTTTCAATTTGTTTCCCAAATTCGCTAAACCTTATCTGACATTTACGAACCCTCTCACCAATGACTTTCTTTATTTCTTTCATCTCTGTTTTTATTCATTAAATTGAATTATCATGTCTTCTTTCATATCTGTCTTTAATTCAATAAACTGAATTGTCATGTTCATTGATAAACTTTTTACCATTACCATTAATTGGTTGAGAACAGTATCATCAGCGTTTCTTCTCTCTTCATTTTTTTCTTGTATTCATCCTTTTTTCTTGGAATGTAATATTTTCTAATACCTCATCATCAGATGAATAAATAATTTGTCCTTCTTGATTTTCAATTAGAGTAGTATCCATGCCACTTCCCAAAAAAATTTGAGGTTTGTTCTACACTAACTTTTTGTGTTTCAAATTCATTCTGATTTTATTCATTAGTTTCTAATCCAACTTGAAAGAGATGCAAGCATAAACTGAACTAAATAGAAGACCAAATTTAAAAACAAGAAAGTAGGCAGAAATGATAAAGACTTATATACTGAAACTTGTTGTAATTTGTTTTGCATTTATAACAAATCAATATAGTACTAGATGTGACTGTAACTTTTTAGACTCAATAAAGTTTTGCTTTGAAACATCATCATCATCATCATCATCATCATAACAATAACAATAACAACAACAACAACAACAACAACAACAACAATAATAATAATAATAATAATAATAATAATAATAATAATAATAATAATAATAATAATAATAATAATAATAATAATAATAATAATAATAATAATAATAATAATAATAATAATAATAATAATAATAATAATAATAATAATAATAATAATAATAATAATAATAATAATAATAATAATAATAATAATAATAATAATAATAATAATAATAATAATAATAATAATAATAATAATAATAATAATAATAATAATAATAATAATAATAAACAGACTTGCAATAAATTAAAACAATATCTAAGCATAAAAAAGAAAAAAATTTGCCTAGCACAGCCACACACATGGACACGCGGATATATTAGGTGGGCTTTGGGGTACCCATCCATAAATAAAGTTCCCATGGTGCTGGAATCGGAAAATAAGATTACAGCAGGATTTAACATGATTGCACCTATATATAACTATTTCAAAACAAAGCTAACTAAGCATGCACAATTCACACCCAAAGAAGATTATTTTGGAACAACTGAAGATGAGATGCCATTTAAAATCGAGGATTTTAAGGTAGTGTTAGAATCAATCCCACCCACATGTCATCCAGGACCTCCAGGCATTCCACAGTTTGTACTTGCACATCTTAGCCAAATTACAAATACATACCACAAAAAATTTATAGCATACAGGGATTATACAAGATATCAATGGTACCATTTATGAAAAAACAAGAACCCATTACCAAGATTATCAACTTAAGACCTATCTCAATGGAGCCTTTAGGAATTAAACTGCTAGAAAAAGTAATAAAGGTGAAAATTGAACCATTTATACTGACAAAAATATCACAACATCAGTATGCAAAGAAAGGCTCATCCACAGGTCAGGCAGCACTAATCTCTAAAACTATAATTAACTCAGTAATTAAGAAGAAGAAATATGCTCCAATTGCAGTACAACTAGATTTTGAAAGTGCTTTCGACTCGGTACCACTAAAAATCTTACTAAACCAACTAAAGGAAACACAAATACCACGATCAATATTATATGCAATAGCCAACCTACTTTTAAACAGAGAATTACATATCACACTTAATGGAAGAACATCATCATCATTCTATCCCACTCAATCAATACCACAAGGGTCACCACTGAGTACACTACTGTTCACATTCTACATAAACCCCTTATTGGAAGAAATTGAAAAAAATATACAGGGAGTGTTAATACCAAATACAAAAAGATACATTCCTTGTATAGCTTATATGGACGATATCACAATATTCTTAGCATCAAAAAAGCAACTACACGCACTACAAAACATCATAGAAGAATATACAAAAAAATTCAAACTTAAAATCAATATCAATAAGTCAGCTGCTTGGACAATTTTTACAGGGAAAGTAAACAAACAAATTTATCAAGGAAAGCCCAGCAGTTTTCTAGGTTTTCCATTTTATCTGGGAATGAATCAAATGAGAACAACAATACAAAACAAACTCAAAGTGGATGCAGAAAGAATCACAGAATCATTATCCAGATCATATCTATCAATATACGCAAAAATATCATTATTCAATCAACTCATAATGTCAAAAATAAGCTACTATTTACCAATAATTAGTTTCACAAAACCATTTATAGCCTCAATTAATTCATTTTGTAGCAAACTACTATGGAACAGGAAAGTAGTTGCCATTTCAATAAAGCAACTCAACCAACCAACAAAATGGAATGGTCTGGGACTTCACTCAATATCAGTGTTTCAGACACAAAAAACAATAAATCTGCTAATAGCCATAGTCAAAAGATTTCCAGATATTGAACCAATACTGGAGATCATACCCACAGATTGTCCACCACCTACAAACAATAATATCTTTACGTTGCTTGAAAGCATTGAGAGCATCAAAAACAAAGTAACGCTGAAAAGTCCAATAAAATATACTTATTGGCAAATACATGATTTCCTAACACAAAAACAATCTGAGAATAACCAAATATCTGTATTGGGAATTGATAACAGCCAATTACTTAAAAAATTTAGGAAATGGTACCTGGAACCAAAATTTTATGATTTCATAATTAAAGTCAATTTGAAAGCACTACCTACAAGTCATTTTATTAGGTACAGAAGATTCTATATAAATATAGATCCCTTGTGTATGCTGTGTCACAGGGATGAGGAAACACAGGACCATTTCATACATAATTGTTCAGGACTTTGAAAAAGTAAGACAGATGATGGTTGGCAGATATAGGAAAAATGGAACAACAATAGATGAGATTCTACAAACATTCAAAAATAATGGAATACCCACCATTAGGGCAGCCACTTTCAGCCTATCTGCATTCTGGTGTACCAGATGCACTTTTACACTGGGCAACAACACAAGAAGGCACCCTAACACCTATAAGAACAAATTGCAAAAAATAAAAGAAAGAGACAGTATCATTGCACCACTTGATATCTTTGCAGCAACATGGTCTCTTTTTAAAATTCAGGCCACTTTATAATAAAGGATATAATAGAAAAGGACAGAGGCAAACATGAAATTTAGTGTTGCAAGAACATGGAAAAATTACTGAAACCATGATCATTGATTTATATTGTACATAAACTTGGACAATAAATATTTCATAAAGTGTTGAAAAATCTAAAACATTGTGAAAGCCACTATCTAAGTTCTAAAAAGACAATTTTTAAGTGCAAAGAGACTCTAATCAAACATACAGACTGTAATGTAATAACTGTGTAAACCTATGTATAACACTGTTGAATCAACAACCAATGTAACCACTTGTTTTTGAATAAAGTTACCTTTAAATAATAATAATAATAATAATAATAATAATAATAATAATAATAATAATAATAATAATAATAATAATAATAATAATAATAATAATAATAATAATAATAATAATAATAATAATAATAATAATAATAATAATAATAATAATAATAATAATAATAATAATAATAATAATAATAATAATAATAATAATAATAATAATAATAATAATAATAATAATAATAATAATAATAATAATAATAATAATAATAATAATAATAATAATAATAATAATAATAATAATAATAATAATAATAATAATAATAATAATAATAATAATAATAATAATAATAATAATAATAATAATAATAATAATAATAATAATAATAATAATAATAATAATAATAATAATAATAATTAATAATAATAATAATAATAATAATAATAATAATAATAATAATAATAATAATAATAATAATAAAATGGTAATGGTTTTTGGAAGAAAGATGAATTAGATTCTCAAAAACACAGATATACTACTCCCCAAATCCTAAACTTCTTACTGATGAAAATCACAAGCTAGAAATTAATCTTGGGATATATGGTAGGAAAACATTAGGTAAGCATTTATGAGGCACTATTATCTATTGATTATTATCCATTTGTAATGTTGGCAACAATTGAGGAAATATTTTCTGATATTATTGTAAATGTGAAGGATGCATGAAAGTAAACAGATATAATGACTATAATTATGTATAAGAATAATAATTATAATCATGTATAATGCCCAGTTAGCCTCTGGGAATTTTTAAGTTAAATATATTATAAGTATCTAATCTAAGGAATATTTTTAAGACCAGCATGAAAATAATAATAATAAAAAAATAATAATTGTATTTGAATGACTATTCTCATTAACTATTTCTATTTTCTCATAATCATGTATAATATAACAAACATGCTAGTAGCTGTAAAAATATTTTTTTTCATAAACACTGCAACAGAAAGCATTTAAAATCTCTATCTAGAATTATCCCCATTCTCAAACTGGTTTTGAGCTAATGGCTCTCATTAGTGAGGCACTAGGACATTCAGCCAAAATAGATCTAAAATACAAACTCCAGATCTAGTGCCTCATTGATGAGAGCTATAAGCTGGAAAATGGTTTGGGAATTGGAGATAATTCTAGATAGAAATTTTAAATGTTCTCTTGTGGCATTTACTAAAAAAGCTTGTTTGACACATTCTTTATATTACATTTGTAAATATAAGCTAATTCAGTCATGATATATGACTTGGTTTCATTATTATTATTATATTACATTTGTAAATACAAGCTGATATATGACTTGGATTCTTTATTATTATTATTATTATCATTATTATTTATTATTATTATTTATTATTATTATTATTATTATTATTATTATTATTATTATTATTATTATTATTATTATTATTATTATTATTATTATTATTATTATTATTATTATTATTATCATATTTACATATGTATGTGTGCATGAATGTGCATATTTATATTTGTGTTATAAGTAAATATAGTTAATATTATTTATGGTTTTTATAATACTTATTTTATTATATAATTTTAGTTGTTTTATTTATTTCATAATATAAATGGTTAAATAAATGAAAAGAGTTTAAAACAATTAACAGTTTATTTGTTTTGATTATTAAAACATGTTAAAAGAAATTTTTGCACTAATTAAAATATGTATGTGCAAAAGGTGAATATTTTTATCTTTTATTTTTAGTATTGTTGTTATACTTTGTCATTATATCTCTTTACTGTTTAATTCTAAGCAGCTAATATAAAAAAAAGTTATTAAAAAAAAATATTGTAATGGTCTGGGTTTTCCACCAGCAGAGAGGGGACACATCTAACTATGGTTGGACATAGAGTCTTCAGATAGGATGCCAAGAATGACATGAAGAAGTGGCTTACCAATGATCATGCCTACCTCCAATAGGATAGCTCTAGGTTTACCCGTTAAATTCAGACACAATTCAGACTAGTTCATCCATACCTCACTTCTCTTTTAGATTCCACATATGCCTCAGAATTCAAACCCAGGGAGAATATTGCAATTGGCTCTCTTCAGTGAAGAATTTAGTTTAGATAGAAATTACAGTATGTTCATATGGGTTTTAATTAAGTAGGAGGCTCATTAATCATATTACTGTATTACAATGTATAAGAAGATGTGAGTGTGTACACATATGTATGGTGGTGAATTGATGAGCAGGTGGGGAAATAAGTTTGATAAACTAGAGACCATTTAATGAGAATTAAATTGACAATGTTTACTTACAAACGAGATAAAAATTGAAAAAATATTAACAACAAAATTTTTTTTATACATGTGAGTGTATTAAGTATGTATCCCTATCATACTAACAATTAAATGTATTCATTACACCAACTCTTCCCATGATAGGCCTACATGACTCATTATATATAAAGTAAATAAAAGCAATGAAAAGAAAAAATATCATTAATTTAATGTTACATTGATTCTAAAACTAACAAACTATTTAACAAAAAAAAATATATGAAGACATATTCAGTAGCTTCTTGGTTTAATTCTAGCTGTAGTGGTTTTCTTTCCTTGGAAGACCCCCCCTTAACTATGTACAATTTTATTAGCAAAGACTATTCATGTAAGAGTGTTAGTCATTTATACTGAATAAACAATTATGAAATAAACAACATAAACTCTGTCCTGTAGCAAGTGTATGCCTTTTAATATGGAATAGTAATTAATAAAATCTTATCTTTATTCAATATTGTAGTAAGGATTCTGTTAGTATCAAACCTAATGTCATGTCTCTATGTAGGAAGGGTTACCTAAACTTTTTTTGAAAGAAAATTATCTAACCTAACAACCTTCTTCCCATGTTTTTTGACTAAAGCTACAATGGAGGACTCTTCTGAGTTATAGAAATCTTGATTCCCAAATACAGAAATAAAATATATATATACAAAATTCTAATGTACACATAAATAAAAAATATATATCTCACGACAAATTGATTCTTCTTCATAATAACTGGCATGAAATTTGAGAATTAGGCTACTAATGTGTCTAATGGATATAGTCCATCATTTTTTCAGTCAGGCTGCAATGGTAGATCATGCATTCCTCATGGAGACTCCTCAGTAACATATTTGTAATGACATTATCACCATCTCTTGTTGTTTTTTCATATCTACCTGGATGTTTTAGACAAGATATTCAATGTTTTGATAGGTATTACACATTTGAGTACGGAACCATCACACTTTCCATGGTTAGGGCTGACAACACTGAGCTCTACAACACTATTGAACTGGGCAGTGAACATTGTTTTTCAGCACATAAACAATTAAAATTTTCTTAACTCAAAATTAGTTAAATGATTTTTATAAGAACAGAATTATTCCATCGTTAATATATATAAATACCTTGATGACTTACCAATTTATTTTCTTATTCACATTTGAAGAATAGTGCGGTCTTTTTTTTTCTTTCATTTTCTTATTTACATTTGAAGAGTAGCGCAATCTTTTTTTTTCTTTTTTATAAATATTTATTTAAAATCAGTTCTATTACTTTAAGCAAATGTTTGAGTTTATTAGAATCGTTTTTGTTTAAATGTTGACCCAGTTTCTTGCAATTTGCATTATAACAATACAGCAAATAATTTGAAGTGATTTAATAAGCTGTCCATTTTCTTTAAGATTCGAACATTCAGATTTCCAATATTGTATTAAATAGCTTATGCCTTATTTTAAAATAATAAGAAGACAATGGAAATGAATTAGCTTTGTTTTTATACTGCCCTCGACTTACGTTGTCCAGTATACCAACATCTTATTTCCGGTTTCTATTGCTGTGTGAACCTTATTGTTGTGTTTACTACATTAATTGTAAGCAAAATAAAATTTCATAGTAGAATTCTGCTTTCATCTTCCATATGACTGGTTTGATATTAGGTCATTACCATGCTTACTTAGTCCAAGTCTTTTAAATTTTAAAGTAATGTATAACACATTGATATTAAATTCATTGTTTACATACATATATATGTAATGGTTCACATAATGTTGGTGAAAGCATATAACTATAGTCGGACATAGGGTCTTCATATAGAATGCCATGAATAATGTGATAAAAATTAAATTTGTCTTTGCATTTATATTAAATAAAATAATTTAATATTTAAATATCAAATACAAATACAATTTAGACCAATTCATCCAATCTTCACATCTCTCGATTATTTCATTATGCTCAGTATTCGAACTCAGGATAGGTTTTTGCAATTATCTCTCTTCAGGGATTACATTAATATCCTGTAATAATATTATTTAATATAATTTCAATCAATAGATTCTCAAAATTACTTTCAACCAAGTTATAATGTCAAATTAGGATGATATATACATATGTATGAGTATTTAATCTTATTTTATTATGAAAACAAAATAAATAATTTAAATAAATCAGGGACTTTCTTAAAATAAAAAAAAATTAACAATGTTTATTAACCGACAACAATTTAAATTTATCTTTATATATATCAACATTTATAATTATGAGTGCTTTTCATACATCTGTCCAATATTAATATATAAATTTAAAATGATACCTTCCCATACCCCCATAGTAGATATGTATTATAACACAAACAATATTTAATAAGTTATAAACAATAAGTGAAATTTTATAATATCAAAAATTATAATAATACTATCTAAATTTAATTTAAGCATTATAGGTATAAAAGAAGATTTTTGTAATAACGAATCCATTTGAGGGAATCCATTTTTATAAGACCACTCTTCTATATGTGGTTAATATCATTGAAAGAATAGACCATTCATCCAAGGATATTAATCATTTGTACAAAGAATAAATAAGGAAATATTACTAAATTAATTAAATTAATAAACAAAAATTCTGCCTTGTCATAAGTGAATAAATGTAATATGAAGAACAATGAAATCTTATCTTCATATTAAGTCTACTTATTTACCCTGATCAAGTCACTTTACAAAGAAGAACTACATTTTATTAAATAAAAAAAATATTTAAGCCAATGATCTTTACAATTTATTTTCATATAAGGATTTTCCAAACAGGATTATCCAACGTAAGTCAATTTTGGAAGCAAAGGAAATAAAATTATATATGATGTCTTAAAAGTTTATGGTTTTGTCCTATTTATTTCCACAATTTGTGAAGTAATGTTCATTAAGAATAAAGTTCTTTATTTCGTGGTCATCAATCATCACTGAAGCAATCAGTATACTCCATTGTTCCTAAATATTCCTATTGAAGGATGTTGACATCTTCTACAAATCATTTCAATGAAGCCTGTCCATTAAACTATGAGAATAGTCTATCTTAATATATATCTGAGCACTTATGCTATATATGTGTGTAAAGATGATAGTCTGGACCAACTGATGATTGCTGGTTTAGCATGAAATACGTATATTGGTGATTATTTACCTTTTCAGCATATATGTGTTTAGGTGTATCAGTGTTATTAGATAGAGTGGAGAGAGGTGGGTGGTGTGAAAGTCTGTGCTCATATACCCTATATTACATATATATAGCCACAGGTATATAACAAGCCTGTGTTTCAGTTATAAATTGAAATTGTATTTTGAATTATATAGATGCAATATATATATGTATACTTTGTGCATTTCAGTAGGAATAAGTAAATACACTGTTTTAGTTTAAGATAAAAGCATTGAATCCTATGGCAAATTATCTTTACTCACAATGCATTTTATAGACTTGAAATCTTTTTAAAATAATTTACTTGAATATAAATGTTTTTAATATAGTTATGTTCTTTAAAATTCAAGCTTAGAATGATCTCATTAAGAATTTCTCTAATTATTCTATTAAAGATGATCTCATTTTTGAAATAATTATTAATATTAAAGAGTAATTTATTTCCTCTTTTTTGAGTGATATTAGAGTTCTCTCTTCATCAAGATTTTATAAAAAAAAAATTCATTCAAACTATAGATCCATCTTTTTAATGTGTTTGGAATTTGAACACAGCACTATAACTATGTACAGTCACTAGTACATTTGTAAAAGACAGAATTAACGTGGAAATTATTTGCTTTAGCTTTTATAGTAGAATTGACTTCTGATAGCATGTGTTAATTTGTATTCTATTATTGTTGAAAGTATTATAATTAATAATTATATAATTGGAATTCTAATTTTTATTTCCTTCATGATTAGTTGCTAAGATATGACTTTGACCTAAGGTTATCTCTAAGTTTTACATCTTGATTAGTGATGTTAGTCAAATGATTGAAAAATAATCATTTTAATATTTGATTTTATTAAAACAACTATTTATTTGACTTAAATTTTATAGTTTAACATTTAAATTATATATGTATGTGCAAATGTATTCTAAAGGAAAAGGATAACATATTTACTATTTATAAACTTACAATTATATTTTTCATTTTATGTTTTGATCTTGCACATAAATGAGGTTAACAATATTGTAAGTTACCCTTACATATATTAGTATAATTTTTTTTTAATTGGGGTTTTCATCTTTCTAGTAGATAAGTAAAATTGATTTATTTTGATACTTCCTTATTATAATTAGAAATACACATTTGTTGCACCCATATATATATATATATTATATATATATATATATATATATATATATATATATATATATATATATATATATATATATATATAAGTGTAGGTTTCATTACTTTATAAGTGAAAACATGCTTAATTACATATTAACTAAAGTTATATTACAAATGAGCTGGATTTGGTGGTGATAGTGACAAAAGTTAGATTGTAAGATACACTTACAATTTCCTTACCTTAAAGGGTTAAAATTTTAAGTTATTATTAAAATTTTAACATTCCTTTAGAGTGTATGCCTTTGGTTCAGTGTTGGAACA
Source organism: Epiperipatus broadwayi (assembly GCA_028023455.1). NCBI lineage: Eukaryota > Metazoa > Onychophora > Udeonychophora > Euonychophora > Peripatidae > Epiperipatus > Epiperipatus broadwayi. The sequence goes on along the minus strand of JAQFVV010012948.1, from coordinate 26,591 downwards.
CTTGTGCAAAAATAAGGGTTATAAAACCTATTTACTCCAATTTATATTTTTTCCATTTTCTTGCTTCACAACTTGTCAAATGAGATCTATATATGAGTTTTCTTTTTTATTATGATTATTATTATGATGGTTGTATGGTATGATACCAACCAGTAATGTGTCTCTATTGTAGCTGGTACATAGTCAAAACTTGTTAGCCTTTTACCTTGCTGCTTTTTGAGATTTATTAGGTTTCTATAAGGACTAACTAAACATCGGTGTTCATCATTCTGTATAAATCAGCTCCTAAGTCTTGGTTGACTCTAAAGCATCCCAGTAATGGCTTTTACAAATACCTGTGTCTACTCTCATCATATGTTAACTGACCCTCTTTTTGTGATAATATCCCACTTTTCATTTCTAATTGAGACTTATGCTTGTTTTTTTGCTTATCAATCATGCATGTCTATATAGTGGTCACTCTGACCAAAATAAGGTTTTAAACTACATGCATTATAGGCCCTGTTCCCTTCTCCATTTATTTCTATCCAAAATGCATTTTGAGTGGACTGTTTCACAATTGTGAAAAGTCCCTTGTAATACTTAAGAAACTTTTGATATTTACTATCCAATGGTTGACTTACATGAGGTGTTTTAATGAATACTTGAACTCTATCTTAAAATTGTGGACATTTTCTTCTTTGTTAATATCTCTCAGCTTTGTTTTCTAGTTGCATATATGCTTTTAATATGACATTTTCTGGGTCAAATTCAATACATTTAACTAGAAATTGATATTTTTTAATAATATGATTTTTACCTTACTTAGCTGGCCTATACTATATGTTTAGTTAGAAAGCTCTAAGTTATGGTCTATATCATATGTAGACTTATATGCACATATCCTTATCATACTTGTTCTGAACTTTTTTTTGTTGTAACATCAACATTTATGCATACTGTATATATTCTTACTCTCATAATTTTTTTCCTTTTCATTAATAAATATTACATCTGAAGCTATCATTTTGGGTTTGGTCTGGTTCATGTGTCCCAAGTTATGATCTTTGATATCCATCCTTACTTTTGCCTTTTAAGTACTAGCATTTCCATGTCTAATGAACATAAAGGGACCTTAATTTGTGGAACTGTGAACCTTCTAGACAGTCTGTGATATGGTCTTCATCATCATACTCTGATGGTTTTCAATAATTTGGTCATCTTGATTATGGAGGGTAATTTTACTGCCATAATGCATACTTAAGATGATCAAGCTTATTAATTTCATTTGTGGCTTCAAACATGGTTCTTTAATTATGATAACCTTTTTTGTGATAGCCATTATAATTATTAATGTCCTAACCTGATGGTTATCACTTAATATACCAATGTCATGCCTTGAAAACTTGTGGACTTTGCTTTGATGATGGGTGCAGATGTGGTGATATGATGCTAAATAAACATCTAATCTGCTCACTATAGTATCTTCCTCCATATATTTCTTCATATCATTAGAATATGGGGATTTCTCATCTCTCTAGGGTTGCCTTTTGATTTGGCATTAATTTGAATACCCTGTGGGCTAAGTTTCATGTGATATATGGAAATATCATCTGACAGTGCTTATCTCAACTTTTGAGATTCACAATTTAATTCAAGTTCTACATTATTCATATGTAAGTTTATTGAGTGGTCTGAGCTCTCTAGGCCATAACATTGCAGTGTAATAGTGTGGCATAATTCAGCACACTGAATGCTGTTCTCCATGTCATTCTATCTTGCCTCAATGTTCTGGGTCTTTTGGAATATTTCCTTTTGTGTTTCAAGGGCTTGTGTCTTAGGGCATAGCTGAGACTTGATTATTACTTTTCTTTGGTTGAGAGCTTTGTCTAACATGTCAATTCGGCCTTGTGTTGTAACTGTGTTATCCACTAGTTATTCAAGAGTGCTTCTGTCTAGGGTAGTTTCAGCTACTGTTGAGACTATCCTGTCTTCAAGTCCATTTGGGTGATAGACAATGACTCCTAATGTCATACTTTGTGACTCTGCACATGTGCTGTGGAGAGTTGGTCAATTTTTGCATGTGCATCTTGTAATTCCTTTTGGACTATGTCTTGCTACTTCTGGTTTGCATATATCTCATCTTAGAAGACCTTATGAGTTTCATGCATTTCATTGCATTTGACAATCATGCAATGATGCTATCCTTGAATTCTTCAAACCACTGCTGTCATTTTAAATTCTTCACATCAATTTCATTGTTTAGGTTTCTTAAGTGCCTGTTTTATTTTGGAATTGTCTCTCTGAATATTATCTAAGTTGAGGGACAATTGTTCTATATCTATGATCAGCCTAGTTTTTATATCTCCTATATCTATTTTCAGATCTGATCTGACACTATCCACATTTGCTCTCAACTTTTCTTCCAGGTCAGTCATCCTGTTACTTAATTCTTCTTTCATCTCCACTTTTATATTATTCATGTTACTAGTCATTTTTGCTTCCATATTCTTTATATCTCCATGCTATTATATCTCCCTTCATGCTATTTATATTATAGTTCCTTTCATTCAACCTTGCTTCCATGTTACTATTTATCTTGTTCATTTTCATATCCATGATTTCCACAAAATTTGAAGCATTTGCTCCAAAATTTGAAGGCATTTGCTCCATCATTGTCATCTCTCCAATAGCTTGTGTTGCTTTGCTTTCAGATATCTGGGCCATTTCTGATTGAGTGTTTCTTATAGTTGAGGTAGTATTTGATCTATATCCTGTGCCTGTGGAGGGTCATCAGCATTGTTCATAAACCCCCACATATTTGGACTGCAAAGTCCCTTTCCCAACCCTCATAGAATCACTTTCCATTTCACCATTACTAATATCTTGTAGACCCTCAATGTGTTTCATATTTTTGCCTGTTAATAATTTACCATTTTCTTTATACCATCAAAAATTTTATCAATAGTTAAGCATAACATTATTTACCCCTTTTTATACATATGAGTACAGATATGTCATAAGACCCTGTGTTATCTTTTTATCATTTAGCATGTGTTCAACTTCACATTACATTTTTATGTTGGTGTATGTGTACTTTTTAAAGTCTAACTTAGCCTGCCTGTTTACATGCCTAACTCACCCATTTTAATTTATTTTTATTGAATAATTAATCATTTATTTATGGTCTCACTTTATCATTCCATTCCCATCCATCAATTCATATAACTAAGCAAATTCATAAAGGTGAATAAGTTCCAAAAAAAAATTTTTTTAATACACCAGTCCAATGGCTGAATCTCCTTGGAAACTATAATGGTCCAGGTTTTCCACCAGAAGAGGGGGAATGCATCTAACTATGGTTAGACCTAGGATCTTTGAGTAAGATGCCAAGAATGACAAAGTAACTAACCAATGATCATGCCTATCTCCAATGAGCTATATCTAGATTTATACATTAAATTCAGACACAATTTGGGCTAGTTCATTCATACCTCACTCTTCTTTCAGATTCCACATAAGTCTCAAAATTCAAACCCAAGGAGAATGTTGCATTTGGCTCTCTTCAGAGATGAATTTAGCTTAGAGAGAAATTACAGTACTTTCATTTGGGTTTTAATTAAGTAGAAGACTCATTTAATTATATTACTATATTATAATGTATAAAGATCGAAACAACACTCTCCATATAGTAGTGCCATCTTGTGCTAACAAGAGCAATCAATGGATGCCAGAAGGCTTGTGCATAAAATCCCTATCTAGTGCCTACTCATCCAATATCCCCAGACTAGTTTCTGGCTTGTGGCCTTCATCAGTGAGGAGCCTTGGATCTGAGAGCACTGCACCTAGATCTTAGGATCTAATGCAACCCTCCAGCACCCACCTTTTAACTCTATTTAACTACAAAACTATGAGAATGAAATTGAAAACACTATTAATATTTTCAATCCAAGCTCAATAGCTTATATAGTCATATGGGTCTGAACTCAATTCAGTACCCATACATTTTGGTGTCTTTGGCTCTTTAACAACCATAGCCACCACTATCCTATTAGGCAGGATTGGTATTAAACCACTAAACATCACATGATCACTATCTCATACTAGCACAATAATTGTTATTAAACAATTCAAAACAAAACAACACTCTCCATATAGTAGTGCCATCTTGTGCTAACAAGAGCAATCAATGGATGCCAGAAGGCTTGTGCACTACTATATGGAGAGTGTTGTTTTGTTTTGAATTGTTTAATAACAATTATTGTGCTAGTATGAGATAGTGATCATGTGATGTTTAATGTATAAAGATGTGTGTGTGTGAACATATGTATGGTCATGAATTGATGAGCAGGTGAGGAAATAAGTTTGATCAACTAGAGACCATTAAATTAGAATCACATTGACAATGTTTATTTACAAACGAGATAAAAATTGAAAACTTTTTTAACAAAAAATAAATAAACATATTCATGTGTGTATCAAGTATATATCTCTATCATATTAATAATTAAATATATTCATTATGCCAACTCTTACCATGATAAACATACAAAGTAAATAAAAGCAACGAAAAGAAAAAAACATTGATCATGAAGCTAATTAATTATTATTCAATATATTCAGTAGCTTCTTGGTTAAGTTCCAGCTGTAGCAGTTTTCTATTTTTGGAAGACCCCCCTTAACTATGCACAAGTTTAATAGAAAAGGCCATTCATGCAGGAGGATTAGTCATTTGTACTGCATAAACAAATATGAACAATGGTTAATCAACAAGAAAAAATAAACAATGTAAACTCTGTTCTGTAGCAAGTGTATACTTTTTAATATAGAATAGTAATGAATAAAATCAAAATCTTACCTTTATTCCATATTGTAGTAAGAATTCTGATAGTAATCATATGCAATGTCATGTCACTATGTAGGGAGGGGTTACCTAAACTTTATTTTTAAAAAATTATTTAAACTAACAACCTTCTTTCCCATGTTTTCCTGACTTTAGCTACAATCGACTCTTCCAAGTTATAGAAATCTCGATTCCCAAATATGGAAGTAAAAAAATATATATACACAAAATTCTATTAATGTACACATAAATAAAAAAAAATATCACAGAACCAATTAATACTTTTTCATAATAACTGGCATGAGATAGTGAATTAGGCTACTAATGGATACAGTCCATCATTGTTACTAATGGATACAGTCCATCATTGTTTTGATCTTCCTCATGAAGACTCCTCAGCAACATATTTAGAATAATGTTATCCCCATCTCTTGTTGTTCTTCTTTTTATATCCACATGGACATTTTAGACAAGATATTCAATGTTTCAGTAGGAATTGCACACTTGAGTACTGGACTATCACACTTTCCATGGTTAGGGATGACAACACTGAGACCTATAACACTATTGAATTAGCTGGAGAATATTGTTTTTCAGCACATAAACAATTAAAAATTTTTTAACTCAAAGTTTGTTGTTAAATGATTTTTATAAGAACAGAATTATTCCATCGTTAATATATATAAATACTTTGATGACTTACCAATTCATTTTCTTATTCACATTTGAAGAATAGCGTGGTCTTTTTTTATACATGTCTATTTAAAATCAGTTCTATTACTTTAACCAAATGCTTGAGTTTATTAGAATTGTTTTTGTTTAAATATCGATCACAGTTTTTTGCAATTTGTTTTATAACAATCCGGCAAATAATTTTGAGTGTTTGAATAAACCATCCATTTTCTTTAAGATTTGAACATTCGATTTTCTGATGTTGTATTATATAACTTTGCCTTATTTTAAATTAATAAAAAGATGACGGAAATAAATTAAGTTTGTCTTTATACTACCCTCAACTTGCATTGTCCAGTATACCAACATCTTATTTCCTGTTTCTATTGCTGTGTGAACCTTATTGTTGCGTGTATGACAGTAATTATAAGCAAAATAAAATTATGTAATAGAATTATGCTTTCATCTTTCATATTTGGTTACCTAGTGACTGGTTTGACATTAATCATTACCATGCTAATTTAGTTCAAGTCTTTTAAAATAATGTACAATACACTGATATTAAATTCATTGTTTGCATACATATATATTAGTACAATTATTTTTTTAATTGGGGTTTTCATCTTTCTAGTAGATAAGTAAAATTGATTTATTTCGATACTTTCTCACTATAGTTAAAAATACATGTTTGTTGCATCTGTATATATATATATATATATATATATATATATATATATATATATATATATATATATATATATATATATATATATATATGGATTCTAAAGTTACATTAAAAATAAGCTGGATTTGGTGATGAGAGTGACAAAGGTTAGATTGTAAGCTACCCTTATAATACACACACACACATATATATATATATATATAATTTTACTTAAGTCAGAGTCTAGCTCAAATTCTAAAACTGTTCAATCATAAAGATTACTCTAACTTATGATTTCACAATGATATCTTCTTGCAAGAAGTATAAACACAATTCTGAATTGTAATATACATTTTATTTTTAGCTCTCCAAGAACAAAAGTTAAAATGAAAATTATGAAAAAAATAGTTATTGGTTGCATAAAACCGGTCAAGGAATAAATAAAATTTCTCCTGTAAGATTAGCTTGCATTCATCTTCTCACAATGAATCCTAATACATCACACGATAAAAATAGATGTCATAAGTTAACCTGTACAACTAAAACTTATATTGCAATCATACCCTAGTACAAAAACTCAGGCTATCTTTTTTCACTATGCATGCATCACACAAAAAGAGCCATCACTCATCAAGTGAGCAAGAGGTATCATGAATCTCTATGCAGTATATAACATATCTTTTTATTATTGGATTCTTAAAAGAGAGGAAAAAACTATTAGAAAAGACCTGTTTTATCTAATTCTATCAAAGTTATTATGTATATAAGTATTAAAAATCAATCATTATTTTCGCTATTTACAAATTCCATCAAGTATACAATCTTCTCTATTATATGCTCTAAATTCCAATATTTCAATATATGTGACTAAATATGGAGCATATCCTTAAAAATATTACTAAATATGACAAACTATTATTATTAATCAACAAAGTGAATAATTTGCATTTAAATATCCTTGAAAAACACGGACAACATAAAAAAAATACAGAATATTTATATGGTTAATATAATTTTCATTACTTATCAAAAATACTTAAAGTAAAATAACTTTTCATTATCTTTAATATTTTAATGGAATGCACTGTAATCTTGATTATGAGAGGTAAAAACATGCTTTCATTTTGTCTTATATTAAGTTAAAATTTTAACAGTTGTTCAACAAATATATTTAATAACTCATTTTATTTATAGTTATATGTCACTTTTTACAGATTTGAAAATTCTCATAAACACCTAGTTTGAAATGCCAGCCAAATTGACCATAAACCTTTTTGTAATTCTCTTTCTTCTTTGTCAATGGGTGTTTTCATTATTTGAGATATAAGTAGATTTATCCTAAAATAGTTCTTGAAAATGATTTTTTTAAATATTTTTCTATTTAATACTTACATGATCATTTTGGCCATATTGATTTTATGGAAGATAAACGTGTATGAAATAGGGTACATTTATATAGCTACTTAATAAATGATTATTCATCTTAGCCTCTTGAAGCTGTAAATTTCTTTAATAGTTAAGTATCCTTCATAAATTAATATATATAAACATATATTTTAATGGAATGGTCTGACAACTATCTGTGTTTGTGCCACCAACACCCTGGATGCCTATTGCAATGAAATGAGTGAAAACTGAAATCTTAATATATGTAATTCATGCTCAATGAGTGGCTGCACCATTTGTAATGGAACGAATGAATTATATATGTAAGCAGATTCCTAATGACACAACTGGACAGTGTGTAGCCCCAATAATTAGTCGGTAGTTGGAAAATAACAAAATTGCTCTTATCTGTACATTGAGGTGATGGTATGAGCTTGAGTCCCTAAAGTTTACCCATTATAAATATATCACATTAGACAGTATGCTTATTTCAACTCTGATACATATCATATGGTGATAATCCAGGTCCACAACATTGTGGGTTTTCATATTCTTGTTTACTGCCTGGTTTTCAAACTGCACAGTTATGTGCATGATTCTAATGATTAAGCTAGGGTGAATACTACCACAAGTTTGATATGAAACTAAAAATATTTATATCTGAGTTATGTGTGTAATATCGCCTGGATAATGGAAAGTTAGATAAATGATACAGCATGGATAATGGAAAGCTAAATAAATGATATGGCATGGGCAATAGAAAGTGGGACAAGTGATATGGCATGGCTAGTGGAAAGTTAGATAAATGATGTGGCATGGCTAATGGAAAGTTAGATAAATGATATGCAATGGGAAATGGAAAATTGGATAAATGAAAAAACATACACAAATTCTAATAAAATAAAATAAATCATTAACAAATTTATCTTATTATGGATGATTTACAATCTTTTAGAACAAATCAATTTGATGTTTGGGTAGACTAACAATGTAATTCATGATTAATTTGAGATTTTCTGGCTTTAACTTGTCTACCTTAATCTATGGAAATGCACTATGATTTACTGTCATCTTTGGATATGAAGTCCCACTTGATGTTATCAGTACTTATGGCAGCAATAATCATTCATACAAGAGGTTTAGTCAATCATACAGAAAAACAAATAGTAATAATCAAGTTAAACAATAACAATAAATGTATAAAATTTTCCTGTACTAGTGTGAGCATTTAATATTTTATAGATAAAGTCTCATCTCAAAACCAGTCAGTCATCCAGTTTTTTAGTTGGTAGGTTTAGGGATCAGCTTCTAGATTTTATTACAATAAAAATTATAGTGATTGACCCCCTTACACAATTATGATTGATGATTATAGTTCTGGATCATCAATTCTTTTAATAATAAAAAACATGGAGTTATACAACAAAGAAAAATGAGTTCTACATGATACATGTATAATTTGAATAATTAAAATTGTCAGTCCATGTAGTTAGCTATTCTTCACACATGGGTACAGAGATGATAAAATGGCTGGTTTCTTTTAGATT
>JAQFVV010012948.1:0-12500 GCA_028023455.1 Epiperipatus broadwayi | reverse complement strand
GGGAAGTTGGTATTGTGCCTTGCACCTAACAACCCATATGGCATAGATGATGAAAACTGCTAGCCTGATTGTAGGAATATCGCTTCCGCAGATGCATTCTTTGATGTTAAGTATTTTGTAACAATCTATCTTTGTGTTATTAAATATTATTATTTTTATGTTATCTAGACGTATGCATGTTTTAATTATGTGGTCAAATGTTTCCTCATCACTGCCACAGCTGTGGCAAATTGATTGGACTTTGGTGTTACATCTTCTATATCCGAGGAACCAGTTGACCAGCATGGCATCCAGATTAATTTTAAGTAAGTAATCTAAATATTTTGGTTCTAGAGCCCAATACTTGAATAGAATAATTAGTTTATAATTAGTTATTCCTAATCTTGGAGTAAAGTTTTGAATATTTTGTTTTAGGATGCAGTGGGCATCCCATAGCTTGATCTTGCTTTGATAGTTGTTATGTGGATTTATATTTTGTTGGCTTGTTATCATGATTAGATGGTCAATCCAGCTTAATTTTTTGGGGGGAGGGGTGTCAGTAGGAATTATGGATTCAGTGATCTGGTCATGGTCATACTTTTGTACTAGATTATATATCAGTATGTGATTTCTGATAATTAATTGCAGGGATGGAATGTAGTGACATTCCATTTAGTCTTTTGTTTTCTTGCATGTTTCTTATGCTTATGGAAACAGTGTGCCTTTTCCATAGCAGTCTTGAGCAATAGTGCTCAATTCTTTTGATAAATGTTTTATTTGCATTCATCATTGGTAGATAGTATGCTATTTTGCTATATATTTTAATATTTAGCAGTGAGACCCTACCATAGAGCAAAAGTATACTTTTGAGAGGGTCTTTGTGATCTGGTCTGTGGACTGGAGGATTTTTGCCTGAAGTTCCTTAGACACTGTTGATTGTGATTTTGAAATATTAAATCCCAGAAATTTCTGTGATTCAGCTTGGAAGTGCGATTTGATTTTTTTTCCAGATAGGATAGTCCAAGATGTGGATTTTTCTGTATTTATTTTTAGGTCCGATTGTTTGGTATATTTATCCAGTATTTCATATAGTGTGTTTAGATATTTCTGGACTGAAGGAATGATCAAGACATCATCCATATAAGCGACTGTCCTGATCGCTCTTTTGCTTATTATCCTTTTGTTAAAAGATTAATGCTTTTTTTTATAAAAAAATTAACCTGCAATAATATATAATGTATTGATATATAATGACTTATCTTTTAAGATAAAAATTAAATAATTATTACAGATATTCTTTAATTTTTTTTCGAGATAACATAATTAGTTGTACTATCTTTTAATAAAAGCACAGTTCTTAAATCTTTGCTTTTTATGATTTTATTTTAATACTAACTACTTCTAAGTCGAACATAATCCATATGTTTTCATTTTTTTATTTTAATTTTTTAATTAATACATTGCTCATTTCTCATAACCATTCACCCACATTATCTCTCATTATGCATAAATTTTATGATTAATCTGTTATCATCATATATATGAGCTGCTACTCAGATGATTTATCAACCCCAACCCATTTATTATTAAATTAATATTAATCAAGATTTTTTTAATGAGAGTACTTATAAACACCCTTAAAATATTGCTTATAAATACCTGTGAAGATAAAAGTCTACATGTTTTATTCTTTACTTAACAAAATAATTATTAAACCCATTAAAGCATCTCATGATCACCAATTCTTATGTATACATTTTCTGTTAGAACAGTACTGCCACCCAATGCAAATATAGTAAATCAATGATTGCTAGGTTTGGGTATCAATATTCCTAGTTAGTGTCTACTCATTCAATATTGCCAGTCTAATTACTGGCCTATCAAGATATTGATTGATTACTATGGTGGCACTACTGCTTGAAGAGAGTTGCTACTGCAAAGTAATTGTTGCACAATGATATTTATAAATACCCAAAATAGTTTTTATGTGTTCAATAAATATATAGAAAAGTTATGATTTCTGACATTAAAATAAATAAATAAACATATGGCTCAAGAATTCTTTAGGAATTTCAATGCTACAAGTGTTACAATTGGAATTGATCTGAAGCTCTTATCCTTCACAGTCTAACACCCTACTAATTCACAAAACAATGCAGTAGATTGATTTCATGAGACATTTGAATATACAAAAAAAATTGGAAATATTATTTGGAATATTTTACATATGATTAATAGTCTTCGCTTTTAATATCTGTAAATTTTCTACTAACAAATAAAAATTGTGAAGTTTGTATTGTATGAACTTTTCCAACTATTAAGTCTAAATCTTCACATATTATTTATAGTCAATGGTGTAAATTTAGTTTTTGCATGTATTCACACATGTAAACTACATTACATGCATAGATTCACACAAGATAAAATATAATATATAACTTGATTGTTTAGTTTGGAGAAAATTAATAGGTATGTAATTTATTAGTATGTCAGTGTTTTGAAATTATTTTTGTAAGAAGTAAATTCTGGAAAATCAAAAATAATAATAATAAATTATTAAAATAAATATAAGAAGAGATCAATATTAAATAAATGTAATCTGAACATAATCTTTTGCAATAGTAGACTAAAGTTTGATCCTATTCAGTGCTATTTAGAAGTAACCTTGGATCATAGTCTAATTTATTTTCCTCATTTATCTAAGGGTAGATCAAAATTAATCTGTATTTGGGGTTGTGATACAAATATTTTATGGACAGCTTCCTTAGCATCAGTATTTTTCACTAAAGCTTAATTTGAAGAAAAAACTCTCACACTAAATTTCTAAATATATCAATTAAGTATTACCATTAAAATATTTCTGATATACTTAAGTCTACTCATCTACAGTGGCTTCCTATTTTTTCATATATTCCTCCACCAAATATCAAAAGAGCATTTGCTTCACAGAAAATGTATAAAAACTATTAAACAATCAGACTTATTAACTACTCAATATATAATTTCACTGGCTAAGATTCAACTCAAATCAGGATCTTTTTGGATATTCAACAAATATTCTAAAATTGAAGAATTATGGCATAAAAATGGATTCTTATGAGATTCTAAATACATTTATTTCTTCTGATTCAACAATAAAGTCAGTGAGATTTGATATTTCTAGTTGCAACTGGAGTCTCATCAATAGATTCATGATAATCCATGGTCACTGTGGTAATCCATTTCATAAATAAAATTATCTCAATCACTCATCTTTGTAAATGTGGACAGATACAAACTGCAAATCACTTAGTTAATGACTGTCACATTTATGATTCCAATATTAAAATTGAAAAATATAATAAAACAATCAATGAATCTATCTCCTGGTTGGAATATCTACATGTTTTTACTGATATTTTATTAATTGTTAAATTTTCTAAATCTATACACTAAACAAATAAATAAAATTATCAGTCATGAATTTCTTATTGGTATTATTTCAACACTAAAAGTATAATAGTGAGTTTAGAATTTTATCTTATGTTAAATATTTAAAAATGTAGAGATGCGATTATTTATTAAACACATAGGAAGTATGCAAATACTTTTGGGGAAAGGTCTTAATCTTAATCATATATGTCTTGAAAGTTTATAGTATTCAAATGGTGTCTTTTTTTTTGACAACAGAGGTACCTCTCAAATATCGACACAAGATAAGATGGCTAATCTTATCATCATAAAGTTGCTATCTTGTGTCGAGGTTTGAGAGTTCCTTATATAGTCAAAAAAGAAGACATTATGTGACTAATACAAACGTTCAAGGCAGATATGCTTAATATTTTAAAAATATTCAAAATAATATACATATATTTTCAATTTAAATTCATGAATCTCATCTTAACAATTTTATAAAAATAAATTATTTAATAACTTTTGTAACATAAAGTAAGCAAGATTTTTCTTAGAAAAAGCAACAAGAAATTAACAAACAAAACCTATTTTTAAACATTATCTGCAGTTTTTAAAATGATAATTATCTTATACTTATAATCTTATTAATATTAAACGTTTTTAACATCATTAGTTTCAGCTAACAAATTAGATAAACATTTCAAAAAATTAGTAGACTTATATAAGATTTTGTGTATATATTTGACAATTTAAATAAAAAGCAAACATTAAAATCTTCTAATTCACTTTCTCATTTACAAAACTTCATTTAAAAAGTTGTATTTCTTGTAAATCAGTTAGGGGGTCTGTTTATTATTATTTTAGTGTGAGTATTCTTTTCACTCCAACAACAATTTATGAGCTTAAACATATTTAATAGCTTGAAGTTCCATCTTGTGATACATTTTCTTTATCATGTCCGATATTGACTTTTTTATATCAAATTTCTAAGTTAATAATCCAATATTGTTTTGATCATTTTATAGATTTGTTTAGTTTGAAATCTGTTTCTTAGCAAGATGCAGTGGATGCTAAACAATTTAAAGGTCAATTAAATGTTAATTAAATCAAAATCCTGTTTACTTGAAGCAAACAACTAAATTGCATTTTTTTTACTTTGTTAAAATTGCCAGCTTTTGCAAATAAAAAAAATCAATATCGTGTATTAAATAAAATCAGCTTTTATTTCAAATGAAAAAGAAAATTATCAATTTTTTTTCACACATATGTATGAGAATACATAAAAATATTCTCAAAAATCTTTCCTTAAAAGGACAATTATATCTTTATACAAGTATATGCTATGCACACATAAAAGACTATAAAACTAAAAAATTGCATGCACGCATATATCAATATGGCATGGATAATCAGGCTATTTGATATCTCTAGATCATCTGAAGAGCAAAACCTGTTCAAGAAATGCATGTATAGTGAGAGAGAAAGCAACATGACTTTCTGCAATAGTGGATCGTTTTGATATAGTGGGTTTGAGAGGAAGAGATACTGAGAAAATCTAAAAATATTCCTATATCTAAATATAGTAAATCATATAGATTTAAAAATTCCCATTATACTATATCTGTATAATATAAGAAATGTTGGAATTATAATTTTTTAAAATAGTTTTTTATGCAAGTTATCAGCACTATTATTCTAGTTGTTTTCATAGTTTTTGTTGGTCATTTTCTATGTATTATTATTATATATGTATCAAGTTATTATTTAAATAATATCAATAAATAAAATCTTGTAAACTTTTTACATGATATTACTATAAGTTTAAAATCTTAAAAAAATCCACTATTTATGCATTGGAATTTAATAATTTTTTATTTGCTTATAGTTTTATGTAGTCAACAATCTTTATTAGAACCATTCCTTAAATTGTTTAATAAAATCAAAATTTGATTGACTTTTTAAAAATGTTCAAACATTTTAAATAAACAAACCAATTCGGATGAATACTGTAGATCAGTTGAAATTGAAAGCAAATAAAGACTAGTAAAATCATTGAATTAAAATATGTAAAGATTGTTTTATTTATTAATTTTGAAACAATAAATAAAAAATAAAATAAATTTATAGAATAAATGTTTTCATATGTATAACTATTTATTACAGCAAATTATAAATGCATATATATATATATATATATATATATATATATATATATATATATTGTACCCTCACTTCCCAGAAATATATAACTATAATCACTTGATCTAGCTCAGATAAATAACTATGTTTATCTAAAATGTATCTAAATTAATAATAACTATATTTTTAAGAATATCAATGATTAAATTAACTTAATTAATAAATAATAATATAGTTCTGGTTTATAAAATGAAATAAATGAATATCTAATCAAATCATGAGACTATGAAGTGAGTTTACAAGTGGTAGAGCGAATACATTAAGATAATCTCCCACTGGATATCACCTTAATGGCATAAGAATACTATCCTTATTCCTATTACTCAAATACTACATTTATAGTACTTTTACGTCTTTAATCAAAACTAATTAAGTAAATTACTTTTAATAAATTAATTTAAATATCTTTCTCAAAACTAATTTAACTCCAATTATCTCAGGTTCTCTTAAAAAAATGAAAAAATTAATTATAGTTTTTTGTAATCAAGTATGATAAGGGATTTAATATCATTCCTAACTACAGTTTAATAATACTAATAATAACAAATAGTAATACTAATCTTTAATCTATAATTCACTCTCCTATCTTTCTATTTATAATGTTGTTCTTAGATATCACATAATCAAATGTAATGTAATTTTCTATTATCCATATGGCATCCTAGATAATATATCTAGTATGATATTACAATCTGAGAATATGTGGCAATCATTACTAAGATAATTTAATGTAAATCTTTGGTAATTATTCCATGACCATCATAGTAATACAATAAGTAAAACTTCTTAAATAAAATCTATCAATAAAATAATATAACTCTTAAATAAAAATTTTATTTATGATGTGCAAATATTATGTCTTCATTATAATTATCTGTGATTATGTAATTGTGATGTGAAGAAATTGAGTCAACACCAAGACTTATAAAACAATTTAACAATTTTATTAACAAACTTAACAATAAAATTATTTACATTTTGATAGAATTCTATTTATTCATATTCAGGTATTTTTTCAAGACAAATCAAATGGCTTAAAACATAAGATACAGAACATTTTTTAAATAAAATATTTCTTTTTTTTTTTTAAAAATATCATTATATAACTTTTTATTACAGTTATTCGGTATTATTACTTTATAGGTTTTAAAAAAAAATATAGGTGATACTCTTACTATGAACTTATCCTTGTTATTTAGTTTTTAAAAAATAATTTATTATTCTGTATAGTCATTCTTCAATAATATTCATGTGAACAACCTTAATTCATAGCAAACCATCAAACTAAGCTACTTACTAATTATCACTTTAAACTTTAAATATCATGTATGGATTAGTGTGTTGTTATAAAATTATTTTTGTAAAACTTATGACTACTTTCACTCATTCAACACGATTCAGTCTATTACCTTTAATCATAAATAAAAATATGCATTATAAGTATGTCTTTTAACAAAATTTTTAATAATTAAGTAATATCATTATAAATTCTTTTAAATTATTAATTATTTATTTTATAAAAAATAAATAAATATTATTTTTAATTATAAAAGTTTTATGATTCTTTCACTGATGAAATTATGTTTTTATAATTTTTACACTTATTATAATCTAAGCAACATAACTTATCTTATCCAATTTAACAATTCTCTATTTCCAAACTTATTTATTATTTCCAATTTTAAAACAACCATCTTTTACAATGTAATCCAATAAATTTCAATAACACAAACTAGTAGGCATATGGGGTAAACTATAACTTCAACTTAACATATTTATCAACTAACCATCATGGGCACAGTGTACATGAACTGAGGTATAACATATTTGTTTAATAACCTCTTCTACCAAGTATAATGTCCAGGCTATTCATTCAGCACTATGGCACATTAAGCTTTAACACATAGAAAATAAACACTGCCATGAATATACACAAGATATAGGGCTATGTTAGCTATACTTGTATAAACATCAATATAGTATATTCTTCTACCCATATAAATAAACCCTATATACAATATTATCCTGGTCTTATATAACCTAATACTAAGATATTAGTATTTAAAATTCCCCAATTTACATCGCTAAATTCATCTTCTTATTTCTATAATAACAAATAAATTCATTTTTAGAATAACAGTCTAACTAACTAATAAGACAAGATTATTTCATTCTTTAATAGTTCTCAAACTTTAGCACAAACAATCAGAATCAGTGTCCTATTTTTAACACTTTAAATTATTCAACAAAACATCCAATTCAGTTTTAATAGAATCATATACTTATATTTCTTTTATGTTTAAATATCTTTACGATATCATTAAAATTATACATATTCTTAAATAACTAAACAAATGATAAATTATGAGTAGGTGTGTGTTTTATATATGCATCCATCCATACAAAATAACAAACACATTTTAAAACTATTAATAATTTACATTATTACCATAAGTAATTTCTGTTGGCAATTACTTAGTGATGTTATCTGGAGTACAATCTAAATAAACATTTTATTATCGTTTATTCCACATTATCACACTTTAAAATATACTAAGTTAAAGATTTTTTTTTTTTTACAATAAAATTTAATTACTAAGTTAGTAAATAATTTAATGTTTTCTGTTTCTATGCTATATTTATACTATGAATAAATATTACTATAATTGTGTTAGTACAAAAAAAATTAATTTTAAAACCATATTTACAATAATTTTATTAGAATTTCTTACGATGAAATGTTCTTTTCTTGATAATAAGTTCATTACAGGAAGTATCTTTTCTCCTGGTAAAAAAACATTAATACACACTTTTGACGTCAATAATCATGCATGCTCCGGTTCTTAATGTTGTAATATATAATCCAAACTGACAGTTCAAGTTAAATACGGTATGTTTACTTTTATTCTATAAGACTTACACTAATATAATTAATATTTTCGAAAATATAGTGCTAGACCAGAAAACATTAAATTATTTACTAACTTAGTAATTAAATTTTATTGTAAAAAAAAAAATCTTTAACTTAGTATATTTTAAAGTGTGATAATGTGGAATAAACGATAATAAAATGTTTATTTAGATCGTAATCCAGAAGACATCACTAAGTAATTGCCAACAGAAATTACTTATGGTAATAATGTAAATTATTAATAGTTTTAAAATGTGTTTGTTATTTTGTATGGATGGATGCGTATATAAAACACACACCTACACATAATTTATCATTTGTTTAGTTATTTAAGAATATGCATAATTTTAATGATATTGTAAAGATATTTAAACATAAAAGAAATATAAGTATATGATTCTATTAAAACTGAATTGGATGTTTTGTTGAATAATTTAAAGTGTTAAAAATATGACACTGATTCTGATTGTTTGTGCTAAAGTTTGAGAACTATTAAAGAATGAAATAATCTTGTCTTATTAGTTAGTTAGACTGTTATTCTAAAAATGAATTTATTTGTTATTATAGAAATGAGAAGATGAATTTAGCGATGTAAATTGGTGAATTTTAAATGCTAATATCTTAGTATTAGGTTATATAAGACCAGGATAATATTGTATGTAGGGTTTATTTATATGGGAAGAAGAATATACTATATTGATGTTTATACAAGTATAGCTAACATAGCCCTATATCTTGTGTATATTCATGGCAGTGTTTATTTTTCTATGTGTTAAAGCTTAATGTGCCATAGTGCTGAATGAATAGCCTGGACATTATACTTGGTAGAAGAGGTTATTAAACAAATAAGTTATACCTCAGTTCATGTACACTGTGCCCATGATGGTTAGTTGATAAAGGTGTTAAGTTGAAGTTATAGTTTACCCCATATGCCTACTAGTTTATGTGTTATTGAAATTTATTGGATTACATTGTAAAAGATGGTTGTTTTAAAATTGGAAATAATAAATAAGTTTGGAAATAGAGAATTGTTAAATTGGATAAGATAAGTTATGTTGCTTAGATTATAATAAGTGTAAAAAATTATAAGAACATAATTTCATCAGTGAAAGAATCATAAAACTTTTATAGTTAAAAATAATATTTATTTATTTTTTATAAAATAAATAGTTGATAATTTAAAAGAATTTATAATGATATTACTTAATTATTAAGAATTTTTTTAAAAAGACATACTTATAATGCATATTTTTATTTATGATTAAAGGTAATAGACTGAATCGTGTTGAATGAATGAAAGTAGTCATAAGTTTTACAAAAATAATTTTATAACAACACACTAATACATACATGATATTTAAAGTTTAAAGTAATAATTAGTAAGTAGCTTAGTTTGATGGTATGCTATGAATTAAGGTTGTTCACATGAATATTATTGAAGAATGACTATACAGAATAATAAATTATTTTTTAAAAACTAAATAACAAGGATAAGTTCATAGTAAAAGTATTACCTATATTTTTTTTAAAACCTATAAAGTAATAATATCGAATAACTGTAATAAAAAAGTTATATAATGATATTTTAAAAAATAAGAAATATTTTATTTAAGAAATGTTCTGTATCTTATATTTTAAGTCATTTGATTTGTCTTGAAAAAATACCTGAATATGAATAAATAGAATTCTATCAAAATGTAAATAATGTAAATAATTTTATTGTTAAGTTTGTTAATAAAATTGTTAAATTGTTTTATAAGTCTTGGTGTTGACTCAATTTCTTCACATCACAATTACATAATCACAGATAATTATAATTAAGACATAATATTTGCACATCATAAATAAAATTTTTATTTAAGAGTTATACTATTTTATTGATATATTTTATTTAAGAAGTTTTACTTATTGTATTATTATGATGGTCATGGAATAATTACCAAAGATTTACATTAAATTATCTTAGTAATGATTGCCACATATTCTCAGATTATAATATCATACTAAATATATTTATTTAAGATGCCATATGGATAATAGAAAATTATATTACATTTTATTATAAGATATACAAGAATAACATTATAAATAGAAAGATAGGAGAGTGAATTATAGATTAAAGATTAGTATTACTATTTGTTATTATTAATATTATTAAATTGTAGTTAGGAATGATATTAAATCCCTTATCATACTTGATTACAAAAGTTATAATTAATTTATCATTATTTTAAGAGAACCTGAGATAATTTGAGTTAAATTAGTTTTGAGAAAGATATTTAAATTAATTTGTTAAAGGTAATTTACTTAATTAGTTTTGATTAAAGACGTAAGAGTACTATAAATGTAGTATTTAAGTAATAGGAATAAGGATAGTATTCTTATGCCATTAAGGTGATATCCAGTGGGAGATTATCTTAATGTATTCGCTCTACCACTTGTAAACTCACTTCATAGTCTCATGATTTGATTAGATATTCATTTATTTCATTTTATAAACCAGAACTATATTATTATTTATTAATTAAGTTAATTTAATCATTGATATTCTTAAAAAATATAGTTATTGTTAATTTAAATACATTTTAGATAAACATAGTTATTTATCTGAGCTAGATCAAGTGATTATAATTATATATTTCCTGGAGGTGAGGGTACAATATATATATATATATATATATATAATACCCAATCATATATCTATAATCCTCCATTGTGACTTTCACCGAAGTCGACTAGAGGTATTTATGAGCATGGTTTGAACCTGAATATTTCAAGACGCCCATCTTACCAGTAAGTAGTGAATTACCTCTCGAAAACACATGGTTCTGATAAATATCTGATACAGATGCACCCCAACTAGCTCAATCCTCAAGGTTAAGACACATCTGTTCAATTCAGACAACAAAGCTATAAATCCAACCAACACTATCTTCACGTCGTATAGTTTATTCTTTGGTGTAGCCTAAAGCTCGAAATCTTACTCTAACCCGGGCTGATGGGACTTATTCTACCGATCATATCCCTCTTCCCAATAACCCCATTCAGACTCACAATATAAGATTGCTATGCAAACACCAGCTATTCTATTATCATACCACACACATATATCACGCTCATTCATCCACACCAAATAATGCAAATATATATACATATGGAGCTTCAAGGATTAATATAGTCATATCTCTAACTTTAAATATAAAATTTTAATATAGCAATTAACTGAGGTAACATGAAGTTCTTTATTGAGATACATATATTGAAAATAGTTATGTGACATGTCACTTACTCTGTACTCACTAATTAAACAAGTCCGTATTGACGTCTTGCTCACGAACTTAATCTGGTGGATCTCACGGATGGCAAACAGTTCCAATGGTCGTTAGGTCCGGCGATAGGTTTCAGAGGTGGAGCAGTTGCGTGACTCTTTCGCAAGGGTCTAAATCTCGAGCGATTTTGAATCAACATTTCTTTGATGGAACAAAAATCTCTTGATTGTGCAATGATTCACTTGCAAATCTAGTCAGGTGAGTTCATAGCGGAGTCACGGAGTGTGTGTCCCGACTTTTTTTAATCAATTACCCCGACATTTTTTGGGAAGAAAAAAATATTAAACTTCTTAAGAAATAGATTTTTCGTCCTCCTTGCTAGGATTCAAACGCGTCTCCTCTTTTTTTCTTTTCCCCTCAAGCGCAAAGACAAAAAAAAGAAGTTCTTTTATATTCACCTTTAACTTTTCAAAATCTTTCACCATATTCTCGCTTCAGCCAGTCCTTCCGTTGTTCTTCAACACAAAAAAAAACTATATCCACCGACCAGTTTTCCGCCTTCCCGGCGCCAGTTATTACCAAACTGCCTACAGCAATTCACTCATCCTATTTCAGTCCTCACATGTTCACCAGGTGACTCAACAAAAAAACACGTGTTACCAAATTATTAATAAACTCAAAAAAAAAACTATGTGAATAAAATCTATCTAAGAATAATTAATTGCAGCAATACGTAACTGAACGAAGCA